>JAOSBN010000002.1:34806786-34817009 GCA_027563595.1 Erythroxylum suave | reverse complement strand
TTTTGATTATAATTAATAAAAATTAAAATGACTTTATATAAAGCCATTTTCGTTACTGTTAAACATGACTTTATATAAAAACACTGGCTTTGTTGGTGGGTCTGACAGGCAACTCTATAAACTTGAGAAAAAACGGTGCCATTTTACAATTAGACACAATAAGACAGGCTAAAATTGGACTTACGATCGGACTTTTTCCACCTTCTCGCTGATCACTGATCATCGAAGGGATTGGTGGGAGTGGGACTTTAGTCAATCCCCTATAATTACAAGCTGAAATTGGATTTATGTAAAATTAAGTACTTGCTGCCTTTCCCATTTGTTTTCTTTTAGCTTTCTCTTTAGTCTTTACCTCTTTTATTTTCAATTTTAATTAAAAAATTTATCTTATCTTATATTAGTTTAGTTTCTTTTCATTTTCATTTATTTACTATAATAAGAAAAACTAGTTTTTGTTTTTTCTTTTTGTTTTTAACATAAACAAATTTAAATTTTTTTAAATATTTTAAGTATCATTAAACTTATGACAATTTTAAATACACATAAAAATTCACACATTTTTAAAGAAAAAAGTTTTAAAATAAATTTGATATATTTTAATAAATGAATAAAGTTTAAAAGTAAAATATTTATATGATAAACTTATTATTTGTGCTTATAATAAATATTACGTAAGATATTATAATATAATTAATTTTCATTTTAATTATTATCGACAATAAAATAGAAACGAAATTATTAACCAATAAAATTAGGTTAGCCAATATCTTTTCCATGACAGATTTACCCCTCGAACAAAGCTGCATTTAACTTGCAGTTCATTCTTCCAAGCGCTCACTGCATTCGCAAACAGACATAAAAAGCAAGGCCCATTGTCTCTACTACGGATGACAAAAAGTAGATGGCCATGATCACCGACAGGTGTAACTTTTGTTTCCCGACTCTATTAGTATTACTTATGAAAGGACAAAACAAAACACAAACTAAAAGCCTCTTCGGAGTTCGGACCTTCAGGTGAATCCCATTCCTTACCAGATTGGACAAAACAAAGCACAAACTAAAAGCCTCTTCGGCCCTTCCAGGTGAATCTCATTCCTTACCAAACTGTCTTTTTAATATCACCCTTTTGAAAAATATAATCTTTTGGCAAGTGTTTGCAAATGCATGGTCTTTTTTCCCAAAAACATTTCGATTCCATGTTCAGCTATCATTTCACGAAACTCAAAGATTTTGGGTTGATATTATCCACATGAATTAGTACAGTTCCAGCATTTTCTCCTTCAGTCCATTTAATGGAATCTTTCTCCAAAAGCTTCAAGATCTACACACAGCAAAAAGATAAGAGATAAAAAGAATAAACAACCGCTACCCAAGGAAATCCTATTTAGAAAGTTGCATTTTATTACTGCATCTGAATAGCACATCAAAACATATAGATTAAGAAAAATAGCCGTCTACCTCCATCCAGTAGTAAGGTTAAGGATCTCACCAAGACAGGTTTGATCCTTTTGTCTTGTAGCTTTCTATGGTTTTCTTTTTAATTTTTCCTTATAACTTTTAGATGTGGATCTGTTTTAGAGAAGGACCAAGACATAACACGAGGCATCAAATCCGTTTCAGAGCATATACTAATCCTTCCCTTCTATAAGGGATCTATACTTGGTAGATATCTCTTTCAATATGATCCTAAAACTCCTTTTTTAAGCCGTATATCAGCCCCCAGACATGTAAGCACAATCAATAAGGCCAGAAGTATATATGTTACCAGTCTTCTACGGGCGCCCTTAGATGTATCCCCCTCATCCGTCTCGACGATGACCTTGAGGTACTTCAACGCTGATGAAGCATTTAGACAAAGGGGAAGGTTCAGACTGTCTCTCCTTTATATGATAAATTTCAAGCAAAAACTAGAAAAGCAAGAGAGCGATTTAGGAGTTACATGGGATTCCAGCAAGGCGGGAAATATGGCACTTCAGAAGACGAATGGCCTCCCTAGGACCATGCTCATGCAGGTCAAGTGATATTTCATCCTGTGTGTTTGAGTTACTGCAAACGTGATCAAAATGTCGGAATTAAAGAGAAGATGGAGCCAATCAAGACTACCATAAAGTACAGATGAAAATGGATAGAAAGAAAATCCCTTACTTGATTTCAAATACTTTTTGTGAAGACTCTTCATCTGCCTCTTGAGCCTTTTCATGAAAGAAGTGACCCTGTGATATCAACAGCATTTGCAAACAGAAATGTAACATATGCAATCGTTTGGAGTGAGACAACTTTAGTACTCCAAACTCACTCAATATAATGGAACTTCTGTAAGTTCCATTATTGGCAAATGCAACAACTAGACTTGGTATCCTGACCATAGCAAAGCCTTGTTTTAATCTTGGTGGCCTCTCAGCAGTATATTTTAAGTCTTTAAGTGTCTAATTTCAAAAAGAAGAAAGAAAACGGAGAATTTCGATTACTGATTCAAAATGCCATAAGTCAGGGAAACTTACCTGGTCCATAAGTTTGTTTGCTTTATCATAATCTCCTTTGGCAAATGCATCCACAGCCTGAAAATAGAAAGCTAAGATTCTAACATTCTCATTGTAGGATTAAATAAAATTCAACAGTGTAATACCAAAAATTACATTAGGTAAAAACAGCATTAAGAACAAAGTGCACTAGTGGATGGCAATGGGTTGGCCCATGAGCCTAGACTCAAGTGTTAGCCCAAGCCCAGACTAGCTTTAGGTCTAGTTCTTCTAAATAAAAGAGTTGGGCCTCGGGTAGGCCTTAGCCTGGGCAGCCCAGACCCAAACTCAATTAGAAAAAAGACGTTATTTTACGTTTTTAATTTTAAGAAAATTAGTTTTAAAAAATTGAAGGGCCGGCCATGAGCTAGCCCATTGCCATTCATGCACTAGGCCTCTACAAACACTGAGAAAACTGAACTTAGTTACAAAGGATATTGCAAAAGAAAAATCAGAAGCATTTCGAATCATTTCCCACAAACTTGATCCTATGCTAAGCCTCAATGTATTGGAGTACTCCATGATCCTTTATGTCTCAGAAAATGTCAGAAATTGAGAATCTATCAGAGACATGTCATGGAAAATGGAAAGCAACCTACAGCTTTGTAGTATTCCTTCATTGTTGCCCGGTACTCCAAAACAGCTTTACGAAGAAGCTGATAACCATCCTCATGATTTTCATCTGCAACGAACAAGAAAACGCCAAACATAAAGATTTAAGACAGAAAGAAGGGGCAATGAAGTTAAGCAAACTAATCCAAAGGACTAGTGAATGAGAGAATGATACTAATCTCTAGATAGTAGACACCATTCAAGGCCTAAGTAATATGATAACGTTCCAAGTCATAGAACCTTATGCACAGCAAGTGACATTTTAATAACCTCATTATGATGGCAACATTATATTAAATAGCAGTAATAATAGAAGCAGTTCTTAAGTATCAAAATGCATCACATTGAGCCTCTACAATTATCAGTTCAAATCCTAACATATAACCAAAACTACCAAATGGGATTTTTGTGCTACGAATGGAAGGAGACAAAACACTTTTAGATCAGGTAAAGGAGATCATTCCCCAAATGAATCTTGCATATGATTTGACAAAAAACTGGTTTTTAAACCCTAACGTTGGAGGAAAGTTACAAATGACATAAATCCAATGGTAAACCTTAGTAAGTTGTTGGGAATCATAAGAACTTACTGTTAGGAAGTTGAATTTTGTGTGTGCACAAATCGATGTGTACTTGCAGTAGAGCAATATATGTCCACATATTTTCTTTTAGCAAAGATGCACATAAAGGAAAGGTAAGAGAAGCAGTGTGTGTGAAAATTAGATAGGCACAAACATTTGTTTCTCAGCCACAAGCAGCCGGAGAGTAGTGGAGTCACACTGAGATAGTTTGAACATCAAGGATCTGGCAAAGATTCCTAACAACTGAAATAAAACTAGCAAGCTGTGGAATCGTTCCAGCTCTAATAACTGCTATAATTTCCATATTAACTATCTCAGGATATGGACAAGAACACACCTCTGTTACTGTGCTGGTGAGTATTAACCAAATTAGCCTTCAGTTCTAAGATAGAATCCCTTGGAGGTTCCTCAACTAGTTTTCCAAGTGCCAAAGGCCTCCTTTCAGTCCTTCTAGACCTCACTCTTTCTTTAGGGAAGTCTTCCTTAGGTTTCTCAGGAGCTTGAAAAAATGAAGCCAAAACTTCCATCTGGAGATCATTTCTCTGTTGCTCCCGCCCAGTTAATTTTGCCCCATTTGTACTTGAGATACTATTTGCACCAAGAGAGAGTATAAGAATTTGTTGTGATTAAAAAATGATAAGGATAAGCAGAACTGTCCCTCCTAATGAGAAAAAAAAAAAGGTTAATTACAACAATTTTACTACTTAACAAAACAGAAGCTGTTATGCTTAAATTAGTAAATTTTGATCTCATTTATAAATTTCCACGTAGCATACCCTCCAGAGGAATCAATAAATTTCAATGTCTTTTGGCATGAAGATCCTTCAGAATTGGGGGAAGCATCTCTAAACTGCAAGAAAAAGGTGTAACTGAAGAATCAGATACTGACTGAGAAGCTTAGCATTTCTGTTTCAAAATCATGTGACACGTCTTTGCTATATAAACACACAAAAACTCATATGTACAAAAGGACAAACTCAAAAGCCATTGAATGTATAATTTTTTTAAAACATAACCTTGTCAGTGGAAGTTCTAAGATACTTGGCTTTGTCATCTGAATCCACTGATGACAGATCAAGAAGTTTCTCCATGCTCTGAAAGATGAAGAAGGAAGAGTGAAGTCAAAAAGTGCAACCAAATGCAGAATAGAAACCAGCATTTGTACCGGCACCAAAACCAAATCATGCAGTCTGTTGGAAATTGAATAATCTTGGAAATTGAATAAACTTAAATTACTTTGTTCTAATGTCCATCAGAGATAATAAAGCACAATAACTGAAAAGGTACTTCCACCCATAAAAAGGCCTTTTGGTTGAAGAACACAAATAAAATAGAATTTTGAACTTTTATTGTTATGCCAAAGTTTCGTGCATCCTGAAGACCACCTAAAATCTACACCCTTGATTCTCTAGAACCTTCTGTACTGTGAAGATGCCTAATACTTAGGAATCGACCAATTAAAATCCCACATGTAAATATCAATACAAAATCTACAAACAATAATTATGTGAGAATCCATTCAATTTCAGCAATCTTCTACTATGGCCTGACCTTAAATTTGTAACCAAACACACAAATTAATATTTTATCAATGGTAGCCTACTGTCAACCTCCACCTAAGATTACTCTTAACTAAACAAATCATTTAACGTGTAAGCTATCTTAACATGTTAAATTTGGAGTGCAAAGTTCATAGAAGTCTATATTGGTCATTTCATTCTTCTGAATCCAGTTGTGTTGGGAAGAAAATGAATAGTTAAAAGATGTTGAAAAACCAAATGCTTAATTTGGGCATTTCTAAATCTCGTATTCTTCCAACATGTTATATTACAACTTAATTTATTAGATGTTGGTCAGATGATTTACGGGCATTCTTGGATGAAAACAAATAGTAGGATACAAACAAAAAAGAAAAGTTCACATATTTCATTGATAAAGCTTAAAAGTTGTGGTAGAATTGAACTTTTTGAAAGTTAGTGATTGTTTTGTACAATTACTCAAAATTAAATGTCAACCAACACTATCAAGAGTATTATGATGAAAAATAGATGTCATACAAAATTACTTGCTTGATTTTCACTTTGTCAAGGTCAAATGAGCATAGAAGAGGAGAAAATTTAAGCAAAAAAAAACAAAGATTCATACCTGATTCATATCATACCCACATTTACCTACACGTCAATTTAACAACTAATTAGCGCCTCAACAAGAAATCAAGTACATACTACTATATACTAATAGGTAAATCAAAGACTTTATCTTTTGCATGGACTATTATAAATCAAGCAAATAGAAACCAATGAAGAATGGGAATAATTATTAGAATTTTTAATATGGTTAGAGTGTAGAATCCACTAACAAAAATTGAGTTTAGGTCAACTATTATCAAAATGACCAGAACTAGTCATTTGGATAGTTGACCCTTACCACTTATAAATCCTTTAACATTTTCATGTTTAGTCAATATGGGATACTCGAAAACTCTCCATCAAGTGCAACTAGGACTGGACATCCAGTTGTCACTTGAAATAAATACAGTGGTAATCAGACCGGGCCGCTGGGACTGGACATCTAAATAGACAACCAAGAAATTAATAATCCAAACCAAACATGCTCTGATACTATATTAGAATTTTTAATATGGATAGAGTGTAGAATCCACTAACAAGAATTAAACCTGGGTCAACCATTGTCAAAATGACCAAAACTAGTTATTTGGATAGTTGATCCTTACCACTTATAAATCCTTTAACATTTTCATGTTTAGTTAATTTGGAATACTCTAACAATAATGTTATACAGAAAAAGGAAAATTCTACTAATAATCAATCTCTCAAGAGCTGATCAATTCTTTTTTCAAATTAATCTACTCTAACCAGACTTCATCAATCTTAAAGTACCAAATTTATCATATCATTTAAGAAATTTAACAAGTAGCTATACAACCATTCATCTCTTGTTGTGATACTACTAATACTATATGAAGCAACCTATGCAGCTTCATCACCTACGAAACTATGCAATTTATTTAGGTAAATCAAAGATGAAAACGCTTATAATAAATGAATATATAAAGTGATACACGAAGAAGCTGAGGCAAAAAACAGAAGGCAGACAAATTTTGGAAATGTAACAGCGCAGTAGCTCCCTAACTTAGCAACTTCTATCTCTGATAGAACAAATGAATGACTGATGATTTTCATGCATGCTTGGGCTATTTTAAAGAACCAAACTTTTCTTCCCTAGTGACTGTGTGTGTGTGCACACACTGTGCGCGTGTGTGTGAGTGTGTGTGTGTGTATGCGGGTTGCGCGTGCGCGTGCGTGTGTGAGGGTGTGTGCGTGGGTGCGTGCACGTGCGTGCGTGTGCATGTACGTGTCTGCGCACGCGCGCGTGTGCATTAAACACAAGCATTGGATACCATTATAACCCTGAGTGCAACTGTTGGATACCAATATGATGATTTCTTTTTTAGCAGTTCAATCAACCTTTAGTGGAAAGTGAGATCATACGAGAGGTTTAGCAGATATTAGTCAATATGAAGTGCATCTCCCTAGAAAGCAATGCCAATATATCACATAGGCTCCTTTGAGGAGTTCAAACTACTTTTGGTTTGTTAAACATAACGAAAGGAATCTGAAACGATTCAATCCACCTAAATATACAGAATCAAGCTAGCAAGGAGAAGGAAAAGATTATCTAATTGATCAAAAATTCTGATATGAATCATATTGAGCATATGTTGTTGCAAAAACTTGGGCAGGGCACAGATGCAATGTGATGCATCAGCATTGGTGGTATCTTGATAGGTTCAAAATGAAACAAACTGCACTAAAATTAAGTGAATTATCAGATCTCCAGAAAATCTTAGAGATACAAAAGCAAAATGTCAAAAGAGGCATATATATATGCTTAGAAAGTAGAGATATAGATTTTAATCAACTAGGCAAGAGGAGATTAGTAAGACATAAAATTCACCAAGAATTGATATCAAAGTTGACATACAAACTAATCATCCATGAATCTTCATTTAGAGGAAAGATTTCTTAGTACTTAAACATTAAAGATAGGAAGGAAACAGTTACCAAGAACTTTTTGTATCACATCCCTTTCTAGTTGAAAGCCATCTCCAAGCATCTTGAACAAAAAATCTTCCATGTCCTTGCGTATTATATTATCTGGTTGATTATCTTCAGTTTCTCCTCCCCAAAGTTCAGATATTGGCCACTCGTTTGCATTCAGTTTTACAGGCTTCATTGTCATGATAGATTCATCAGGCATTGGCACAGAGTTAATATAATTTTTGCCAAGAATACCAGAAATCGTGCCAGCAGAAGCTGGCTGCAGTTTTTGTCTTGAAGCTCTTGTTCGAGTTAACTTCTCAAACACAGTGTTATCAGATGATTCAGCAGATTCTCCACCGCTCTCTTCCACAATTGGTGCATGAGTCAATGTAGTGGATGTGCTTTTCAGTATATTATTCAGAATTTCAGTGGCAAAATCTGCATTTTTGCCCGCATCACAATAAGCAGAAGCTATTGCTTCAAGAGATAACGAAGAACCAAATGCCTCAAGCAAAGCCTTCAACGCTTTTTCTTCACTATCATGTTTAGAAATATTTGAAGCAGATAATTCCATCTTCCTGTATACTTCAACGAAGCAAAATAGATTATCAAAATTAGTTTAGTTCATCAAAAGGAGAAGATTGTAGAGTAACTTAACAAATACTAGTCAAATGTTAAATGGAAAAGTATCCAAAACTTTCTCGAAAGAATTACAGGTCTGCAATCATTATGTGAATTCATAAGTAGCAAAGGGGACACAGTTACCCCCCCAAAGTCCATGAGTCATCACAAAGGAACCACGAAAAACTTAACCCAAGAGACCAAAAACACCAACTTTATCCAGCATATAAACTATAGTCAATTGGCGACCAAAGGATTCTCAATATAATATCCAGAACCAAAGATAACCAAATGCCAAGTCGCATTTTTACTAACACAGAAAAACATTCACACAAAGTAATGCTAAGCAAGCGCTAAATGAAGACTATTTCTACCACTTGTATAACCATCTGATTGAACCTAAACAACCTAAATAGAGTACACCAGCCCAATGCACTCGAAATGTCGACAGAATCAAATACCTATCTACGTTATAAAATCAAATTCCGACTCAAGCCACCAATAAACCAAGCACCGATGAAGCACAATAATTGTGAGTTGAAGCTCCAAGAACACACCTGAAGCACCTGAATCTAAGTTGGTTAACCCGAAGCCCAATAGTAACTGCGTTTATTGAAAATGGAAGAATTCGGCGATTTGGGCAAAAGCAGGACCAGAGCTCCACCAATTTATCTCTCTCTGACATATTTATATATATAATACACACTTTTACAAACGGGGCCACACCACACTAACAAAGGCCCACGTTTCATTTGGACATAATAATTATATAAATCAAGTAAAGCAATAATTAATTTAATTTGAAAAAATATATAATAATTTAATCCTTAAATATAAGAACTAAGAGGTACATTTGTAATACTAACAAGTGATCATTTAGATTTATATTGAAGTATTAAATTGAATTGATTAAATCCTATTCCTTGCTTGCATGCGAAGGGTAAGGAGAGTACGATTCTCCCTTTGCCTCCTCTTGCAAGTTGTCGGACTGGTTTTTTCTTTTGAAAAGTAAAAAAAGAAAAAGAAGAATAAAGGAAAAGTTAAATCAAAGTCTAATCAACCGGGTAGAGATAGCAATTAGGCCCAAGTGTGGAGACGGTGCAAAATCAGTGGATTAGATCTTAGTTAATCGGATCTCACTTTGAGTTTTTCTTAAAAAATTAGGCTTTAAGGAGTCTAACTGGCTGGCCTAGTCCAGCTTGAGGCTAAATTTTTATAAATAAAACAATATAGTTTTCCCAAAAAAACGATGCCATTTTGGGCTTTTTTTTTTGTTTTTAAAAAATCAGGTCAAGCCCTTGACCCATATACATCCTTACAACCAAGTTAAGTACATAAAAAGATGAGGAGGATCAAGTAATCTAACTATCGAGATTGACAATGGAATACAACATTGGATCATACAACTTGGTCTGTTGAGCTTCTACTTGATTGTTAAATTTATTATCTTTTTTTCTTGTTGACATTATTTCTCTCTTCTAATTAAAAAGACTTTGATCTTCTTTGACAATTAGTTGATTCTATCAGCTATTAGCTAATAGATAATTATATTCGCCGATTTGACTAACAAATTGCTTAGCTATTTATTACAAATTTTTGATAAAATTAGTTGTTTAATATTAATTATTTATGTGTGAAATGACTTATGAGAACATAATTTTAAAAAAATTATAAAGATATGAATATTATATATTTTGGTGTTTCAGTGAATATTCTTATAAGAATTTAGATTTTAGATATTTAATTCTACAAAAATTAAGTTTATAATTCTAATAAAACACATAGAACATATAATAATAATAATAATAATAATAATAATAATAATA
>JAOSBN010000002.1:34782128-34806686 GCA_027563595.1 Erythroxylum suave | reverse complement strand
AATAGAATTTAACAAAATTGTTATTAAAATATTTGAACCAATCACATTATTTATTTGTATGTTAAAAGTGATCCTAAAGCATCATTTTATTTTTAAATTAAATTATCCTTGTTTATCATATTCCCATTTGCCTAGTTTTTTCCTAATTTAGATGGATGATTTACTTAATTTGAAACTTTTTATTTTTTATCAATTCAAAAGTAACTTGTTTTTTAATTATTTAATTTCCAACTTAAAGGTTGCTCACTTTTTATGGATTTGTTAGTTAGAAATTTATAACAAAGATTTTCAATCACCTCATATAAATTTGCACTTGATTATACAAGAGTAAACATATAAAGGCAAGTAACTTATTCAAATTTAAGAGATTTAATTTTTAAAAAATTCAAGAGAAATGCAATCTAAAATTTGATATATCATAATCTTACATGCATATGAATAAGACTTTTCAATACCTTAACTGTTGAGTCTATCCAATAAGTAAAACTCGAACATGTCCTAAAAACCAAGCTAAACTCAATAAAAACCAAACATATGACATGAATAAGAACACAAAAGCCACCATTATAAATCTAACACAAATTCTCCAATGGAATAAGAGATAGCAATTCTCGCGTACGCTTCCCTTCCGTTTCAGACACTCTCTGACCACCACACGGACTCATCGAGCAACCCTTTTCATCTCACCTTCTAATTCCATTGATTTGGAGACAAAGTTATCATCTTTTTCATTTTCTCTGTTTTTTGCCCTGTTTTCTTTTTACCTCTTGTTCTGATGGTGATTGAAACCGCCCTGTGAGCATTTTCAATTGTTACCCTCCACTTACCACGAAGTACTATGAATAGACAAGACATTCAGAGGCTTGCCCTTCTCTAGCTAAAACCAGACAACAACATGTTCATCCTCTATAATTGAAAGGCATCAAACCATGTTAAGTAGATTCAAACAATTGCAAAAGTTTACATCCTTTAATGTAACATAGAACGCATCAAAGTATATCATGAAAAAAAAAGCATGGTGATTTAGAAATTGAATAAGATAACTCACCTCTTTCACCTCTAGGACATCCAACTATTCTCTTGTCATAATATGATTTGATAACAGCAGGTGCTTCCCACGAGGACAAAATAACTAAAAAGGGTGAGAAAAGTAAATATACATAGTGCAAGATCATTGCTACCCTAAAAATAGAAGACTTATTATAGAAAAGTTTGATAACAATGCAACACTAATCATAAATTACAAGCAATTCAAAAGATATAACGCAAAATTTATTGCTTCAATTAGTAATTTACATCACTATGCATGAGTTTAAGAATGCTATTCACCCGGTATTTTTTGTAAGTAAATAGAATAACAAATACCTTCCCGCTCTAGTTTGATAATGGAACAAATCCTATTACTCTATGTAGAGCCACATTCATTCCTCTCCATAAGTCATTAATTATGATAAATTTGTTAAGTAGCCTCCCAATTCATCAACTAAGAAATTTTTACACAGCCATTATAAAGCCTACACAAAAATGGCCTGTGACAAAAGGAATACAAGATAAGTCCTAAGTAAAAGCTCATCAAAACAACAACTTGAGGGATGCAAATTCAACAAAAACAAAAATGAAACAAACACTTAAACATTCCTGCAATAAAAGTAACCATATAGCAGTAGATGATACTGGCATAAATGACAAACAATTATCTAGTGGTTAAAACCTAAAATCCTATATCTTAAAAAAGGTATCTTGAGCTAAGACAAGATTAGCTAAGGGAAAAAAAATAAACATAAACTAGTTAGACAACAGAATGGCAAACAAACAAATGATTCATACAATAACATGAAATGATTTGATTCTTTGTGAGAGAAAGCACATACCTTTGTGCCAAAAGGATCCTTAGGATGGTCAATGTCAAGAAGTTTCCTTCCCTAACACAAAATCAGATTTTGCAAGTGAGAAAATGCAACCAAGGGAAACATTATGCAGATACTAAATCAAACAGCTCCTTAATTCCATTTTCCTTCAACTTTTTTCTTAACTAATAGTGAATAATAATGAATAGAAAAAACTCAACCTCAAGCTCGGCTTTAAGCTCCTCCCGCTCTTATCTAGTAGCAATAGGCATCACATCCTCAACTCTCTTCTTCACTGTAAACCAAACATTTCTGCATCAAAATCGAATCCATTAGACAAACAACAAGAAATACTACTAACAAAAGATCTAAAACAGGAGTTCCACAGTACCAGAGTTGTCACTGAAGTATCAATTAAAGAGAGAAGCAAAAGGCGAAGGAGCAACAATGGATCGAACAACGGAGGTGGTGGAGCAGGTAGATTGGGTAGTGATGGTGGAGGCGGTAATGAGAGAGTTTTGAGGTGTGAAGAGGCAACTCTCCTCCACATCGTAGTGGTTATCTTTTTTAAAAAATAGAAAGATGCAACGAAAAGCGTGAAAATCTAAGATCCAAGTAGTGAGAGATACAAGGAAAAAGCCCAGAAAGAAAGGAAGAAGATGCAGAAAACCAAAAATGAGATGTTTAAAGAGTAAAGAATAAAGAAGGCAAAATTGAAATAAAATAAAATATCAGCTGCTTGCGTTAAAACACTCCTTTAGGGGAGCTTTTTCAAAATCAGTTGGTTAGGTTGAATCAGCCAACCCAACCAGCTAATAACCAAATATCCCAAATAGTTTTTTTATAAAATCAACCAGTTGATTTGGGTCAATCAGCTATTTTTTGGCTGATCAGCCAACAACCAAACTAGGCCTTTAACTTAGTCCTTGTTTGGTTGTTGGCTGATCAGCTAAAAAACAGC
Source organism: Erythroxylum suave (assembly GCA_027563595.1). Lineage (NCBI taxonomy): Eukaryota > Viridiplantae > Streptophyta > Magnoliopsida > Malpighiales > Erythroxylaceae > Erythroxylum > Erythroxylum suave. The sequence continues at coordinate 34,803,878 of JAOSBN010000002.1, read as the reverse complement.
TAGTTGAATAACTTTAGCTAATTGACTTTACTTATAAGCTATTTGTAGTTTTGGATAATCAGCTGATTGGGTTGGCTTATTCAACCCAATCAGCTGATTTTTGAAAAGGTAAGGAGGAGGAGCTTATTGTAGAATCTGTTGATGAATATTTGTTTGGCTTACCATTGTGCCCTCAGTTAAATTTTCAAACATCTGCTTTCATTTTCTTTTTCTTGGCTCCTCGCTTCTTCCTCGTCAAGCTTAGAGCCTGTGGAGGAGGAAGCACAACATCGACATCATTCCTGTAGATTTTCTAGACAAGTAGTACTTGACGGTGGACAACGTGGTGGATTAGGTATTTGAGGTGTTTACGATGATTTTGGAAATTTTGTAAAGCTGGAAATGAAGGAAGCAGCAGCTGCTGGGATATTTTTTGGTGAACTGATGTGGAATTTGGGAATATGGTTAACTGCAAAGTTGTAGCTCTATGTGTTAGCTAAACTGTGGTTTTTACGGAAGTGGATTCGGATAAGTATGGAAAAATTATGGCTTTTTTCGTAAAACTGGTTAGTAGATACTGACCGTTAGGAAACACACAAAACCCGTTTTTTTTGGAAAACAAATAGAAAACCCTTACAATATATTGACTGTAAAATTAAAGGCAAGAAGCTACTTTTTGATTGATTTATTCTTCGTTCCTTTCATTAGATACTTGATAGTCAACAAATAGGAATTTGTTGAAGTGGTGAGCCTTATGGTCAGCCACTCCTTCCTTAATTTGCGGCTAATTAAACAAATGCATCAGTCACTCACTTCCTTAATTTGTGGCTTATTAAACAAACAAATAAAACACGCTAGCTACTCAATTCTTGAATTTGTTGAAGTGGTGAATTCCACTGTGTATATGTATTTGTTTAAGTTATGTAGGCATGTTATTTTCATCATCCAACAATTAAAAGCAATAATTAATTTATAAAATTTGTTTTCTATGTCTTTATTAATTTAAACATTTTAAATTTTGTTATTTATTTTAATAATTCAAAAAATTATAAATCATAAATAAAAATATATTAAATTTTGATTAGATTAAAAATTTTATTTAACACTAATTTATTGATTCATTAAATAATTTATTATTCTTTACCAAAAATATTCAACAAAATATTAAGATATATAATATTTATACCATTATAATTTTTTTAAAAATTATGTCCTTATAAGTCATTTTACATATAAACAGTTAATACTAAACAACTAATTTTACCAAACATCTCTGACAAACAGCTAATGCAATCCGCTGGTCAAATCAGCTATCAGTTAACAGCTGATAGAATCAGCTAATAGCTAATACAATCAGCTGATTGCCAAACATGGCCTTAGACATATTATGTATCATTGTTTAGAGTATTGTTTTGTATCGATCAGTATTAGATAAAAAAAATCAAGATCAAACAAAATAATTTTGTACTAAACTTTGGTATCGACTTTTTAGGTTGGTATCAGTCAATACCTAGAATACCAGTCAATTACTAGTCAAATACCAGTCATAATTATAAATTTAGAAAAAATTAGAAATAAACTGAAAAAACTTAACATTTTTCCTATATAAAATAATTATTACGTCCACATCAAATCTGCAATCGTGGCAAGAACATATTCAACAAGGATGATGATTAGAATTTCTTCCATTATTATTGTAAGTCCTTCTATTTAAAGTTACCTGTCTTTATGTTAGGTGTCTTTTGTGATGTGACTTCGTTTTTATTTATTTATAGTGTGATGTAACATCATTCTTATCTAGAATAGTAGATATTATATTATTCTTATTTAAAATAGTTGATGTGATATTGTTCTTATCCATTTAAAGTGTGAAGTGACCTTGTTCTTGTTCTTGTCCATAGATATTTGTAATCTCCTTTGCTTATACAGGCAAAGCATTTCTTCTATTGTAACTAAGTTTCAATCCAAGCCTTATTGTATCCAAGAAACATTTCCATCTAATAAAAGCTATGTGTTTCCATATAGATTCTCTCTAAAAACTCTGTCCCTCCCTTAAAAACTTGATTCTTCAATAAGTTTACTTATATCATATAAAGATACAAGTGTGCTCTACACTTGTCTTTCTATAAGGATCCTATACATTAGAAAGTATTTGACCTACGATCCCATTTAAGTTTTAAGTTATATGAGGAAGAATGATTAGCCTAGATCCTTAAAAGGTAGGCTTTGAGAGTTGCCACTCGTTGAGAGATAAAAGGCTTGTGGCTTGGTTAGTATATCTGGAGTCTTCGCTACAATCATCTTTGTCTATCTTTGAGCTCTTATAGTGGTTTGTTCTATCATATCGCTTATGATTTACTAATATAACTGTAATCCTCTAGCTAAGGTTCCCGAGTGGTATCAAATGATCTCTGTGACATATTAAGAGCAGTTGAAAAGGAACATTAGATTTAATAAAGATGCTCTGTGCCAATAATCTCTCCAATTCTTAAGGAGATCCCCAAACCATTTCCTTGTATGGTGATGAGACCATACGAGAAAGATTTTTCACAATTGGAGACTTAAATTGATAAAAAAATTAGGGCATCTATAAGGCCACACTTAAGATCAATAGGTATTGATCTACATAGTAATTATGAACCAATTTCTCCAAAAGTAGAAGTATTAAATAGGCAGACACAAAATGTTGTAACACAAAACATTGTCCTTTACAGAATTGATTCAAAACTTGATGGTCTATCCTCATAGACATAAGGAAAAATTTAAATATTGATGCTTTATCTCTTCAAATGTGATAATTACATCAATGACTGCTCAATCAAACTACCAATTTGATTCTGATTTGAGAAGATATATTGACCAACATTATTATGGACCAAATTTCTCCATTAAAAGAAAAGAGAATTATAAAATGTTTTAGAAGAACTCAAAAGAATTGAGTCAGATATGACCGAAGAATAATCAAGAGCTATATATGAACCATACCTCTTAGCATTTCCAACTATAAGACCTACTTATAACACTCCATCATATCCTAAAGCTACTGACTATAAAAAAAAGTCTTTGAAATGTCCCATCCATTATTTAGACAATTGCAAAACCATCAAAACCTTCCAAACCAAACTTACCAGTAAGCGACATTCCATCAACTTCTCCATCAAAAGAAAGACCTTCCTTAGACATAACAAAATAACTTATGCCCAATCAAGAATTCATAACTATCCTACAACCAGTTCCAGATAGCTTTAAAAGTCATACAATTCCAAATAGCTCTGATAGTCACATTGATAACTAAATTCTGATTCTTTTACAGAAAGCTTTGAATAACTTACAAATCTCACCCAAATATCTCAAATGATGATGGATGTTCTACTCTCTTCTCAACCACATAGAGAAGTTGAACCAGAAGTTGAAGATGTAGAGTTAATAACTGAACTAGTAAGATCATAAGTAACTTTTATCTATATACCTACTTCATAACCATGGTTCACTTTTGACGATATCCTACTAAAAAAATAGAGAGATTGACTGTATAAATTAAGTTCTTGGATAGATCTTAAAATGATAAGGACAAATATTTATCTTAAAGATATCTTGACAAATTGTCTCAAAAATGACAAGAATTTTAAGAGAATGGTTATAAAGTCTTAGTGAATATAGATGCATGCAAGTCTTACAATTGTCAGAATCCAATTCCTTGCTAGGAATAATTCATCAAGAATTCATTGGATTTTTCTAGCTCAATGATCTATAAAGTAGACATGAGTTCTTTAAAATACAATGTTATTGTACGAACAAGAAAGATTTACAAAAGCATTTTGAACTAATGTTTGAAAAAATTATATGCTTAATAAATTCAATGATGTCAATCTTCGGTACACATTTATTGTTTCTCTTCCTAATAAGATGTAGCCAAAGTTATAAAGAGCAATTGATTCTCTTTCACAGAGATATGTGTGAAATTTCTCTTAAAGAAATCTACCAATCAGTTTGGTAACGCTTGACAAATTGTGTGAACAACATAAGTTTTCAAAGTTATGCTAAAAGGTGGACCTCAACTTAAACAAGCGTGCAAGAAGCCTTAATTAAAGATCAAATAAAAAGACAAAGAAAAATTTGCATATAACACAAAGATGGAAAAACATTTTGGAAGACAGTTGCTACAAGTTCACCCTTTCTATAGAAGGAGGAAAAAGAGGATAAGATTCTTCAAGCGATGTACTTCTGAAACTAAAAAAGTATATCGGTGTTACCTATGTGGATAACCAAGTCATTATGAAAAAAGATGCCCAAAAAGGACCAACAAGGATATGAAAATCATGTAGTCTATTAAAGCTATGATGCCCATAAGAGATGACGAGGATATTGAGTCTCTTTTTGAATAATAGTCCAATGAAGATGAAAAGACACTATTTGCACTCGTTGATTGTGAATCTATTGATGATGAAACCTCTTCTCTTCGTGAAGAAGACAACAAACCAATGTACATGAGGAAGCAGTCTTATTTTAAGCTAGAGCCCAAGAAGTCAATAGTAACATAACCCTATGTCAAGCTCCAATTACTTCTAGAAAAGTATCACAGACCAATCCTAGCTATTGGTTATATGGATACATGCTCTTATGTAAGTGTTATAAACACATGTATTCTTCCTACAGAAGAATAGCATCCTTATGAGGAATACTTTATTGTAACTGATGACAAACCCTTCAAAATAGACCTTATCACAAAGAGAAGGGCTCAAATAAAGTTCTTCCCAAGTTGTGTCATTTTGACAAAAATATTAGAAAGTAATCTTCCTGACATAATGCCAAGCAAAAAAGCTACAAATCTTGCCAAAAAGAATTTGTTACAAGCAAGATTTTTATGAGTACACTGAAGATCGCAACATCTTTGAGCTACAATATGTTCCTACTGGATATGAAGATAACATTGATCAAGGCCTGAACACTGTTGGACCATCTCAGACTTAAATCCTTCCTTTCATGGATGCTCAAGATCCGGATGATGATATTCCCATCATTGATGAAAAGGAGTTAGACATGTTTTTGGAAAAATTAAACACAAAGGAAGCAAGTCCCAATAAGGATGGAAAAGAATTTGTGATGATAGTGACAGGACGAGTGGAGGAGCTTCTCTATCAATATGATAAAATTGTATATAATTTTTTAACAAAAATAAAAATAAAAATGTATTAAATATTTTTTATGTCATTAGACTTATACAAAGTGATCATATATTACATAGTTAAATACAAAGTGATTAGATATTACATAGTTAAATTTATTAATTTAATAAAATTATATTTAATTACATTTTGTATATTTGTATTGATAATATATATTTTAATATATACGTATGAAAAATATTATAATAAATTTCAAAATATGTAAAGATAATATTTGGAATTAAATTTATTTTAAGGTATAAGAAATAAGTGAAAATAATATTAATAAAAATAAAGAAGTAATTGTTATATCAATTTTATATTATTATGATTTCTTAAGATATGATTAAAGTAAAGTAAAAACAATTAGATGACATTATATATTAAGGAATTATTTTTCAATTTTATAAAATTTATAAATTATTTTATAATTCTAGAAAATCATCCAAAGTGGTATCCGATATTGACCGATACTAGTATCGTACTGTATAATAACCAAATCTAGTATGAAGTCTGATATGATATTCATAACATTGTTGTGTAAGTCTTATTATGCATTCTTAAATATTATCTAATATTTTTAGATAATGTAAATTATACAATTGAAAAGTGTAGTATCTCCTTCATTTTTTATTTACTTTTCTTTTTATATCTTTATTTAGCCTCTATTATGCATAAGTTTAAAATTTAAATATTAAAAATATCAAAATAGAACTAAACATTCTTTTCACCAAGCATGCTTATAACTAAGTGAATATTGAAAATATAATTTTCACTATATGTAAAAGCAATTATGTTTCCATAACATAATTATATTAAACACTTAAAAAATAATATTAAAAGAGTCGGTGTATAATTTCTAACACATGTTAGCTTAATTTTTTGTTTATTTTTTAAACCCTTTTCTCATTTATCTTTTATATGTTAGTTATTGGTAAAAGATACGAATTGACCTCAGACATTTCTTAAAAAGTCTAAATTAGCCCTTACAGTTATCTATGGTATTCGTTAATTTCCAATATTTTTAAAATAATAATGGTAATACTCTAAATCCTAATTGGGTTAATTTTTTGGTAGTTCTTAATATATGGGTCATAATTTTATCCTATTTAATTTCACAATTAGCCAATTTGGACCTACTAAACATTGATGTGATTTAAAAAATATTAGCTAAATGTGTGAGTTATTAAAAGTTTCACAAAAGGTCTAAATAAGCTCCTACCCTTATCTTTATTACCATGTTTAGGGTGTAATGCATTATATTTTAGTAATTTTAGGATGTAAAGTGGTGTAAGAGACCATGTGCAAGTTAAAGAAGAAATAGGAAGATCTATGGTTGAGAGACATAGTTGTGCAGTAAGCTTGGTATTAATCTCAAAGAAATAAAAAGATTTATAAATTGTTGATATGTTCATGAAAAAGTTAATTTCTATCAACTGAAGAAAATAATGAGGCATATGACTTAGGCTATGTCACGTGTTAAATCAAGCCCTAAGTTATTAAAATATATTTAAAAGTGAAAATCTTTGGGAATTTTGGCCTACTTTTGAAGAAAACACACATTAGAACTCCTTTTTCACCAAGAATTTAGGGTTAGACATAGGGATGCTTCTCCAATCCTTGATAATTTAATTGAAGTTATTTTTCATTAGAGAATCAAGATCTAAATGTCATCTCAATCTTAATATATGATTATAAATTGTTCAATTAGAAAATAATCGTTACTAACGTACTAAAAATTCAATGGGTCACATATGAAGATCAGTTTAAAAGAGAAAAATCTATTTATGTTAAGTTATACTTAATTATGAAGTTTGAAAAACTTCAAGAATCAAATATGAGATATTTAATTTTATTAAAATTAATTATAACTTTAGGTATAATTAGGAAGCTTAATCTCAATAAGAAAGAAACCTAATTTTTTTGTTAACAAAAATAGAAAAGGGCAAAAGGAAGTTAGCGCTTTTGTTTTTTTTCCTCAAGCGTTGAGTTCTTTTCCATTACGATATAGATACCATTAAAGGTTTAACATATAGACATTTTGTTGCTGATAACTAGAGAAGAAATTTTGGAGGAATCTAAATTAGATATGAGTTAATATCTTATTTATGAATTTTGTTTTCAAGTTATTCAATTAAAGAGATCTGATTGGAAAATTTGCAAAAAAAAAGTTTTTCATTATGCCTATGATTTGACAAAAGTTAGTTTGCAATAAAAGGGATATTTTAAACTCAAATATTTTTACTAAAATTTAACTTAAACCCTAATATTTGGTAACATTCATAAAGAAATGTAACATTGTAAAAATCTTTCTATTTGAACCCTAAATTGACGTATTATCAACTTTTTTAATTAAAAATCTTGACTTATTATTAATATGAAATGTTCTTCAAGTTTGTCTCTTTTCATCTTTGCTCTATTAAGTTAAGCTTTACTCTCATATTTGATTTATTATTGTTAGACCTAATTAGGATTAAGGCTTTTATAACATATACTAAGTTGAAAGATATTTTCATGTGATTTTTCTTAAAGTTGTTTGACAACTCTAAAGGATACTCTACATCTCATCTTCCACACATGTTTTCCTTAGTCTACCCTTACTTTGAAACCTTGTAATATGGTCTTGTTATTGACTTGTGCTAGCCCATTAATCCATGGATATGCAAAAAGTGTAAAATTTTGTTTGAAATTATAGGAATCACAAAGTTACTTTAAGCTTGTGAAAATAAAATTTGTACCATTATCTATCAAAATGGTTAAAGGAAAGAAATATATGTACATTTTTTGGGTCAAAAGATAATTGCACCACTATTTTCTATGTTATAATTGGGCAAGACTCTGCTTCTGCTCATTAGGTGAAGTAATCCTCCATCACCCTAATGAACATGAACTATTTGATGATTGGTGGGAATGGCCCAAAATATAAATACTTTCACTATGTGAATGGTATTAGAGATGAAATAAGTGAGGGTTATGCAAAAGGTAGATGGTGGAAACATGAATTTCTTTAACATTTATAATATATTCTAACATATTCTGTGTTAACCGTAAATAGCTTCACCATAGTATCTTATGATATAAAGTTGTATAACCCTAATATGATTCATAGAAACCCTCATAGCATTTGTTTAAAATCACTCATCTGGGGTAGAATAATATTTTCTCCACCAAACCTAATTAGAGGGAAAGAAGTTGTCACAGTTGTTATGGACCTAGTCTATCGCTTTGAACGGATTTATAAAGCTTCCATTATTTATCAAAATTCACTTTATTTCAAAGTGTTTGCAATGTTCACCTTGATAACCACCACAACTTTATATGGATTACATTGGCCTAAACCCTCTTCTTCATTGAATATTATTTGTCTCCCTATAAGTTTCCATTTAATCTCAATGTTTGTTATGGATATTATTTTTTGTTCTTTGAATATTATTTTTCATTCTTCTTCACTGAATATTATTTTTCATTCTTTGGTGTCGTGATCCTAATCTCAATAGAATCTACATAATTTTTTTATTGTCTCACTAGTGGCATTGAGCAAGGGAATTTTGTAGATATTTTTCCGTAGTGAACTTAAATATATGGTTAAGAGATGTGCTCAATGCAATTAGCTTAATCTCTACTTTTCCTTGAAGTCTACTCTCTTTCTTAAGGTATTTAACAACCATATTTCTTTTAATAGGTCTATAATCCTACTTTTCATGTGTTTGTAATGCACATTGCTCTTTATATTAGCATTGTTTTCTATGCTTTTTAAAACTATTTGTATGCTCTATAGATAATTTTGATTGCTCTAAATGAATGTATCTTGGTGCCCTTTCTTGGGCATCTTAAAAAGTATGCATCTTTTCCATTTACAAACATCGTTTCCATTTACAAAGACTTCTATAAGAGCTAGTGTATATTTAAACATTTCTCCAATTGTGATAGAAGTATTGAGGTTAGGTATTTGCATGTTTCTAAGACTCGACCACTTTGTGTAATCTTAACTGGTTTCACTTGATCTTTACATTACTTTAAATTATGTTTAATCACGAGTTTTACATTGATTTCTAGCAAAGTGAGTCTTAAATTAATTATTTAAAGCTTATTATCAAGTCTATAGAAAGCATATGGCACCAATCTCTATTTTTATTAAAGTAGATGAAACAGTCAGAAGCATCTTGTTTAGACACCATACAAATCCATCATTCCATTATAAGGTTCCAATAGTGGACTTTTTAATTTTGGAAGTGAGGGCTATAATAGTATGTTTATTATAAAAAAAGGTTATTAAATTAAACACATGTGTTATCTTGGTCTTAATCTTGTGACACATTAAAAGAAGTCAATATATAGTAGTGTGTTGTAGGCGAAGCCTATTCATTGTTTAAATTTATCGGCCTTTCATGGCTTATCAGTTTGATACGATAAGCTTCAATTTGCACTACCTTTGCTTATTAGGAATTTTTAAGTGGTTTAGACTTAATCTTATGAGTCTCCATAATTATGGGTTTGGAATGGAAAGTTACTGATAAAAGATTAATGTATTATGTCTTTATGTCTATATTGAGTGCATTTTGCTTGTGGAGAGTTTGATGTTATTTTGTTACTAATTTTATTAAGTGTGTTTTCTCGTCTCAATTGCTTTCATAGATGAAAAGGAGAAAATTTAGGAGGAAATCGTGGCACAAAATGAAAGAATTAGAGCTAGTTTGGAGATATACGCCTATATGAAGATGTATACAACCATGTGAGTAACATACACGACTGTGTAAAGGGATTGTGTAAGAGACTATAAATGTGTAAAGCCTTAAAGACTTTATTTTTGCCTTTGTAGAGACCTATATAAGTAATATGCAAGTTCGTGTTCCATGCGCATGTAAGCTACTGAGAACGTCTATAGTCATGATATTTAAGTATTTTTTTTTAGATACAAAGTCACTCAGTTGACTGTGTGACAGACCATGTATAATCCAAAAATCTTGATTTCATAATAGAGAAGAAGATTATGAAGAGGAGACAAAGAGGAAACATTTGGAGTCAGAACTTACAGCCAAATCTAAAGATGGAGACTTGATTATGAACCTAACAGAAGAAAAACATGAAGATTACTTCAAGAGATCTTATAGAAAGCAACTTTTATCAAGGATTTAAGAGGTTTTCATTAGAGAAAAATGGGATATACATATATATGGATTATTTTCTTTTTGATATTCTTTTGAACTTTTGATGTTTGTTTCATTTTATATATTTAGGAACTAAGTTCGTTTAATGCCTAGGTAGGATGAACCCTAAGTAAGGATGGATAATATGATTTGACTCTTTACTTAATGCAATTTTATTAATTGATTCATTGAAATTCGTTTATGCATTTCTGGTCAGGAATTAATATGTCTGAGATAATAGTTCGATGTTTGATTTCATATGATTGTGATTGAGAAATTCTCTTGTATGAATAGTTTTACCATAATTAGAAAGATTTGCATATAAACCTAGAGATACGTCAAGATAAATCCTCTGGATTAGGATTAAACCCAATAGAGAAATTCACGAATCGAATAATGTGATCTTAAGTGTTTTAATTGGAAAGAGGTTTTAGTTAATCAATTGAGGATTAGTTGTTAATATTCTTGAGAAAGATATTAACATAAGATAGTAATTTCCACAATCCAAAGATCAATAATTGAATTACATGATAAAGGGTTAATACTTAAGAGATTATCGGGGGATTCATCGCTTAGGTACTAGTCATTTGATATTCGATTAATCTTTGTGTTATATTTTTCTCAATTCATTGTTGTGATCAGTTTTAGTTTAGTTTAGTTTTAAATTAAATATTCATCTTATTTGTTTGTTAGATAATAGAAAAGAGGCCAATACTGGTACTGGAGTCCTTGTGGGATCAACTCATACTTGTTAGTTCTTGCTACAACTACATCGTGCAGCATTGGATTTAAATCATATATCATATCACACATTAGTTAAGGTTGATGAATGTAGTTATTCTTGTAAACTCTTAAGGTGTTAATAAAAGACTTGCATAATCAAAGTTATAAGGAAGTTGTGTAGGTCGAGGATGGGATTCTGTTGGTTCCACACTATGTTATTAAAAGGGATGTGAATCTATGATTACTAATTGTAAGCTTCTTAAAATCAGTTAATCAAAACCTCATAATAGGAAACAAATGATATATTATCAATTTAGATGTGTTTGGTGTGAATCAGTTTGTGTAAATTTAGATATCCTTATTGTGAATCAATTTATTGTCTAAACTCCATGCTTGATTTATAAGCTTGTGGCGGGTTGTGTCTCTAGTTAAGGCTTTCTCTATCTTCCTTTAGGCTTATAAAGCACAATGTTAAACGTATGTTTAATGTTTGGTCCCTGATGGTCAAGTTAGTAGAGATTAAAAAAAAGTTACTAATTTTTTATGAAAATTTTAAAAAGTAACTTTATACTTGGGATGTCCGAAAGTTTATATAATGATATGTGTTCCATCAATGTGTAGGCTTCTTTTTATTTTAAGCCTAAGACAGATAATTCATTTATTTCATTTATCACTCAAGCTCTTTTAGGCTCTAAACATGCATTTTTAGTTTTTCATAAAAATGAACTTAGAAAATAGATGATTAGAAGACATCCTTAAATTCCTTATTTTATACAATAAATCATACTTATTGTCATTATTAATTATAATACTTCAAATTATATCAAGTCATGCATATCATTTTTAATTTATCATTCTCAATTGTGCATGTATCTAAGAGTTTTTTAGCCTTTTTATATTTAGAAGAGACTTTCTTCCTTTTCATGCTCATAGTGTCTAGAAATTCACTAACTTATTACATGAAATTTTAACATCCTATCATTATAGAATCATTAGTGTCATCTTATATAGTTTTAAATGCTTCTTTTTCTTCAAATTTTTATCCCTCCTTCCTTAAGAACTTGAATATCTTTGTGATGAGCTTTATATGTCATTCTCATCACTTTCACTTGTGAAAGTCTCCTCATCGTTAAAGATTTTAAAAGACACACCCCTTATTTTTAGATCCACTTCATCTTCATGTGACTCTTTTATTCACATCTCATAGGTGAGGTATAGTGCGATTAACTCTTTTAATGACAAGGTGCTCAAAATTTTTGTCTCTTATGTGGCTGTCTTCTTTATCTCCTAAACCTTTGGTAAATAAATAAGTAATTTTCTCACTAATTCAATTATATTACAAGTATTTCTATGACTTTGTAGAGCATTAATGATATAAATGAAATGATTATACGTATTAGAAATGAACTTACTTTCTATATATGAAACAACTTATATTGATGCCCTAATAAACCCATTTTGTTCCTTTTTACTTAATTAGTGCCCTTATATATGATTTTAAATTTGTCTCATATCTCATAGGTAATTTCACGTTGCTCCACTCACTTTTATCTTTTGTTATCTTAGCCTCTACCTTATTTACAACCATATTTTTCATTGGGGCATAAAGATTATTCTCTAGAAAGATCAACCCTTTTGATTAAAAGGAAGTATTTCATTATACTTTTTCTCATATATGTAATTGTCACCTTTTAATTGAGAAATTGTGAAAGTTAAAAAAAAAAGTAATTTTCACCTTTAAAGAAAAGGGATCTACTTATACATTGATTACCTTGACTAAAAGAAGATAAAATTTTTTTCTGTGATCTTTAACTAAAATTCACTAGAAATCTATTTAAAATGAATGAGACCACTTTGATTCCAATTGTTGGTCCTTGGATGACACATAAAAAGAGAATGAATAATGTATGTATACTTTTTGACCTATTTAAAGACTATTAAATGAATTGTTAAGAATATGAATATGAATATGCTATTGCAATATGCATATATAGATTTATTTAAGAAACCATAAATAAGTAAATTTTAGTGGCAAATACAATAATAATAATAAAGAGAGTAGGGAAGAAATGCACAATTAATTTATAGTGATTTAATCAAACAATTGTTGGCCAACATTTATTCTCTAAGCTTCACTTAAAAATCTCTCTCTCTCTCTCTGTTCAATGAGTGAAAAATAATTTTTTATACAACATCTTTCCTACATATAAGAGGACTCTTGCTCTTATTCCTTTGTTATAGGTAAAGATTAATTCTTTACAACTCTAGTTCAAGTTGAAAAGGAACCCTCATAGTATTTACTCTAGTTCTTTCTAATTTCCACAATCTTCCTTTTTTGTTTACACTAATGAGCTAGGACTCAATATGGTTTATGAAATGTACATATATAATTAAAATGTAGTTTTTAGTCTCTCAAACTTCTAACAACTCTATGGTATCCCAAAAATTCTTGTTACAACCCATTTTGGTCTATCTAAACCAAAAAATACTTTTAGTAGTCATTAAATATACAAACTAGCTTTTGTAATATTTAATTTCTAGGCTAATTAGCTAGCTTAAACATGTTTGACTAGGGTATTGGCTAATCAAACCGCCAGCTTAACAGAATGTACATGCTCTATAACTTTTGAAAAATACAATCGATTAGTCAAGTAAAAATCTTTGACTAATTGGTTATCTCGTCAACTACCCGATAATCTCACTATTGTCAAACCAAATCACTCATTTTGTTTCTAAAAGATCATGATTTATACTAATTAAACCAAACCCTTTGGTTACTTGAATCCATACAAAGTCATTAATTTTCAACACTTGAAAATTTTCAAAAGTATCAAAACACCTCATTTGACTAAAAAATTTTTTTTGATTCAAACTAGTTAAAAAGTTTTTCAAAGTTTGCTGAAAGATCAAAATATTTTGTTTAAAATTCAAAATAAAAAATACTCTAGATTATGAAAGGATTAATGTGTTATACCTACATTTAAATAATCACACAATGGTAAACACCTAATTCATTAAAATGATTAGGATAAGGTTACAAAAAGATTACAATAAGTCAGTTACACATAGGTTGACTATAATCTTTCTTTTAATGGAAAGACTATAATCTTTCTTGTTCTTGCTACATTTAGTCCTTTAGCTTAATGATATTTTATATTTTGGTCTTCCCATCACTAGATTATCTATTCAATCCTTTAATTTTACTAATCACTTTTTAGTTAGACTAAAAGTGATAAAGACTAAGAAGATATATATGAAATCTCTTATGTTAAAATTAATTAATCAATCAATTTGTAATTTAAGTTAAATAATAACAATATATTGGCATTGACAGAACAAACCTAACCATTCTTGAGCTTAAAGCCCGATCCCAAGAGTATGTTTTGATTATACTGTGTATAATATACCCAATCCCAAGAGCATGTTAAATGGAAACACTTGTCCCTTTCACTTTATAAAATTGATACTACCTAGGCAAGTATAATTGACATAGGATAGGACGTAACCAATTCCTATTCACGCTCAAGGCATGTGCTGAGTATGACTGACATAAAGGACAGGACGTAACCAATTCTTATTCACGCCGAAAGCATGCGCTGGAACCCACTCCCGACGTCGAACACCTTGAATTCACTATATAAAGTGGGCAAAACTAAACCATCCCAAGTACACATCCGCCGCAGCCTCTCCTTAAAATGGCAACACTAAAATCATGGATTTTGACAGCCTTAACTGTTTCATTAATCATAGGCGTATGTCATGGTAGCAGAGTCCCACCAACTCCCAAACACTCATTTTCTGAGATCGGTACTGATCAAGAGCTTCATAACAACCTGAGCGAGTTGGCTCGTGAACCTGACCCAGGGATGACCGCAGATGTTGATGTCCATATTCCTTTGTCTCCTCATTGGAAGTCCAGCGTTGGTTGGGTACGACCAAGTGGAGGCCATTGAACTTAAAGGAGCAAAGCCATTAACTCTGTTATTATGTTATAAGTATCCTACTACTGGGTATGGTAATAAACCACAGTATGACTGCGCTAAACTTGGTTTTCTGTATTCAACTCTTCTCTGATTGTCAATAGCTTGGCAGATGAATTAAGCATTATACATATCTCAATCTTAAAGAGAAATATATGATTAGTGTTTTGCTCAATCGTACTGTTTCAATAAATCAAGATTCCGTTTCTACATATTTGCCCATTTGCACACCCATTGAGTTCACAGCATCAAACACATAACTTCGGGAAATGTATCTTGGTAAGTACCTGTTAAAGGAGCTTGTAAATGTGGTGCTAATGGATATGTATAGTCCCATTTCACCATGCAATAAACGTGGAATGTAGGCTACGCACCCATTTAAATCTTACTTCCATAAGCAATGAATATATTATAATCCGTATAGAGTTATACTATTTCATAGCATGCATAGAAGGTGCAACTACAATGGCTTCGTAGATTCATTTTCATGTATGAAACTTGATCAAAGGTAAGAACCATAAAAGGATTGACATATCACTCAGTTATGCAAACCATAAACCCAGGCAATCTGCTTGGAAAAAGAATTCAAATAACTAATTGTGCAACCCAACACATTGATCATGCAATCCACCAAGACCAAGGCACCAGCCATGAAAAATGACGTATTACTTTATATAAGCAACTGTACAGCCAAAATTCAATGGGCTTTCTGGTTCATACTTGGCAACACGGGGATGCTTTCCTAATATCTCCAGTGCACGCTGCTTCACAGCTCCACTGCCCATCCCATGTATAACAAAGATAACAGAATGTGACTCACTTGCAGATAAGGCCATATCGAGTTGGATAGCAGCCTCTTCCACCCGCATTCCGCGAAGATCCACAGTGTTCTTTGATGTCTTCACCCTCGGACCATAAGAAATCTCCTCATCTGTTTTCATCACCAAAGGCTGCTTTTCCTGAAACACATAGAAAGATGATCAAGAGGCAAATATGAGAGATCATTTGGATAATCTTCTTAGACTTTCCCAACTTTTGCTGTTAGTTTTCGGGTAGGCTATCTGGATGCCTTTTGTAACTAAGCCCCTGGGATAAACCTGGTTATCACAGCTTGTTTGTCTGGTTCAGGACTCTTTTCCGTAACTTTTCCTAAATATCAATTCATTTATCTTCTAAAAAAGAATTTGATTCTAAAAAAAGCTAGAAATTGTTTAAGAAGCTAAATCTGGTTAAACCTAGAGTTAAAAAATCATGACTTCACTATTTAATCCAAATAAAAAATTTGTATGCAGAAAGTCCAGAGCTCCATAAGAGAGACAAGGAGGAACATCTTCCATCAAGCAGATTAAACAAGTATTGCTACATACTCGTATAAAATTGTGGGTTAAATAAACTTCATTAGATACTTATACAAACTTATGAAAATGAAATGAGAAGCCCAAAAATATTATATGTTTATATAATTTATTTATTATGATATTCTACACACCTGTCTCTTTAAACCCGCAGCTAAATCAGTAGCATCTCTCCTTTTGTTAATTGGAATTGCTCGGATGTCATTCTTTTTCACACGAACTCTCACTTTACCAGATTGGATTAAGACTGTCTCATCGTCTGCCTGTGCATCAACAACAGTTGCTAACTTCCCTCCCAGTCCCTTCACTTGGACTTGTTCCCCAAGCCGTGGGGTATAGGGAGTAGTATCAACTTTTCTGACAGTTAGATTATCCCTAGGACGGTGTGCTTCGACTATGGAAGCAATTTCAGCTTCGGATGCCCTAATAAGAGAACTGAATTGATCTCGACTCACTGTTTTGAGTCTGTCTTCAAATTCCTGAACCACATCATGTATCTGAGATTTTGCTGCTTTTAGCTCTTCTTTAACCTGCTGTTCTTCCTTTTCCATTAGAACTGTCACACGGTGATCAAGATCTTCTGCCTCATACTTAATCTTGATCATGTTAAGAAAAAATGAGAAACAAGGTGAAAAGGAGATAACATAAACAACTGGTAGCATACCACAAATATTAATCCAGAATAGTGTATGATATTTTTCATTATTTTCTATCTCACTGTTCAGAAATTATATACTCCAAGACAGGCAAGAGCAGAATCACTTATTATCTCAGGCTTTCATGGTTAAAATTGGCAAAAAAGTACTTGATTTATAGGAAGTTGGTTATCGTCCAAGAATTTGACAATGCTAACACGAGAATCAAGTCTCAATAGGGCTACAAATTGTGCAACAGCAAAGCACCAATCAGCAGTGCTCATGACTTCTCAGTGATATTGTGAACCAAAATATGAACTTATAGCAGTATTATAAAAGAAAGATAACAAATTAAAAGCTGTAAAGATTGGTCAGAAGTTATAAATTCTACCTCACTGTAAAGCTTCATAATTTTTGCATGAAGGAATTCAGCTTCCTGGACCTGAGCTTCGAATCTGTTTCTTTCCTCCATTAATGATTGGTAGATCAAACTATTTCGCTCCTGTTGCTTTTCAGGAGTTAACTTCTCAACCCAGTTTTGTGCATGTTCAAGAATACTGGCATCAAAACCCATTAGTTTAGCAATTCTCAATGCATTTGAATCACCAGTACTACCCCAGAGGATTTGATAAGTAGGTTGTAAAGTTTCAAGAGAAAATTCCATAGCCGCATTTTCAAACTGAGCATCCTGATCTTTTAGGAGACTTAAATCAGCATAATGAGTAGTCACAATGCCTAAGTTTATGTGGTCTTTTAGATACTGCAAGATGCTGGTTGAAAGTGCCACCCCTTCTGAAGGATCAGTTCCACTACAGATTTCATCAATAAGAACAAGCGATTCTTTTGATGCCACATCCAAGATCTTTCTAATTCGCGTTATATGTCCACTGAAAGTTGAGAGACTTTGTTCTAGAGACTTCAATGAAAGAATATTGGAGTCAGAATGGAATGGGCCAACAAACAGAACAGAGCAGTAATTCCCATGAACAAGTAACTTGTACCTGGTGGTCCCCAATGTCTGCCAGAACAAGATCAAACCAAGGAAGCCTTGGGACATTCTTTGCAGGTAAAAACAAGCCTGCCTTTGACATAATAGAAGCCATGCCAAGAGTTTTCATTGAAGCAGTTTTACCTCCAGCATTAGGTCCTGAGATGATAACCACTCTGATTCCAGATCCCACCTTAATGTTTATAGGCACAGGAAAATTAGTCAAGTTGTCTGACAAATGTCTGGAAACCATTACACCATTTACCCCATCTGGCTCAGTTATCTCCAGAGAGTTGGATCCAAGGACGTTAGTCAAACTTTTGTTAGATGATCCAATAAGCAATGGGTGTCGTATACCTTCTATATCTACTGTTAATGGACCTTCTGCTCCGGCACAGGATAACACTCCATGGCCTTGAAAAGTTAGAATAGGACGGACCCCAGCAACCGAGCGAGAATAAGCAGCTCTAGCAAAAGCAAGATCAATCTGCTGAAATCCATCTAACAAATGCTTGATTTCTGTCCCCGATTCTGCAATTTCAGATGTCAGTAGGCTTAATATGACTATTTCCTCAGATTTCTCAGAATTGGAAAGCATTACCTCCAAATTGTTCAATTCCACTGCCTCACTGGGCTCCATAAAATAGGTTGCACCAGAACTACTAACATTTAGAACCACACCGTCTGGAACTAAATATTTGTGTGAAGCTCTAACTCCCACACAAAACCTAGAACGCCGCTTGGTTACCAGTGGTTTATCTACACCCCCTGCCTGAAAAATCCGAGTTGAAATTTCCTTCAACAAAAGATCTAGATTTTCCAAGTTTTCTTTCCTTTCGGACCTAATGATCTCCAAGTCTTCACTGGCTTTATCAAGAATTATTGAAAGATTGCAGTCTATGCAAAATGCTATTTTTTGCTCCAGTTCTGTCTGGAAATTGCAACTTTGAAGTATTTCAAGCAGAGCGAAAGACCTATTCATATGTAAGATTAGATGTAAGATTAGATTTCACAAAATCATCATTGAAAAGGTATGGAATGTAACACTGACATCTTTCAGTAGAAGTTCTTGAGAAAACTAGAAAAGGAAACCGCTGGAAGTACCTTCAAACTAAAAAAGAAACTAGAATCCACTAGCTCAATTCAGAGATATTACGTATATATACTACCAAGCATATTAGACCCTTTGTTGGCAACCTAGCTCTAAGCATTAAAAACATGCGAAATGTTCAATAAACAGAGAAAGAGATTGCGTGCTGTACTTCTCGTCTTTCAACTTCTCCAAAATGGCACTTGCAGCACTCAGAGTCCGCCTCACGACACATAGCTCACCAACAGTAAGCAAAGTACCAGAAGTCGCAGAATTGACAATAGCCCTTATGTCCTCGATCTCAGAAAGATTCAAAGGCCCAGATTCCATAACGTTCAATGCTGCCTCGGTCTGGTCGAGGAGTTTCAGGCTCTCCTCCAAGCTCTGGCCAATGGGGATGTTCGCGTTCTGGGTAGCCGAATGGCCCATTGAAGTTGAGGTGAAGGGAGAGAGGCGGTGGCAGAGTGAGGGCCATTCGAGAGTCTGCAGGGTCTGGGCTTGAAGGGAGTGCGTGTGAGCGAGTTTGTGGGTGTCTGAGAGGGAGCAGAGACGCTTGAGGGTTTTGAAGGGTTTAAGGAGCAAAGAAGGGGAAGTGTTGATGGGAAGAAAGTGAAAGTAGAGTTGCATCTTAATTGAAGAACATTTCTACTCGGTGTCATCCAAGTTAGGAATGGTTTTTTGCGAGGACTCAGGAGGACGTTGCTTCAGAGCCTTTGGTTTGTGGGCCGTCTAATATCATCCCATGTTTATCCATTGTTTTATTTTGACTAAAGATAGAAACTTTCACTTTCTCCAAACGGTTTGGTTATGATATGATCCAAAATCGAATGACGCGCCCTCAAGTGTTTGTCAGTACAAATCTTCACAAAGAAAAAAGAGAGAGGAATCCATGCCAGGTTAAGATGTACAGATTGAACAATCATTGCCTGTATGGGTTGTAACAATAAAACTGTGGTATGGTTAGTAGATGCATTGCTGCCTGATGGGTGAAATAAGAAGGCAAGAAGTTGGGCAAATACGTTTCAGGGCTTACTTCTGCAGACAAACTCTAAAATATGATGAAATTAAGGAGCAACTTGATGCAAGAGAATGGACTATGGAGGGATCAGAACTTGGAGTTTCCCTGCAGTTAACCAGTTGCACACTAAACTAATGTCTCTGTCTGTACTCTGTAATCTTGCAAAATTAAAAGATTACACAACAAACTATTGGAAATTTGGAATCCTTATTTCACATGCTACCCAAAAACAATTCTTTGTTGCTGCCCAGGATCGAACTGGGGACCTTCAGTGTGTAAGACTGACGTGATAACCACTACACCACAGCAACGCTTTTGATCCCGTATTTGCTTTTGTAATTTTGACTATATAGCAATAACTCCCTTCGTAACTTTCCTACGGTTCTATTATGTCTAGTCTATTATATTCTTTATGCTTTGGAGAGGCTGAAAGTCTGAGTCGCTTCTAAATTGACCTACAAACTACAAGACATGCAATGAGAATGAACTGCCTGCAAACAGTGCTTAAAGTCTTTAGTATTTCAATGATTCTTCATGCATTTCGGACGAAGGACATAGAAGAGCCTCATTCTAACGATTTCGATTCTGCTCCTCTGCGGTGAAAGCTATCTCTTTGCAACTGCGGATTTTGAGAGGGTTTTTAAAAAATTAGACTAAGGCCAAATAAATTTATATATAATTTCAACATCATATCTTAACTCAAAATTTTAAAATAATAAATTGAAAGTCATAATATTTTCAAAAAAAACCACTATGAGTCATATATTACTGTATAAGTTATTTTATTTTTATGTGTCTTTTCAAAGTGGGATTGTCCTACTTGTAAATTTCTAATATCTCCCTTTTACAAGTGAATTTATTCATATTGGACTAACGCTTCCTTAACTCATATTAATGCAAAATCATTTGAATCACTTCAAGAACGTCCAACTTTGCCAACCTAGCTCTGTGGGTATGGATGAAAAATTAGACTAAGTCCAAAAAAGCCTATATATAATTAGGATATCATACCTCAATTCAAAATTTTAAGATAATAGTTTATGAATCCTATATTAGCAGTTCATTTTTATGTCTTTCCATGATGAGATTATCTTACTTATTAATTTCCAACAACAACTATTGTATCCCTTTCCTAGCACATTGCATTTGTTTTTAATAAAGTCATTATATTTCAATTGTGCCTTAGATAATAAGTCTATCTATCATTACACAATTTTCTATTTTTTATAACTTTTTTACTCATCTAGAAAAGTTTAAGCCCTATCAATTGATGTGGCAATGAGTAAGTGATTATGGTAACTACAAATATCTTGTGAATGATGGCGGGGCATTAATCCTTTTAGACATACTAGCTTTGCTTTATTTCAGCTTTATATATGATTCTTGTAGGAGAAAATTCATTTGCAGAAAATGTAATAGGATCAGTGCAGACTTATATCACTGATCGAACAAAAATCAATTACAAAATTTTCATATAATTCATAGGTTAAGAGACTCGCATAATCTTAAAACTTGTGGAAGTCTTTCTAAATATTTTTGTAGTTATTTCAATTTTTTAATCAAAAAATCACTTATCTTTCTAATAAATTGTATCTTATATATGGTTTTCTAAAAGTTGTGACATTTCAATTACAATGTTTCATTTTATTAACTTATTATGTATGCTTATC
>JAOSBN010000002.1:34722144-34741379 GCA_027563595.1 Erythroxylum suave | reverse complement strand
TTTAATATCAAATTAATCTAAATGCCATTTCCTAGTGAATCACAAGTTATGTTGATAAAATGCTTTTGAGATACAAATTTAAAAATTTTAATTAAATATATTATGTTTTATATGACAAACCTTTTTAAAATTTTGTACGAAATATTAGCTTACATAAAATTCAATATTGAGATCCAAAATCGTAGCTTGTATTTAAAAGTTTATTTTTATTTTTAATTAGATGGGCTAAATTATCAATAAAATGATGTCATCGTAATAATTTCAATTTTGATTACAAAAATAATTAGCAGTCTTAATTTTGATTACAAAAATAATTAGCAGTCTTAATTAAGACTGCTAAAAAATAATTGGCAGTCTTAACACGACTTCCCCCCTAAACAACAACAACGTGCATTGCCATTGTTAACTTTAGAGAATATTGAATTATTTGAACTTATAAAGCCTACGAATGGGTTGTAAATATGGAGGCCGCAACAATATGTTACTATAAACACGAGAAATGTCGTCTAAACACCCAACACCCAACACATAACTAACTTTAAGCTTTTATACATTTGGGTTTATCAGAAATAAAAAAGAAAAATAGAAAAGAAAAATATAAGATACCCTTCTTTGAAGAACGTACAATAATTGGTGGACTTTAATGCTCAATGTATTTATTTATCATCAATTATCAACTACGTCACAAACCAAACCAAACCAACCAAGCAAAGGATTATGGGTTGTAGCTGTCTCCAGCTCTTGACGGTGGCGACGTCTTCTCTAAGTTTTTTTTCTTTCTTTTCTTTTTTTATATAGCAAATTGCCATCACATAAAAAATTAACTAGAGGGTACTTTGTTTAGGTTTTTTTCAAAAGGTTAAATGCCATTTTTTTTTCATAAATTAGTTTTTTTAAATGTCAAAATCCATCTAAACAACCACTTAAATTAGGGTTAAGATTTTTGTACTATATCGACTAAAAAATGGTTCGAAACTAAATTTTTTGATACTAGACACAAATCCTTTTAATCTTAGAAAAAAAAAAGGTTTCGAACTATTTTATTGATATGTGAAATTTAAGATTAATTCTTTCATCCTTTAATTTAAATTATAGCTCAAAATTATAAATGCTATAAAATATGTGATATTGGAATAATTTTGACACAAAAAATGAGGGGACGCTACAAATCAAAATTTAATAAGAATTCAATTAGGACTTAACATAAATAAAGTAACTTTAATCATAAGCAACTAATAAATACAAGAAGAAAAAAAAAACAATACAACAAGAACAAAGCTTTGCGGCACGATTGTCAAAGTTTATATGAGATATTTGTTGGAAATAGTAAAACATAATCACTTTTAAGTCTTTACAAATTGTAAATTTATTAATTAAAATAAATAAATAAATACACACACATATGTATATATATTTTAATAATTTGAATACTTTCTTCATAATTCATTTTACTATAATTATCAAACAAATGATTGAGAAAAGCAAATTATGAAATTTGGATGATATAACCTTAAGGTCTCAAATTAAAAAAGACTTACTAGCGGTGAATATAATTGCTAGAAAATTGCGAAGAGTATTTATAGAAATTATTAATTCTTAATTTATTTATCAACTAATCTTATTAATTAAAAATCGTTATCTCTTTATTATATAATATAAAAATAATATTGTTATCTCTTTATTTTATAATATAAAAATAGTTATTCACAATTAATAAATTTTATTTTTATTTAAGCATTTGCAATAAAATTTTACATATATTATAATTTTTTTGAGAAAGGTATGAATAATTAAATTAAGCCATGAAAGACAATCCAAAAGTGAGTACTAGTATATAACAACTTGTAAACTACAGGGAAAACAACTAACCAAAAGCTGCAAAGATTAATCATCATAATGATTACAGATGAAAGTTATACTCCCAAATGTGATTTGAGAAAGTGAAGGTCTAGTCCCTTGTGTATATGTAAGCCAATATGTGTCCTTATCTTCTACATTAGAAGGATACCAAACTGTCAATTAGGAACATTTTTATCACAAAAAATATGAGCATTTTTTTCATCCCATGCAGCAATAACAAGAAATGATAAAGAAATGCAAAAACACCATCTTGCAATTCTGCTCTGGAATCTTATGTTAATTAACAACTCCTTGATCTGGTTTATATTCTTTGGGATTTTAGAGGTTAAACATCTACATAACCAAGCTTTCTAAGTGTTGAACATATAGCTACACTTAAAAAATAAATGAACAGAATTTTCCTCTTGAACCTTACAAAGATTGCACTAATTAGCAAGTTATATGAATTTTGCAATTCTATCAAGAGTTTGTAGTCTATTCAAAATAGCCACCCACACAATTATAAAAGCTCGAGGATGATGATTATCAAAGCAAACCAAATCTATCCAAAGAAGTGTTGGTAAGTTACCTATAATCATCTTTCTATAAGACAAATTAGTGAATCTTCCATCAACATTTTTTCTCCATATTATGTGATCTTCATTTGAAGTAAAGGAATTCTGACTAATTTCATTCTTGAACTCTATAGGTGTACTAGCGAATGTGATATGATTCCTCTCAATAAGAGCTTAAGCTATTGAACTCTGTAAGTCCAAAAACGATTTAATAGGTTTTACTACTTGTAGCTTAATCTGAGGCCCAAATAGCCAATTGTCAAACCAAAAGAAGGTGTTCTTCCCATTTCCAATTACATGAATAAAGTGATGTCTCATTCTTTCCCTTATCCTTATAATGGACTTGAATGAGGTAAAAGCAAGAGAATTTGATTTAAAGTCTCAGAGGCTCTTATTTTATAAAAAATATGTGTGGATCCACCTGCACCATAGAGTCTGCTTATCTGTGAGTAACCTCCATAATCTCTTCATAAGTAGAAAGTTATTGACTGATTAGAGAGATAATTCCAGGCCCTCCTTGCTTTCTAGGAAAAGAAACATCTTTCCACTTCATCTTCACTTTGGTACTTGACACAAGAATCTATTGAGGATCCAATAAATAGTTTTTATGAATTTAACAGGAAAAGCAATATAAGCTGCCTAATTCACACTGATGGAATTCAAAATAGATATGATGAGTTATGTTTTACCAACCACATAAAGTTATCTAGAGCTTTAAGAAGAAAATTTGACATTGATTTTATTAATAACACAAGCAAAGTCCTTAACACCTATCTTAGTGTCTGTCATAGGTGTGCCAAGATACGTAAAAGGAAGCTGCTATTTAGAAATTCCCAAAATGGTGGATAAGGTTGCTTGTAGATCGAAAGCCTTATGAGATAAGAATAAACCACTATTTGAGCAATTAATAACTAGACTCAAGATCCTCATAAGCACTGATACAAAGCTAGGATTAGCTTTAGAAAATATAAGTTTGTCAATAAAACACAAGTAAGTTAATCCCAATCTCTTACATTTGGAATGAAATTTATTGCAAGAATTAAAGAATAAAGTAGGGGGATTCAAATGTTTTCAAGTTTGCACTATCCAATAAAAGTTATGACAGTTGGATAGAGAGAAACTTAAGAATTTTTTGAAAGGAATATGTACAAGAACGAAGACTTCTTAACAATATCAAAATGTTAAAGACTAATCAATGGCTCATAAGCTATATCTATCCTATAGTTAATCTTTTATATATAAGTGGAGACTTCTTGTAGAGACTAACTTATTTATAATTACTAATTAGGGAGGCCTTTGGAATATCTGCAAATTTTCCTAGTTTTGATGTTAGGAACCAATTTGATGCCTAAGATCTGATGCTCGTCCCAATTCTCTATCAAAAAATAGTGTTAACATACAAGTGGACTTAAAACATTAACACAATGCAAATCGGAAGTTACAATCTTCAAGGTGACAAAGGCAATCAATTATACTCTTCTCATCTCATAAAACATATTATTTAAGAAGCATATCTATATCTTATTATTTTGTTGTAGTTCTAATTGTTAAGTCAAGCTAACTCAAAAGCTTTGTTTCTTTCTGTACATAATTCTTCCTTGATTAATTAAATGCATTTTTAATTTAAAAAATTGAAAATTATAATAGTTCACTAAAGATTATAGACCAACAATTTATTATTAATAAAGAAATAAAACAATTATTATATATTAGGGTTCAACTACTAGACCTATAATCCAAAATTCCTATAATGGATTGATTTTTTAAATTTCAATGTTTCTTTCATAAATTCCTTGTATATATATATATATATATATATATATATATCTTATTAAACGAATGATATTTTCATGTCTTATATTATTGGATAATTATGTGAAATTGGTATTAATAAATATATTTTGTGTTATGGTTGTTTCATGTGGTACTTAACAGATGAGGTATATTATTGAAACTGGGTGTAAAATTTTGTTATCTATTTAAGCTTACCTCTCTTATTTTTGTTTATGCTACTTCTCACATTTGACATGCTCATTGGGATTTTCTTTCCAATTCTAAATTGAAATATTAATTTTTACTGGTTGTTTAAGACATTATAATAAACAATCTTGATTTTATTTTTTCTAAACAGTCTTTCTCAAACTGTCACACATTTGCCTTTTCTAATAGAATTTTTTTTGGGTACTTTCTTTGTCTTAGTTCATTATGATATTTAAGATTGTGCTCCTTATAATTTTTATGAATGATTTACATTATTTTTATTTTTTATTATTCTACACTTACTTGAAATTATCTCATTTGAAATTATCTTTTATGTATTTACATTTTACAAATATTATTGCTACTCAATTTTCTTGTAAAATCAAAACACTTCAATCGGAAAAAGCTATGAAATATAAAGAAACCACTCTCATCCAATTATTATTTACAAATGGAATAGTAGTTCAAAAATCTTGTCTTAGAATATCACCATAAAATGGACATACAAAAAGAGAACAAAGACATCTTAAATATGGTTAGAACTTATTTTTATCTCCTCATCTTGACTTGAAGCTTTTTTGGCAGAAGTAATGGTTTTTACGTAGTTAATTTCACTCCTTTAGTCATTGTTAATGTTTCTCATTATGTAACCATTCTCTCAATTATCATATGTTTAAATATTTGACAGTGCCTCCTTCATTCTTCTTCAACCTCATAAATATAATAAATTAAAGCTAAAAATACAAATTTGTTGCTTTCTGAGATATAATATTTAATATAATGGTTATTTTGTTGGGTTCCTCTTTCTAAATCTTTTTAGAATTTTCTTTATGATAATTATTGAGAATATAAAAGTTCTCAACTATTTGTTTCTTCTAAATTGACAAACATACTGTATCTCTTCTTTATGATCTCAACATTCCTCCTTTTCCTAATAAAATTTTATACGTGATGGCTTTTTTTAGTGTGAACAACCTTAGACCTCTCTTGAATAATCTCCTTTATTGAAACTTTAATTCTAATTTTTTATGCTTTATTTACTTCACTTTCTCATCGATTTCACCAATTTACCAACATAAGTCAATTATTATTCTATGACTACACTTTATGAACTTCTCAAATACCATAGGATTAGTTATAATCATTGATGACGGAAGGAAATCTGAGAAGAGCTTCAAGCACTTATTGATCAATATACATGGGATTTGGTTGACTTAAAAAATTGATAATTGGTTTTAAATAATTTTATAAATTCAAGAGTCGTATAGATGGTTCTATCGAATGACATAATCCTTTACATATGAATATGACATAGCTTATCTTATTTTTTCTAAAGTTTTATTAGCCCACTTTCCTAAAGTCTCTCATCTGTAAACGACCTACCTTACCACTTGACTAGTAAGCCTCTTTACTAATGACAAAGAAAGGGGAAAGGACTTTTTCTAATACTAGTCAAGCTTTCAAGCAGCTCTTTCCATTTTTGCCTAATCTCCCAACGAGAAGCTTGCTTATAGAAAGAAGAGAGGCTGATCAAACAATGCGCCATAGGCATTGTCACTACAAAACAATACAAGTTGTTTTAACTAAATGTTAAGAATGCATTTCTCGATAGTGATTCATCTAAAAAGGTATAAGTGCAACTTTCTCATGAAAATACTCATCCACCTAAAGGTTTTTCGGCTATGAAGGCTCTATATAACCTTAATTAAGCAACATAATATTGATTTTCCAAGTTCAATAACAATGTCTCTCAACTTTTCTTAAAATATAGTCCTATGATCATGTAATATTTCTTTGTAAGACTACCTGAGGATACATTCTACTTCTTTTTTATATTAATGAAATGATAATTATTGGTGATGATTTTTAAGATATCATTGATTTTGAAATTTGAAGATATAATTGATCTTGAAATTTGATATGAAGGATTTCAGACTCCTTAATTTCTTCTCTAGCCTTAAAGTCTAATATGAGTAGTTTAGATATTACTTGACTAAAGTAAAGTACGCTACTAAGCTATTTTTCATGCAAGTCTCATCAATTCTAAAAAATACACACTTTTATGGAGTTTAATGCCCATTGTTCTATTAGTAATAGTACTTTTCTTAGTGTGGCTTTCTTTCAATAATTGGTTGACATTATTATTTATCTTATAGTCACGCAACTAAAATTTGCTCATACAATCCATATTGTTAGTCAATTCATCTTTGCTTTACATCTCTAACTACTCTTTATTATTTTGTTGGCTTACACATCATTCAATATTTAAAGGAATGTTATTTTATGGCTTTCATTTTTTGATATTTTCTTGTATTAAAAGCTTATTCTAATGTTGATTAAGTTGTTGATCTTATCGATCGACACTTTACCATTAATGATGTGATGAGATATGATATGATATATATGTATATATGTATGTATGTGTGTTGTGTATGTTCATGTGCACGTGCACGTGCGTACACACCTGTGATAAAAACACATATACTTATCATCATATAGTATAGCTTATGAGAGTATGGATTTCAATCCTATAAGGACTACAATTATTAGTATTAATTGTGTTTCTATTATATAATCCATCAAAATGAATGACGAGTTTTTTTAAAATAAAATAATTAAAATAACTAATAAAGGAAGAACTAACTTAAGCAATAGTAAAAAAAAGTCAACTGATAAATAATGAGGATCTAGATGTAGAATCCCTTAAATCTTTACATATGTTTGAATTTATCTTGATTCAATGATTAACTCTAGTTTCTTGTACTTGTAGATATCTCAAATTGTAACTGTATTCTTTCTCAAAACTAGGCTTGGCATTAGGCACCATTGGGTTTGGGCAACTTGAAGCCTGATTAGGTTCTAGCTAGGCCTAGTTGAAATTTTTAAAAATTTGAAAATCACATCATTTTATTATGTCATTTTCCTTTATGTATTTGAACTTCAGGCTAGTTTGGGCTAGGAAACTCAAGTTCGAGATTAGCCCAAAGCCTAAAAATTAAAAAACTAGCTTGGCTAACTCAGGTTGAGCCTATTGATTTTGGTCTGGGTTGGGCTGGGTTGAGCAAAAATTACCATCCTTGCTTAAGATATATAGCCCTTGTTCTTAAGTTGATTGATTGGAATGTGATATGTGCTTAATTGATTGTTTAATTATTTCATGATACTTAGCGATTATTGATATTAAATTGCTTAAGATACTCACTTTGACTCATATGTGATTTTAGACACAATTTGGAAGCAAAGAAATTAAAGTGAGTCAAAAGTACTCCAGTTGGACCATTTTTCAAAGAATTACACTCAGTTGTCTTCATAGAGTAAGAAGAAAAGAATTAGAGCAAGAAGACGACAATAAAAGCTCTTCAAAATAACATTTTTTGGACTAGAAGAAAATCTAAAAATTTAGTCCAAAAGAAGAAAACAAAGAAGCAGCCAAAAGAAAGACCAGATGCAAAACGACATTCTAAGGTGGTGAAATGCACATCAAAGAAAAGAGAATGCATGCGTTAAATGCATACGTCTGCATCAAGTGGAAGTTAGCATAAAACACTAGGTTTTTAACACAGCTGCAAGGGTTAAGTGAGGAGAAATGTGTACAGTGTAAGTGGGTGGACCAAAAACTCTATAATTTATTGGTCCCATCACACTACAATGAGAGGAGAGCTGTGAGGGAGAAAACAAGGAGTGGAGTGAAAAGAGGCACAATTATGGCTTGGTAGTTGGGAAATCAAGCTATAGCCAAGTGGCTAAGGAGAAAAACAGTGAAGAGCTGTGACTTGCAAGAGAACATTAAAGTGAGAAAAGGGCAATGAATAATGAGCTTGGACCATGAGTTTAATTGTCCCATCAAATACACAGTGGAGAGTAGAGAGGAGTTGCAGTAGTAGCTTGGGATTTAAAGGTTTTCGGTTAAGGATAGGAATAGGGGCTACTCACTTTCTTTTTGGGAGATCCATAGAAGGCTAAAATCCCAACACTGGTTCGGAGGTGACATCGATGCCGATAACAAGGGTTAAGTTTATTTTTCAGTTTTTGTTGTTTCTTTCTCTCATTAAAAATTAATTGTGTTATCCTATGTTAATTGTTTTAGGTTTTGTGTATGGATAATTATATTTTCATTATTTTTCGGTTATTTGTGTATGAACCCATAGGGTATTGTGAAAGGATGATTTTAATGCATTCATTGAATCGTTTGATTGCATATCCTTTGCTAGAATTTCAATATAATCCATAATTGTTATGTTAAAATTCATGTGTAGTGACTAATGATTCGTAATCATTAGGAATAACATGACCTAGGTTAAATGACACATTGTATATGGTTGTTGCCTTGATTAACCAGTTTTCCTAATTCGTAATGCTATTTCCTAATTAAATCTAGAGATCATATCCTAGGTTATTCGGTGGTTAGGTTTAATTAATGATCGTATCTTATTAAACAAAACCTAAGGGAAAACTCGGGTTCATTATTAACCCATGATTAATCGTTGCTAGGAGAGGTTGGAGAATAACAAATCGTTAAAATATGCTTAATTAGGGTGTAGGCTGAGGTTGATAGAGAACTGGATCCTCATCAAAATCCTTACTTTTATCATTTTTACATGTTTTCTTCAATTTGTTTTCTTTAGGTTTATTTTATTTTACATTTTTATAAAATACAAACCCCCTATTTTTCCTAAATATCAATTAATTTCATTTCTTAAACTAACCGAACACTCCCTGTAGGATCGATGTAGACTCACCACTGCTACAGTAGTAGTCTAGTTATTTTATTTTGACTATCATTATGACATGTAGTTCAATTTTGTCACCATTTTCGAGGGGTGAAGTGTTTTAGTTTTAGTTTGTGATTTAATTGGTGTTTTTTATATATTTGTTCGTAATTGATTTCTTTTCAGTTATTTCATGATCTTTTGATTTTTTTTCGTGTTTATGTTTTATAAAAATAAAATCGATATGGATGGAAGTAATTTTTTCTTTAATTCATATTCTTAATCCTATAACAATGTTTGGACTGATCAACCTAACTTTTATTATAGATGGAATAATCAGTTGAATTACTTCCATAATAGTTTGCATGAAGCACAGAAATTCTTATACAGACCAGAAACTTCCTATCACGACTCTGATCCATCTTTGGAAGAGTTGAGTAATATTATAAACGCCAATACTTTGCAATTGTAGCAGAATACTCTACAAGTCTAGTAGGATGGAGCGCAATTTCTAAAAACTACATGGTTTAGTGCCCAAGATTTAGAAAGCCAATATGACTCAGGTGCATCTCTAGAAGAAATGCTTAATATTATGGTTGCTAACAATCTTTAAATTCAATAATATATGCAACAATTCCAACAGACTATACAACAGTTGCTTCAGCAAACTGTACAACAAATCCGACAGGGTGCTCTACAATTCCAATAAGATGCATTGATTCAATAGGGAGAAATCAATCATTTAGAACTGCAAAACAAAAAGGAGTAGCAGTATCAACTTGAGGTGTACCCAGTGGACGTTACTGGGAGAGCTTTATAGGGTGATGAGGAGCTTGAGAATTTTGAGTCAATCCTCAATGAATTGCTTGTGTAGAAGAAGTAAAGGAGCTCGAAGTAGAAAAAGACACATCTTTTAGCTCGAAGGTAAAAACTGAGTTCATAATTATTGTTGAGACTGACTCTTTACCTTTACCTAGTAGGTTAAAGGAATAAAATGAAGAAGAAAAAGGTAAAGAGATCTTCAAAATATTTTCCAAGTGGATAAACTCAATCAAGATTGAAAGTCTAAGGATAAGGAAGGAGCTAAATGGGAATAATTATTAACCAAAACCCTATCCTGACGAACCTCACGTTAAAGAACTGCATGTGCCATCAGAAGATCATAATTTTGAAACGTGAGGATGAAACATAGAGTTGAGCCAGCGACCCTAAACAAAGGTGCTTCTTAGAAGGCAACCCAAGGGAAGTAAATTTCTTTTCTTTATATTTTCACATTCCTTTTTATATTCATGTGTATTCTTTGTTGGTTTATTTTTGCTTGTTTTTAAGTTTTCAATCAAGATGAGAGAAACAATAAAACAAACACAGAAAAATTTGCTTGTTTTCTGTTGCTTTTCGAATATATAGTCATGAGTAGAGAATGAGTTGTCTAAAGAATTTCATGGCAACTTTAGCATGTATTTGTACTCTTATGATTGATTGATATGCATTATTTTTAGAAGAGTAGTGACTAATGATACACAAAGCCGGTGAGATTTTGAGCCTTATTTGACTGAAGCATTCATATCAATCTCATTGTCTTTTGATAATGTGTGACTTTCATGACATGAACATCCTAATTTTGCATCGAATTTTTGTTCAACACCATATTTCTATCACAAGCAACATGGATATGATTAGGCATTCTTTGTTTTTCATAAACTACATTAGCCAAATAACCTATCCTATTGACATGATTTTTCTCTTATAAACCCCTTTGAGTTTTATTGCTTTCTTTTTGTGTCAACCACATTACATGCTTTAAACTTAACTAAATGTCCTACCCAAGCCATAAGGGTAGTAGAGTATCTGTGATTGGTAAGTTTGTGGATGTACAAAAGTGTAAGCGTAGGGGGGTACATATGTGTGGATTGGCTATAATAACTGGGATCTTATTTTATGTCTTATCATTGAAATTCCCATGCTAATGTAGTTTCTTTTGATGTTAAAAAAAGAAAGAAAATAGAAAAGACAAAAAGAGAAAAGAAAAGAAAATGAAAAGGAAAAGGAAAGAAAGAAGAAAATGAAAAAAATTTGTTTAAATAAATGTATCTTGGAGCATTTGCATATATGTTGAAAAGTTTTTTATGATTAATGCATTCTCCTAAAGTTGTGATGAATGGGTTATTTGAGTATATTGGATATGAGGAAGATGCTGACTTGGAAGGTTCTCTTTTGTGGTTTCAATGTGTTATTTCCATAAATTGTATGAGTGATTCCTTCGGATTGGTATATGTTTCATGTGGTTGGTGTGTGAGCGTTGAATGAGGTTATGAAATATAAATGTTTCATTTGTTAGAGCTGACAATACCTAGTTTTTAATTGAATGTTACTTTTGTTTCACTATCTTTGATGACTTTCATGCTACTTGACCCAATCACATCTCACCTTACCTTTACCCACATTACAACCTTGAAAAGTCCTTTGAGCTATGATTTTGCATGTGAATTTTAGTGGTGGAGAAATGAAATAATATGTAAAGTTGTGGATTGTCATGATTATGAATGGTGCTGAATGTACCCTTTGATATATTTTAGTTAAACATATTTTTCGAGTCTACCATTAGAGTGCTCAGTTTCTGAAGATGATGTTTATTGATTAAGATTAATTTTAATGTTTTGCTTTAGGACGGCCAAAAGATAAGTATAGGGGAAATTGATATGTGCTTAATTGATTGTTTAATTATTTCATAACACTTAGTGATTATTGATATTAAATTGCTTAAAATAACTCACTTTGACTCATATGTGATTTTAGGCATAATTTGGAAGCAAAGAAATTAAAGTGGGTCGAAAGTACTACAATTGGGCCATTTTTCGAAGAATTACACCAACTTGTCTTCATGGTGTAAGAAGAAGAGAATTAAACTAAAAGAAGACAATAAAAGCTCTTCAAAATAGCATTTTTTGGACTAGAAGAAAATATAAAAATTTAGTCCAAAAAACATAAAGAAGCAACCAGGAGAAACAACAAATGCAAAACAACAATCCAAGGTGGTAAAACACATAACAAAGAAAGGAAAATGCATGCACTTAACACATACGTCTGCATTTCATGTCGTAGCAAATGAAAGCTAATGTTAAACACTAGACGTTTAACAAAGTTGCAAGGGTTGAGTGGGGAGAAATGTGTACAGTGTAAGTGGACCGAAAACTCTACAATTTATTGGTCCCATCAAGCCACAATGAGAGGAGAGCTACCAAAAAGAAAACAAGGAGTGATGTGAAGAGAGGCGTAACTGCGACTTGGTGGCTAGGAAATCAAGCTATAGCTAGGCAACTAGGGAGAAAAATAGTGAAGAGCTGCAACTTGCAAGAGAGCATTAATGTGAGAAAAGGGTAATGAACAGTGAGCTTGGACCATAAGTTTAATTGTCCCATTAAATACATAATAGAGAGTAGAAGGGAGTTGTTGCAGTAGCTTGGGATTTAAGGGTTTTTAGTTAAGGATAGAAATAGGGGCTAAACTCTGTCTTTTTGAGAGATCCATGGAAGGCTAAGATCCCGACGCCAATTTGGAGGTGACATTGACGCCGACGACCAAAGTTAAGTGTATTTTTTGGTTTCTCTCATTAGAAATTGATTATGTTATCTTATGTTAATGATTTGGGTTTTGTGTATGGATAATAGGATTTTCATTATTGTTTGGTTATTTGTGTATGAACTCATAGGGTAGTATGAAAGGATGATTTTAATGATTCATTGAATCGTTTGATTACATACCTATTGTTAGAATTTCGATATAATCCGTAATTTTTAAGTTTAAATTCATGTGTAGCAACTAATGATTCTTAATCATTAGGAATAACATGACCTAGGTTAAATGATGCATCCTATGTGGTTATTGCCTTGATTAATTGATTTTCCTAATTCGTAATGCTACTGCCTAATTAAATCTAGAAATCGTATCCTAGTTTATTTAGTGGTTAGGTTTAATTAATGATCATATCTGATAGTTGTGTTTTGCATGACATTTTAGGGTGTGATTTGTTATGTAATTAGTGTGAATTTGAGTGTTGATTGTGCATTGAGAGTGTAATTATGTTAGTTTATGTGTTTTTATAGGTTAATTTGAATCTTTGAGTTTAACTGTTATATTTTTTAGGTACTTCGATGTCTGTGCTAGTGTTGTAAGGCAAACAGGGAAGAACGGTGAAGATTTGAAGGGTTTTGGGCCAAAAGACATCGACTACGGTTGTACACATTAGGCCGCGATCGTGATAAAGAGTGTCAAGTTAGGTCACGATCGTGCACTTCAGGCCATGATCGTGATAGAAAGGGTAAAGCGCTGGCCATGGTCGTGACACATAGGGCCATAATCGTGCCCTGTGTTAGGTTGATGTAAAAACTCAATTTTTGAGTGATTTTTCAAATCGTTTCAACCTTGAGTTTGACCTAAGCCTTCCACAGAATAAATAGAACATTACATAGCAACCGCCAGGGTGATTAGAGAGCCAAAAAACTTGTGTAAAAAAGTGAGATTATGCAAAAATTTCAGAGTGACCCAGAGAGAGATCAAGCGATTGAGGAAGGAGACGAAGAAAGAGAGGCACAGAGATACATTTTACGCGATGTATTTTTCAAAACAGGCGGTTTCCCACAGTCAAGATCTCCGAGATCCATTCTGACAGTATTTTCGATTTCTGTTTTAGATTTCATTGATGTACTAGATTTAAATATTTATTGGAATTATTGTTGTTGAGTGCTGATCTTTTGTCTAAACTCACTTTCGGGTGTTTTATTCTTGAGATTAATAAAGTTTATTTGAATGTGTTTTATTTGATTTAATTGTGATTCAATTTTGGATCTTTATAATTTGGTAACAAACTGAGAGGGTGAGCCAGGTCAAAATCATCAATTTAGGCTAATGAGAGTTAGGTAAATCGATAGGTAGAGAGATCAATCAAATCAGTACAGTCATGTAACGAGAGATCAAGCATAGATACTCGGAGAGGTTAATAGGCAAATTCAGAACTAATTTAGGTTTTGTACCTGTTGCAGATCGAGATATCCAAATTCCCATAATTTGAATTAGGGTTTATCAATTAGGTTTAAGAATTATAACTCGAGAGAGAGTACCTAAGACCGTCTAGGCCCATTAAGTCAAAAATTGCATAATTGGGTAGATTTTCCTTAGTTTCGAATAAATTCCCCCTTTCTCTCAATTGGTCATTTCTAGGTCGAGTTTCAAATTATTTTTTTGAGTTGGTTATTTTGTTCATTATTTTGGTGCTTTAATTTCTCATATTTGATTCTTGATTAATTTAATTTCTGCATTAGTTATTTAATTAGGTTAATTGCGAACTTAGCAGCCTTTAGACTTTAGGACTAGTTCATTTCCTCATGGGATAGACACCTTAGGTACGAGACGAACGACCCATGTGCTTGCGGTAATTATCAAGGTTATAATTAGTAAAACTTAGCGCGTGTAACTTTGAGCGAACAAGTTTTTGGCGTTGTTGCTGGGGAAGCCGAATTTTAGTTCTCTAGGCTAAGGCTTTTCATCATCGTTTTGTTTTTAGCTAAAAAAATTAAAGGAGTTTGGGGCGTAAAGTAGGGACACATCAAGACATGTTAGAATGAGAGAGAGACATCTGAAGAGTTGAGTGCTAAGATGAGATAAAAAGAACGGTCATAGAAGATATATATTATAGGGAGCAAGGATATGTTAAGAAGTGCAATGAGTTACAATATGATTGGGGAAATAACAACCCTTATTGGAGCCAATACACGTCGAGATGGCAGAACCAACTTGAATTCTATTGGTTTAACAACATAGGGACTCCTTTAGGACATCAAGACCTAGTTGAAGTTCAATAGGATGAATTTAGTTTATAGGAGTCCAAGGTAGAAAAAATCATGGATAAACTTACAGATATGGAAGAGAACCAAAAGAGATTAAAAGAGCAGATTGATTTAGTAACAGAAAATCATGCCGCTTCTATTCATAATCTAGACATTCAAGTAAGACAACTTTTTTATGAATTTTGTAAGAGAAGTGTGGAAGACTCTTTGAGAAATATGGAATTACATCAATGAGAGCAATATAAGGCTATTATATTTAGGAATGGGGTAGAGCTAGAAGAACCAATGAGAAACCATGTTAAACCCTACCTTATAGGGGACTAAGAAATCAGGAAAGAGGATGAAGGAAAGGATGGAAAACCCTCGTACTATCTACCAGATCTTAGTGCACCACACTTGAACACCAAAAAACCTTGGGAAGATTTCGTGTAAAGAACCCCATCTTTTGGATTAATG
The DNA here is from genome assembly GCA_027563595.1 of Erythroxylum suave. Taxonomy (NCBI): domain Eukaryota; kingdom Viridiplantae; phylum Streptophyta; class Magnoliopsida; order Malpighiales; family Erythroxylaceae; genus Erythroxylum; species Erythroxylum suave. Next base: position 34,725,977 of record JAOSBN010000002.1, on the reverse strand, counting down.
ATGAAGAAGAGACATTCCACATGAATGATGTATTTAAAAATCCAAGGGTTAGTAACTCATTTAGAATAATTGACGTGTTTGAATCTTCTGAAGAAGAAGAGGATGAAGAACAGATGACGATAAACACCAAGTGTGAAGAAGTTTTAGAAATCTCTGTTCGTGAAGTAAAAGAAGTAGACGAGACAAAGGTCATCAAGGAAGAAAGAGAGCAACTCACCTTCGTACAAGACAAACTATTGGATTCAATGACAGATTTAGGGAGTTTTGTTATTCCCTGTTACGTTGACAGTTTATCCAAAAAAAGGACCTTATTGAGCTTACTTGATTTCCATAATGTTATCCACACTGTCCTTTTGATTATTTTGCAATTTGTAGCTTACTCACAGGCTAAAAAATTGATGTTGAATGAGAAGGGTGGAAGCAAACTACTTATAATTGATCCTGGTTGAGTTTCTAATGATACAAGGTCAAGTTAACGACCATAAATTAGCATATTTAGTAGTTATGTTTAAATTGTTGTGTAGTTAGGTTTGTTTTAAATTCTTAAATAAGTTTTGAATGGTTTGGATTGCTAAATCTTTTGCTTTCTCAAATCATTTATAAGACAGGGGAACACTCTCGAAGTCAAGCAGATCTGGTCTTAACATTATCACCATCACCACCTCCATTTCCTTAGAATTCATGTCTAACCCATTTGCTTTCAATTTTTCTTTCCCAAATTAGCCTTCAGTTCTGTTTTCTTTTTTTATGTTGTTTATTATTTTCTGTTTACTTTAATTTCTGTCCTTTCTTTGCTTTTATGTGCTTATGAGTGTTTCCTTCTCACATTAAGGACAATGTGTTGTTCAAATGTGGGGAGGGATTCTATGTTATTTTTTAATGTGATTATTGCATATCGTATGATAGTGTTAGATTGCACTGTGCGAAGTGTGTGAATGTGTCGACGACTTAGATTTAGTGAAATTTTTTTAATTTTAGACATAGTCTATTATATTGTGAATGATTATTAGCTTGTGAAATTAGTGAATTAGAGGGCCTTTGGATAAATATACCACCTAATTAAGACTTAGGGTAAATTTAGCATCCTTTAGATTGTCACATTCATTTATAATTTGAGGCCTTTTAGCTTCAATAGCTTAACTGGTATTTTTCATGGAAACGAATAGCTAAAAACAACAAGGTAGGAAACAATTAAAAAAAAGTGTTGGTTAAATAAATTACTATTCTGCTGACCTTAGGGTTATGAATAGAGCTAGTAGCCAGTTGAAAACGTGATAATAGCTAAGTAACCGGATCGACACGCAACGCAATTGTGTGCCTTCGTATAAAAAGCTATAATGACATTTCAACCAAGCTATTTAATAAATGAATTAGTTAAGTAACTAGATCGACATTCATCACAAATGTTTACCTCCGAGTAAAAGACTAAGTTCGGGTTTTAATAATAATAATAATAAATGTGTGTTTAAAATCTATTGAACTTGTGATGAGCTTAAATTTTCATGGAATATACGTAGGAACAGCTACAAAGTCTGAGAGATAGAAATTATTAATGTGTATGTACAATTGAAAAGGGTAAATAAGTTAACACTTAGGTCTTGATTTAGTTGTATATTTAGTTTAAAGCCCCTAGACACATTTTTTTCATGCTAATGATTTCACATAAATTGAATGATTGTGTCCAAGATTAAATTTATTTCATGAAGATTAGAGTCATTCCTCATTATTGCATTATGTGTTTTGTGTTGTGATGTGTTTGTTGTTTTGTTTGCTTGAGGACAAGCAAATGTTCCAGTGTGGGGATGTTAATAGTTATGTTTTGCTTGATGTTTTAGGGTGTGATTTGTTATGCAATTAGTGTGAATTTGAGTGTTGATTGTATATTTAGGGATTAATTATGTTAGTTTGTGTGTTTAAGTTTTTTTATAGGTTAGTTTAAATCTTTGAGCTTAATTGTAATATTTTTGAGGTATCTTGACATGTGTGCTAGTGTTGTAGGACAAATAAAGAAGAACAGTGAAGATTTGAAGAGTTTTGGGCTAAAGGACATTGGCCACAACCGTGCATATTGGGCTACAATCGTGACGGAGAGCGTCAAGTCAGGCCACGATCATGATAGAAAGGGTAAAACGTCGACCACAATCGTGCCCTGTGTCGGGTTGACAAAAAAACTAGATTTTTGAGTGATTTTTTAAACTGTTTCGACCTTGAGTTTGACCTAAGACTTCTACAGAATAAATAGAACATTACATGGTAACCACTAGGGTGATTAGAGAGCCAAAAGACCTATGAAAAAAGGTGAAATTCTGCAAAAATTCGAGAGCGACCTAGAGAGAGATCAAGGGATTGAGGAAGGAGATGAAGAAAGAGAGGCACGGAGATACGTTTGAAGTGACGTATTTCTTGAAACAGACGGTTTCCCGCAATCGTGACCTTTGAGATCAATTTCGACAGTATTTTTGATTTCTATTTTAGATTTCATTGATGTATGAGATTTGAATATTTATCGCAATTATTTTTGTTAGGTGTAGATCGTTTGTCTAAACTCACATTCGGGTGTTTTATTCTTAAGATTAATAAAGTTTATTTGATTGTGTTTTATTCAATTTAATTGTGATTCAATTTCGATTCTTCGTAATTTGGCAACAAACTGAGAGAGTGAACCAGGTGAAAATCATCGATTTAAGCTAACGAGAGTTAGGTAAATCGATAGGTAGAGAGTTGAATGAAACCCATAGAGTTGTGTAACGAGAGATCGAACATAGATTCCTTGTAGGTTAATAGGTAAATTCAAAACTAATTTAGGTTTTGGACCAGTTGCAGATCGATAGACCACAATTCCCATAATTTGAATTAGGGTTTATCAGTTAGGATTAAGAATTATAACTCGAGAGAGAGTCACTCACCTTAGAACCGTCTAAGCCCATTAAGTCAGAAATTGCATAATTTGGTAGATTTTCCTTAGTTTCGAATAAATTCCCCCTTTCTCTCCATTAGTCATTTCTAGTTTGAGTTTCAGATTATTTGTGTGAGTTAGTTATTTTGTTCATTATTTTGGTGCTTTAGTTTCTCATATTTGATTCTTGATTAATTTAATTTCTGCATTAGTTATTCAATTAGGTTAATTGCAAACTTAGCTACCTTTAGACTTTAGGACTAGTTTGTTTCCTCATGGGATTGACACCTTAGGTATTATGTGAGCGACCTGTCCGCTTGTGGTAATTATCAAGGTTATAATTAGTAAAACTTAGCAAGTGTAACCTTAGGCGAACATTATCCTAATTAAACAAAACCTAAATGAAAATTCAAACTAATTATTAATCCACGATTATTGCTAGGAGAGGTTCAAGAACAAAAAATCGTTGAAATATGCTTAATTAGGGTATAGGGTGAGGTTGAACCAAAGAACCAGATCCTTATCAAAATCCCCACTTTTATCAGTTTGCATATTTTCTTTAATTTGTTTTCTTTAGGTTTATTTTGTTTTATTTTTTTATAAAATCCAAACCCCTATTTTTCCTAAATGCCGATTAATTTCATTTTTTAAACTAACCAAACACTCCCTGTGAGATTGACCTGGACTCACCACTACTACAGTAGTAGTTTAGTTATTTTATTTTGACAAGCATTACGACGCACAGGTCAGAACGTCTTTCTAATCAAAGCCTCTAGAAATGCATTAACTCACTCTATGGATTCTTGTGATATATTTCATTTCAACTAAGAAAGATCATATGGTTTAATCTCTCAGTTTCCATTTGACGTTCTTTATTCATGACTTCATCTATTCATATGTATAATTTTCTATATTAGCTACTTCAATCATATATATA
>JAOSBN010000002.1:34710236-34722044 GCA_027563595.1 Erythroxylum suave | reverse complement strand
GAATTTGAATCTTATTTGTTCATTACTTTAATTCAACATAATTAACTCGTAAATAATTCTCAAGAAAACTAAAATCTTGCATTAAATTAATAAAATCAATGTGAACAATAGGTTCAAAAGTTCATTCCAATGTATATCTATCCTAACATAGTTCATAAAAAAGTAAAGAAAACTAACAATAAATAACAAAGAAAATAAGACAGAAGATAATAGGTTCATGGTTCTTAAATCTTGATGTTTCTTGATTGCATCTTGATGGGGCTTCTTCTTTTCTCTAAGGTTGGTTCCTTCTTAATCCTAAACACCTTGTTAATGTGTTTTTTACTCCTTTGGTCACCTTTCATCCTTTGAATGTCCTTTAATCCAAGAATTCTACACAAAAAGTCCCTCTAATTAACCTTATGAGTGATATTTATAGTCTAAAGTATAAAAAAATGTTTAAAGGTAAAAAAAAAATAGTTTTTGCACATCTTTATAGTGTATGGTACTTGTGTCACTTTTGGACCAATGTTAGTTACATTTTGAAACTTTAATCCTCACAAGCCATAAGTATATCAAAGTGTATCTCATTATATGTTCAGGGCCATTCTCATACTAACTCCAAAATTTTGCTTTTTAAATTCTTTAGTTTGTTGACATTTTTAAGGTTGAATTAACCTCTGATACCTTTTACGAAGTTGTTGTCTATCATTTTAGCTTTCAAATATATCCTTAATATGATAACATTGAAGAAATTTGAACTTAAATCATAAATGATGCCTCTAACTAGACCCAATCCAACTCCTTTATATAAAATGAGACTTCAAGTAAAACTTAAGCATGTTATGCCATAATAAGTTTTAAAAACCTAGGATATCCTACTTGCATGTATATGAGGTAATTGTGTTCAAATACCTAGGGTCATCTTCTCATGGAGGTGAAAATTTAACTTTGAATAAATATAAAAACAAATGTAATCCTAAACATTCTATCCCCGTTTATTGAGTAAAAGGTTTTAAAGAAAATGAAGCAATTAGACTAAAAATTAAACTGATTTAACTGGAAGCAAAGAATGCTTTGATTAATAAGTATGGTGAACTCTTAAAAAATTAACTTCACTAATTTAATCTCCTATGCATGACTAAGATGAATTGATTGGATAATTTCCTTGCTAAAATTACCAATTAGGTTCTAAAATCATTTTAAATAATAAACTAAACCTAGCTTTTGTATTCAACAAGTTTATCATCCAAATCAATTATATAAATCTAACTAATAATTACCCATTTAGGTTAATATATTTCTAATTCATAACTTAAGCGTCTCTAGTTTCTCGTTCTAATATTAAACTTCTTCTCTCGATTCTTTGTGTAATACCAAAAAGATACAAAGGTTGGCCACACCAATACATCCAATAAGCTCAGAAACTATTGCAAATAATAAGACAATAAAATAGTCCCTTCATCATGCATAATAGACTAAATTAGCTACATTAATTCTCAAGAATAAGTAATCAACTCCTCTAGGAATAAATACAACTCATCATCTTCATATACTTCAATCCTATAGTTAATAGTAATAGAGAAGTATGAAAGTAATAAACAGAGTAAATAAACTAAAATGGATTATCGAAGCACTAATAGAGGAAATAAGTTCACCTGAAACAAGTTTAATAACTCAGCAAAAGATAAAAAAAAGAATGAGCAAACAAATCAACTGTCAAATAAGGAAGATGGAGGTAGATCTCTTGCCAATCTCAAGTTCTTTCGTGTCAGCTCTAATGTTCTGCCTCTGCTCACTCTCACATTGAAGAATGGATGCTCACACTAGTTTTAGCTCTCACTTTCTGTCTCTGCTTTAAGCTTTACCTCTATGCCATTTTTCTCTCTTTCTTACCCGACTGCTCTTTATTTTCTCTTCTTTTCTCCACCTCCAATTTTCATCCTACGTTTCCAGCCTCCCTTTTCTCTCTATAACTTTTCTATTTATAGAGACACTATATGTTTAGGTTTTGTTTTCATCCGCTATCAACTGGCATGTGTGACACGTGACATTAAATTTAGTGCAAGAGAATATGCACTGTGTCATGCCCATGACAAACTTGGTATGGGCATGACTCTTTGGTCACACCTCTTTCACGTAATTTTTTCATGTTTTTTCTAGCATCATTAACAAAATACACCACATATCCACAATTTATTAAAATTTAGATTAAAACACACGAATTTGTAACTAAAATCAAAATAAAAGGCCTATAAAATCAATAAAATTAGTCATAACAAATCTCCCACATTTAAACTATGCTTTTCCCTAAGCAAAATTAAGAAAACTACACTACACAAAGAATAACAATGAAAACAAACAACTTTCTCAAATAATGATCAAAGATATCAAGAGTCATTTTAATAAACACAACCTGTAAACTTAAAACTCATAATACTCCATAAACAAGCTATTCTCCACATACTTAGCTAAAATTAACAAGTACTTCCACTCAAAGACCATTAACAAGTGTGATAGAAGCTCACTCCACTCTCTATCCTCTCAAGCATTCAAAGGTAAGATATATTCACTCATCATTCTTTTCTTGCAAGACTTCTACCATAAGCTTGCTTACTAATCTAATCTCCCCTACTCATATCAAACATAAACATCAATCTAAATGTCTTTATTTTGGTTGTAATGAGGTCAAGCTAAGGGTTAGGAAAAAAAGAAAATTGCAATTTAAGACTGCAAAACTAATTAAGCACTTAACACAAATCAATGAAGCATCAAACACTCAATTCTTTTCCTTTCAATTAACAAGATTAACACCCCTTTTTTTTAATATCTCTCCTCTTTCTTTTCATTTCTGGTTGTCTTCTCTTTCCTCCTTTTCTTTCTCTTTTTTCTTTTTATTATTTTTTGTTTATTTGGAATAAAGAGGTCAATTTTAAAAGAGGAAAAATGTATAGGAGAGATACAAGTTGTTACAACTATAACCTTTCCTAACTCAATAGCCAACTATATGTTATGATTCCCCCACACTTATTCAAGCAATTATTCCCTAAACCCAATAATACCATTTCAAATGCTCAACTTGCCCCTATGGTAGGTATAATGAAGAGGATAAATAATTAAGGCCAAGGTTTATATTTTAGGTTTAAAGAAAGAAAAGGTTTTATGTTAAGCTCAAAAGGTGCTCATTAATGGTAAAATTATGGTGGCTTTTTAAGAAAAATGGGGTAAATCCTAATTACCTTCATCATTTCAATGTTTGTATAAGATTATGTGATCTCAACTAGTATCCACAAGCAAGTTCTAGAGTTCCTTAATCATAAAAGAACACTTTCAACAAAGAACAATTAAATTTTGTGTTTAATATTTGAAAGAGGCTTAAAATCTTACGAAAGAAAGTGTCATTCATCCATCACAACAAGTTAATGTTCTTTTAATCAAAATCTAAGTCAATCAGCCTAAGCATGAAAGTATACTTGCTCACTCATATTATGAATTTCGAATCCTAATCAAGTTTATTTTGTGACAATATATCTCTAACTATCAAATGGGGAAAATGCACAACACATAAATAATACTTTATAATTTTTTTAATAAGTACTACTCCCCCCGCACTTAAATATCACGTTGTCCCTAATGTGATAAGAAAACAAAGAGTGATCTAAGTCGTAAAATGACATAAACAAGGACAAACATTAAAACTAAAAGTAAACTAACAAACAATAAAAATAATAAAAAGAAAAAGGATAGAAATACGATGCGAAGGTAGGGTTGGTGGTGGGGTTGATGCAATGTTGAGCGTGGCAAGTTATGTTGAGGACTGGAGAAAAAATATGAGAAAAACAAACAGAAGAGATTGAAAATTAGGTTTATGCACACAAAGCAAACAAACTAAGTTGAGATCGACTAAGAATGAATAACAAACACATAATTGAAAAAAAACATAAATTATATAGGTTGCGTCCCATTCAGCGCTTCTTTAGTGTCTTGTAGTTGGACACCTCAATATTCATGCTCAAAGTGATTAATTCCACTATTTTCTTCTCTTCATTAGGATCTGTCTCTAAGAATTTTCCAAACTCTCCCTCATTTGCATCATCTAGCAATTGGTAGTACTCATCAATCTCTTTATCCAAGTCCAATTACCTTTCTTCTTCTTCCTACAAGGTAAAATCAAAATCTGCAACATTAATTTGATCAATAAGAGAACATTCTTCATAAACAATAATAGTAGGAATAGGTTCAACATTAAAGATTAAAAATTCTATTATTTCTCCTAGAACAGTCATGGTATGTTTTTTGTTCTTCACATCAATCAAGGTATTAGTAGTGAACTTAAAAGGCCTCCCTAGGTGTATGGTGTGCTCCTTTTCTTGCTCTTTCACTTCCCCCATGTCTAAGACAACAAATTTTATGAGGACAATCAATCCTCCAACCTTCACTAACACATCTTTCATTATTCCTTTCAGATAATAGATTGAATTATTAGCTAATTGTAAACATATGTTGGTAGGTCTTAACTATCCCAGATCCAAATTTTCATAAATAGAATAAGGCATAAGGTTTATAGTTACTCCAAGGTCAAGCATACCCTTAACCTCATCACCATTACCCATTGATGCTTGCACAAGAAAGCACCTTGGATCTTTCAATTTGGGGGTAATTGCTGCTAAGAATTGCATTGACTACTTCTGAGACTATCGCATTCTCATTTGGTTTAAACTTTCATTTTTTAATGCTTAGTTTATTGAAAAATTTCACATAAGCTGGAATGTTCCTGATCACACCTACCAAAGGTAGATTAATATTAACTTTTGAAAACATGTCATATAGATTAGAAAATTGCTCATCTTGTTTTCAGTCCTTAAGGTGGTTTAGATATGGAATTGGTGGTCTATAAGGATCAATCGCCTTATGCATTTTTGGTTCTTCATTGCCTTTGGTTACCTGCCAAATTTTCTCACCTTTTTGAACGCTACTTGAAGAGTTATGCCTATTGCTTAGCTCATTCGACTCATCTTTTTCTTTGATAAGGCTCTCATCCACTTTATTATCTGCATCATACAAATTTGAAGGAATCTCAACATGATTATCAGTCATCTTACCACTTCTCATAATAGTAACTAGTTGGGCTTGTTCTGGTTGGCTGGGTAACCTTCCCTTTTAATTAGTTTGTATTTGAGTAGCGAGTTACCCTACTTAAGTCTCAATCCTCTTTATAAAAGCTACCAAGGAGTCGAATCTTTTATTGTTCATTTCTTGATTCTAAGTGGTTACTTGAATAAACACATTCAAAAATTCCTCCAAAAAAGGCTTCCTAGGTAGGTTCTCATATGAGGATTGCCCCTGGATCTGGTTTTGCCTTTGAAAATTTTGATATTGTGGTCAGAACTGCATTGCTAGGTTATTGGTCTTCTAAGCAAAATTGGGGTGATTTCTCCAACTAAGGTTATAGGTGTTTGAATATGAATCATATTGCATCCTTGGTTGAAAATCATTAAGTGAGTTCACTTGTTCTTCCTTACCTGCAAAATATTCAAAAGGATATAAACAAACATTAGCTCAGTGACTAAAAGTTTCATATATACCATACACCTCTTGACATGGAACATTTTGGGGTAGTCTCATAGTTGACATTTTCACATGCTTTGTCAACACAACAAATTACACAGCCATTCTTAGTTCAAGCTCACTTTATGAACTCTAACTCTTCTCCCTCTTATAATCTCTTATTGAAAATTGACCCCAAACATTTCAAAGATTACCCATAGCTCCTCCTGTTGCATTGTCCACTTTATACTGACATTGTTGTGTTAATCTATTATAAAAGAATTGGTTATGCATGTGAAGTTGAAAATGATGGTGTTGAAACTGTATTAGCAAGACTTTAAAGCATTCCTACACCTCATGGAATGGCTCTCCGTCCATCTAAGTGAAGATAGCTATTTTTGTCTGCAACTCGGAGGTCTTTTGATGGGAATATAATTTTTCTATAAATTTATTGTACACTTCCTCCCATGTAGTCAATGAATCGAATGAAAGGGTCATTAGCCATGCCTTGGCCTAATCTTTCAATATGTATGGAAAGCGTCTCATTTTGAGTTGATCTTCATTTAATCCATTCGAAGGAAATGGTTGGAGAGTGGTATAGAATCCCGAGTGAAGTTTAATTTATTGGGAACCATATGGAACAATGGCAACATGTTGTGAGGGATGCTCTTCAATTAATAGTTTTTGGCTGCCTCTCTTAAACATATGCACAAAATGGAAGTACTAATCACTGGTCTGAAATACTCCTTCATTGCTCTCTCAATCTTCAGGCTTGGTTCCTCGAGATTGTCTTCAAAGTCTCTACAAGGTCCTCTTACTCAATGCACGTTATTAATAAAGGGAATGAGTTCACTTTCCAAATACCTCCTCCCTTACATGAACAAAATAAAGAAAGCACTAAATTAATAACAAAAATTGCTAAAACAAATCAATGAAATAATATGAAAAGATGTATGTATGAAACGAAAAAATCAAATTAATTTAAGTCTGATCACTAAATAGCTCTCCAGTAACAACGTCAAAAAATTGTTATGCCATAACAAGTTCTAAAAACTTAGGCTTTCCTACTTGCAAGTATACGAGATAATTGTAGTCAAATACCCAAGATCGTCTTCTCAAAGAGGTGAAATGGGTTTACTCAAATTAACTTTGAGTAAACATTAAAAAATGCAATCCTAAACATCTATCCTAATTTGTTGAGTAAAAGGTTTTAAAGAAAATTAAGCAATTAGGCTAAAAAGTAAACTGATGTAACTGGAAGCAAAGAACGGTGTAACTTAATTAATTCAATCTCATATGCATAACTAAGGCAAATTGATTGATAATTGTCATGCCAAAATTACCAATTGGTTTCTAAAATCAATTCAAATAATAAACTAAACCTAAATTTCATATTCAAAAAGTTTATCATCCAAATCAATTATGTAATACTAATAATTACCACTTAAGTTAATGTATTTATAATTCATAACTTAAGTGTCTATAGTTTCTCATTCTAATATTAAACTTCTTCTCTCGATTGTTTGTATAATGCCAAAAAGATGCAAAGGTTGGCTACACTGATACATCTAATAAGCTTATAAACTATTGCAAATAATAAGACAATAAAACAGTCCCATCATCATGTATAATAGACTAAATTAGCTACATTAATTCTCAAGAATAAGTGATCAGCCCATCATGGAATAAAAATAGTTCATTATCTTCATATCCTTCAATCCCATAGTTAATAGTAACAGAGAAGTATGAAAGTAATGAGCAGGGTAAATAAACCGAAATGAATTATAGAGCCCTAATAAAGGAAAAAAGTTCAACTGAAACAAGTTTAATAACTCCACAGAAGATAAAACAAGAATAAATAAACAAATGAAATCTTGGATGAGGAAGTTGAAGAGTATGTGCCTGAAAGTGAAGAGGAAATAGAAGATGAAATAATTAGCCTAAAAGATTCAAATGATAAGGAGTGAATTAAGAGACCCATGGTCGGAACAATATTGGTCATTGGGAGGGCATTGAGCTTGAAAGTATGAAAAGATAATATGAATGAACAAAGGGAAAATACTAAATGTGTCCTCAAGGATCATATATATAACATGATCATAAATGGATGAATATGTACTAATGGTTGAGTGAAGGTTAGGGTAACAAATTAGTGAGGTTTCTTTTCTCCTTTAGGAGGTATAAGGATGAGTTTTTTTGTGATATAGTTCTTATACAAGTAGTATACATTCTTTTAGAGCATCCCAGGAAATTGGATAGAAGAACCATGCATGACGGTTACAATAGGTATCTTTTACTAAGGATAGAAACCAAATCATCATTGCTCCATTATCAAAAAATCAAGTCCATGATGATCAGTTCAAGATATATGAGCGTGAGCAAGAGAGATTAAGAGGAAAGAAATGAGAGGAGACACTTGGAGAGACTTTAAACACTTTTGGACAAGCAAAAATAACAAATAAATATAAGGAAAAAGACTTATAGCAAGAGTGGGAGATGTAGGAGATGCATTCTTGGCCAAGCGTCGGATACTTTTTCTTATTTGTAAAGAATATTTTGTCTCTCACAAAGTTGATGCTAATGTTACTTTACCTAGTGGTATTTTTTCTCTTTTTCATAAACTTAAGGATCTCTTTAAGAGCATGTACCATATGGATTTCCATCAATATGATGGATTGAGCACCAAATTGACTTTATTTTGGGCTTGTAGATTCCAAATTTACCAACATATCAGACAAATCTAGAGGAGCAAAGGAGATACAAAATTAAGTGGAGGAACTTTTAAAGAAGGGCAATATGACATATAGTCTAATCTCATCTATTATTCCTATTTTGCTAGTATTGAAGAAAGATGTAATATAGAGAATGTGTGACAAATGCCATGCTATCAATAAAATCAATATAAATTATTGACATTATACTAGAGATTTGATCACATACTTAATGAATTATTTAGTTTTATTTATTTTGTTAGATTGATTTAAATTTTGGACACTATCAAATTAGGACTAGATAAGGAGATGAATGAAAAATTTCTTTTAAAACTAAACATAGACTATATAAGTTGTTAATTATACCATTTGGCCTAATTAACACACCTAGTACCTTTATGATATCAATGAACAATTTTTCATATGAATTTTTAAGCAAGTTTGTATTTGTATACTTTGAAGATAGTATTGTCTTTAGTAAGATCATAAACGAACATATTGAGCATTTGTTTAGGTAAGAAAATTGTGTGCAAATTTGAATAGGTGTACTTTTTCTATAAAACAAGTTATCTTTCTTAGTTATGTGGTAATTGTAAAGGGGGTTGACGTAGATGAGGAGAAAGTGAGAGCTATTAAAGAATGGACAACAACTAAGACTGAGTAATTTATCCTATTACTTCACTTTAGTCATGCATAGGAGATTAAATTAGTGAAATTAATTCTCAAAAGTTTTCCACACCGGTTGATCAAATCGTTTTTCTTCCGCTTAAATTAGTTTAGTTTTTAATCAAATTTCTTTATTTTCTTTAAAACCTTTTACTCAATAAATCGGGTTAGAGTGTTTAGAATTGCATTTGTTTTTATTTTTATTTAAGATTAATATGAGTTGAACCAATTTCACCTCCTAGAGAGACGACCCTAGGTATTCAATTATAATTACCTTGTATACTTGCAAGTAGGATAACCCAGGTTTTTAAAACTTATTTTGGCATAATAACCATCATTCAAATTTATTGCACAAGTGACATGTTAATACTTTCCTATCCAAGATTATCCTCTAAGTCACTCTTATCTATCAAACTTGGCTCCTTAAAAACTCAATCTACTAAAAGATCGATATGGTCAAGGAAAATTGGATATATATAACTGATTGTTCTACTAAGAGTAAGGTTCTATACTTCCCACCGTACTATTTGGAAAATGATATAAATAAATAAAACCCTAACAATAAAACTTTTCATTTTTTTTCACAGACCCATTCACCTTTAGGCCACTATAGCTACTCATCTGTTCCTTTCCTCCGTAGTTCTCTCCCTCGTGGCTTGAGCTCCTCTCTCCATTCCGCCATCCTTCCTCCAATCATGCCATTGACACCTATCATTACTCACACTAGCCATCGCTATATGCTAGTCGCCAGTAACACTAACCATTCACTAGTTATACCAACCATTCACCAGCCCCACCAACCCTCACCATTCACCGTCAATCATCACCCCTTTTTCTGTGGTATGTTTTAACATTGCATTGTTTTAAGTCTTCTGACTTGTCACTTGTTACTTATGAGCTTAAGCTAAAGTTTACAATGTTGTAAGTCTTATGACTTGTCACTCATTACTTATGAGCTTAAGCTAAGGTTGCATTTTGCTAGTATGTGTGTGTATGGAGCCGTGTGTGTATGTGGAATTGCTTATGTTGTAGGCTTGTGGGCTTGTGGATGTGGTATATCATCCATCATGTATGACTTGTGAATTATGAATTTGTGATTCTGGAATAATGAAATGGAAGTTTGAATTTGTGTCATTCATAAATATTATTATGACTGTTCACTTGAAAATTAAAATTGGTTGTTTATCTGATATCTTATGATGGTTGGGAACTAGAATTTTGAATTGGATTATGAATTTGAGTTTGAGGTTATTCATTTGTTATCTAAAATTTAGAATTGGATTATGAATGTGAGGTTTTTCTGTTTTGAAATTTGAGAAACAAAATACGTTAAAATTTGAATAAAAGGTTAGTTTGTATTGTAAATTAGGTTATACGTTATAAATTCAATTTTCTAAACATCAAAATGGATTAGTTAATTTATGGTTGAATTATATGATTAGTAATTATATATATTGAATTATAGTTATCAGTCTATGTGTATGATTGGATTATTTAATCAACTAATCAATAATCATACAAAATATGTTATATTTAAAAGTTTATGGTTGAATCACATAATTATAAAAAATAGGTTATAGTTGTGAGTTTATGTTTCAATTATGTAAACACGCAAAATGAGTTATATTTGTAATTTTATGGTTAAATTATGTGATTATAAAAATTTGAATTATAAATGGGAGTTTATAGTTGAATTATGTAACAACATAAAATGAGTTATAGTTATGACTTGTGAGTTTATGATTGAATTATATAATCATATAAAATAAGTTATAATTGTGAGTTTGTTTTGAATTATATAATTATGCAAAATAGTTTATAGTTGTGATCTTATGTTCAAATTATAAAATTAAATCAAATGAGTTATAGTTCTGAAAATTTAGCAACCAATATACATATTTGATGTTTGGAATTAGAAACAAACATGAGTTATTAATAAATTATTATTGATCTATTTTTTTAACACAACTTTATTTTCATATGAAGTTATTAAGTTAATTTTGATATAAGTCTTCATTTATTTTTACATGTAAATTGAAGAAAGTTCAAATACTTCTAATAATTCATCTACTTCATAGAGGTTCATTGGTGTAGTTTAGGCTCATACTGGATTGGTTCCCAGATGAAAAACCATTTCATTTTTGTGTATTGTAATAAGCATTTGAAATTGAAAGAATCACTAGATTAAAAAAACATTTAATTGGAATTAACTTAGCTTAAAAAGTATCAATATGTGAAAGATAGAAGACAAAAATTGAATTATAAAATTAATAGTGGAATTATTTTGTTGGTGGTCAGGATGATCATGAAAATGTTGAAGGCGATAGTATTCCTATCCAATAAAAAGAGAATATTACACCTAATTTTAGGAAAAGAAGAAGACAAGTGTTTAATTTTTTAATACCACAAATAACTTCTAAAGTTCAACCTTCAATTTGTAATGTCTTACAATATAAAAAAGTGATTGATAATGTGAATCCGGTAATGTCATTATGCTATCTCACATTTCTTTAAGCTAAATGACAGAAATAGCCCTCACGTCCTTCACATGTAATCCACTTGTTATGATTCTGGAAAAGTGAATTGGCCCAGCCAAATATAAAAGATGTCAAACATCGATGTTCTTGATATTTGGGTTATATGTATCAAAATTAAAGCACATATATGTTACACTTAGTTTTTTTTTTTATATCTATCAAAATTAAATTGAACATACGAATATATTTTATTTTATTATTTTTAAACTATTTAATGATTTAAAATTAAGTAATAATTTATTTTTAAATTTAATTTATGACTAATTAATTTTTTATCTAAAGAACAAGAAGACACCTCATTTATTTTAAGAACCTTTAATAATGGAATTTTATTACTAACCTTTGAAAAGTTCTTTTAGTTCTAATTA
>JAOSBN010000002.1:34688965-34707713 GCA_027563595.1 Erythroxylum suave | reverse complement strand
TTGATTTCAGGAAGCTTCTTTGGATGCTGACAAAGTTTTCTTGGCTGCAATTGATAAATTTGATGCCATGTTGTCTAAAGGAAATGTTTATGCTCCAGATGGTAAGTTTTGTTGCTTGAGAAGTAGGGACAATGATATTATTACACCTTAAGATTGTGTCACTGATGTTTGACGCTCAGATACAAAGACATGAATCTTGCAATCTAGGTTGTATTATGGATAAATGGTTACCATGCAAATAGATGAAGATGTGCGTCACCTATCAAAGCACTTTGAAATCTGCCTGCAATTGAATAAAGATAACTTTTATCTCACTTGCAAGTCCAGGCAACTTTGTAACTTCTTTTTTGGCTTTGACACACATATATATCTCTGTGTGTGTGTGTGTATCTTCTTTCTGTATTTCAAATTTGGAGGTTACTGGCAATTCTAATAAGTGCAAAATGCAGCTTTATTTAGATGGGGAGTAGCATTGCAGCAAAGATCTCGCTTACGGCCATCTAACAGTAAGGAAAAGTTGAAGTTACTAAAACAGGCCAAGAGGCTATATGAAGATGCACTGGAAATGGACTCCGAGAATCTCCAGATACGAAAAGCTTTGTCGTCTTGTGTCTCTGAGCTTAATAACCGGTTTCTATACTGAGGAAAGAGTTGTTATCCCATCACTTGCATAAGTCCTTGCTCGGCGCAATCATTCTCCCCAGTTCTGTTTGCCAGCAGTTTATACCCGTTTAGGAGTAATATGAGGAAACCAAAGTTCCGTTCTTGGTGACCATTGTTGTACTTTGAGCGAACGTCCCAGTTATCATGTCAATTAAAGCCTACGCCGTCTACACTATATCTTAACTTGATCAATGGAGAACAAATAATGATTTTGATAGTGAAAAAGTATATGTTTAATTCCAGGAACAGATTATTGTTATGTCTTGTCTCGTCGAAGGAAGCAAATGTCATTATCTACATCCCTCAAGCTGTATGTTGCATCCTGAAAGAACATTTTTGTGTTTCAAGCACCAGTTCACAAGCAAATTATGGCAAATGACAAGATTGAATCATTTGCCGATACATGCATAAGAAAGCAAACCATTAGCAAGAGGTAAAAGTATCTCATATAGTTTGGCATCGAAGCATGTCTCTCCATCTTGTTGAGCGCTAGGACATTGATTCCAGACGTTCCCGGAAAACTTGTATTATTCCTGCAAAGGTAACAACTCCAACCAAAGTGCCGTCCTCTTTAACAACCCAAGCATAACTCACGCGATGAGAGAGTGCCTGAATCATGACAGCAACTAGTGAGCTCCATGGATAGCACACAATAGGATCGGCAGGACTCCTCACCACTCGCATTGAATTTCCACTAAATTTTGCGCTGTTACTCCTGGCGTTTCCGAACTCTTCATCTGAAGAAGAGCATGAATACGTGGATGGCGATGAGATCCCTGATTTGTAATCCACCAACTCTATAGCTGCCTCAAAGTTCCCGTCTTCCAACCTTTTCTTCACCAACCTCACCAGATCTTCAGGGGGGCCGCCAAAATCAATATAAGCCATAAAATCCCCAGCAGAGAGTGTTGCAATCGCAGCAGCCACTGACTCGTCACATGAATTCAATATCATCGGCGAAATTTCACCAATCAACTTCCCTCCCAAGTCAAGAATGGCAACAGAAGTCTGCTTAACCATGGACTCGGATATCAAAGGCAATAAAGAGGAAGCAGGATCATGGTAGTAGAAAGCCAAGACGGATTCGGCGTCAATGATGGCAAGGGACTCAACAGTGTAGTTGGAGATCGGAGAGAAGAAGCCTATGAAATTGAGGAGGTGTCGGACAATATCTTCATGAGTAAGATAACAGTATTCCCTGTTGTTATTAACAGTGGATGTGGAGACAGGCTTATGAGTCGGCTTTTTACTCGAGAAGGGGCTGTCGATTGGCACCACTAAAATCTGTGCCCCTGCAAGTATGAGATCAATAGCCTCCAACAAGCTGCCAAACCAATAAAACTTGTAATATTCACCACAGAAATGAAAAAACAACAATATTTGCGCAAATCAAAGAATACGAGACGGGATTACCAACACTCAAATGTAAAACCAAAAAGCCATAATTTCTGCTGAACCCAACACCCGCACCCAAAAAACAAAAAACAGAAAAGGAGAGAAAGAGGAAGAGAGACAGAGACAGAGAAGGACCCTTCTTAAACGTCCCAAAATCACATACCTGGCATGAGGCTCCAAGTGCCTCAGAAGGCCGTGGACCTTGGGAATAAGCACTGAGACGGGTTCCTGGAGAGCAGTTGATGGGTTCTTCAGATTTTCTTCTTTGGATAAGAAGCATATAACATCCACCAACGAGACCTTCCCAATGCATCGACATTCATCGACGTCACCGCTAACGTTCGACCTCACCGAGCTACGATAACGATGGTCACAATTCCACACACTCAAGAATGGTTCGCCGAATCTCTTCAGACCCGACAAAGCGTCGGCGATGGTTCCACAAACAGACAGGGACCTTAACGCTGGTTTCCCAAGACATAGGTCTGACACGTCACGTGCCAATAAACTGAGGGCCATTTGCGGAGATAAGAATATGCCAGGAACCAAGGCGACAGATAAGAGTTTAACAAACGAGCCTTGAGCTCAACTTGAACGGAGATTGCAGTACAGAGGGTTATAGTGGGGTGTTTCAACGTAGGATTTTATGGGCATTTATATGACAAAGTTCATTACCTTAACTTATGTTCCATCCGTACGCTTCTTAACTTACGTATCCTCGTAGCTTCTTGTACATTTGTAAGTATAGTCAGATTCTGCATACGGAGAGGGGCCCCACTAGTACGGTAGAACAATATCTAAGGTTTCGAGATACTAGGTCGGATTGGATTAATAACCACCGTTTGAAGTCTGAAATCAGGATGTGTGGTCTGATTTCTATCTCAGCGGGTTGCCTTTAAGGCGGTGCAATTGAGACCTCAATATTTATAATAAAATATAACTTAAATTTTAATATCTTAAAATATCTAACTTAAATTTTAATATTTTTAAAACATTCCTAATAAAATTTGAATCTGTTTTATATTATATTATAAATGTATTATTTTTAATTAATCAAAAGAATATTATTTTAAATTAAAATAATAATGATATTAAAAAAGAAAAAAATTTAGTCGTCAAACCTTTTAATAATCTAGAGTAAAATCTAAATTTAACTTAAAAGTTAATTAATTAATATTTAATTGTAACCGAAACAAGCCAAAACCACTTTCCAGGGCTAAGTAGGAGAAGTAATTAAAAGGATAGAAATACTTATTGGGGAGGCCAGACTGTGATTGATGTGTGAGTAAAGGGCAAACGGTGCAGACTTTGGCGACGCCTTGATAAGGACAAGGTAACTCTACTCATTCAAAGTATCGTTTCAACAGTATTTGTTGTTTTGTTATTAGTGCTAATTAAAGCAACGTAATTACAATAAGACACAAGCATTGTATGAATGAAATAGATTATTGAGAATCTTAGATGGTAAAGCATAGAAGTGAGTTTGACCGTCTAAGCTTAGGCCTTTGTTTTTAAGTTTTCATTTTGACTCTATCCAATCGCAAGGGCTGATTCGCCTAACTAGAAAGAGATGAATGATTATGTCATTTTTTATAATCAATTGATCGCATTAATTGTTAGCTTATTTTATTGGTGATTAACTAATAGTGTATTAATATAACTGATTTATTAGTGGATATCATCAATAGCTTATTTAAAAATGTCTGATAAAATTAGCTATTTAGTAATAAATTTTTATATATAAAATAACTTGTTAAGGTATGACTTAAAAAATAGAATTATAAAGACATGAGTATTAGTTGTTTATATCTTAATATTTTTTTGAATATTCACATAAGAATTTAAAAAGAGTAAAAGAAGTCAACACCATCATTTTTTTAAATATTTTCCATCAAATCTTAAGAACATCGAAAGTCCTCTCAATACAACTTCGCAATGATAAATCAGTTCGATTAAAAACTTCTTAAGATTCTCATAGATTGGCAAAGGCCAACTGAAGAACTTAAGAGATCACTAAAATGTTATTAAAAATAAGCTTGAGAATGAGTTCGATCTGATCATACCAAGAGTTTTTTCTCAAATGCAGCAACAAAGAGCTTTATATGAAATTGAGTATGTAAAAATGATGATGATTTAATTTGAATTGTGATATTTGTGAATGTGTGTGCTTGGCAGATGACTGCTGTGAGTGGTCATTCAAACTAAGGGTTTCCTCATTAAGCTTTCAAACTTAACATGGGTGTTAATTCATATAACTCTAGGTCATATGAGTGAGGTATATGGAACATCTACAGGAAACAAGGCCAACAGCTAGGAGTAAAAGTAAAAGTATCATTGGAATTTGTTTTGATTTAAGATGATTGTACATGTAAAAAGTAAAGAAAATTGTGTTTTCTTTTCGAATTATCTTGCAAATATAAAGATGTAATGCTATTTTTAAATGATAATGTTAATCGATGTGGAATTTTGTAACGTGTATATGTATAGCATCAAATAGAAATGCATGTCATGAATGTATGTACAGGAAATTGGTTGCCATGTATGTGGGTATTTGTAGATTCCGTGTAAGGATGTTACAATTAAACTGCATTACTCACCACCGAGTTACCTTAGAATCCTAAATTCAATTACTAGAATCACCCTTACAAAATGAAAACCTCGCTTGATGCTATCTATAAAAGGATATTGGAACAATAAATTTCCTATTTTTACATGCAAGTTACAACTAACCATCTTAGTGTTGAGTATTTTGCACATATATTGAATTTCTCGTTTTAATTTTCCATTGAAGTTGAAAAAATCTAACGACAGATTACTTGCAAATATCATATAGAGTATTATTGGGAATTATTAGGTCAACATCAAATGAAAAGAGATATGCTTGCCAAAAGAAAAAAAGGAATGGGAACGAACTATTTTAAAACTATGAACAAGGAACAACTTACGAAAAGAATATAAAAGTTATTCACTAATAATAAGTCCTTTTCGGTCTAATAGGTTTACATATAATTTCTAGAAACGTAAAGCATAGAGAAATCCAATATAAAAAACCATACCTCCTAGTCTTTGAGGCAAATTATGAAATTAATGTATGCTATAAGGCCCAACATTAAGAGTATTTTGGAAAATGGGAAATGATCATGGTTTTGGTTTTATAATTAGCACTTAAAATGCCTACTTTACAAGCTATCTAACTTAACAATACTAATGGCTAGTTTTCTTAAGTAGACTAAAGCTGCAACAATCATCAAAGAGCATTCTTAGAGCTAGCCTCACTGAAACTTAAAGGGTTTCTCAATAATAATGAGTAACTTACTTAGTATAAACTCAAAGGCAGAGGGCCAAATTGTTTGGCTTAGACACACTTTATTGCTTTTACTAACAAACCTGTATAGCTACTTAAAAGCAATACACCTTCAATTACTTGGCATTAACTAGTATTGTTTCCTACCAATCATTCCAAAACTTCCTTTATAATGTGGTTTACAATTAAGAAGAGACTTAAAACTAAAGATAGATCCAAGTTTGTTCCCTTCATTAACATTACTTGTGTTGTATTTGATATGTAGATAGATACTCACAATCATTTAATATTTACACTCGGCTTAATTTTCAATAGGAAAATATAGTGGAATGAGATCAAAATAATAATCATCATACTAAAAAGGGATAAAATCCTATTCAATTAAATTTTAATTGTTTCATTTACATCATATAAATTAAAAGGAATAATATAATCTCCAAAAATGCACAAGTTGACATTAATACCAAGTGATAAATTTAAATGAAGTAGAAAAATAAAGTTAACTAAAGGAATTACCAATTCACAAAGCACTAGTCTAACTACATGGTATAATCTCTTACAATATCCTTCCTATTGAAAAGTCAATAAATAGGATCTCTTAAATCTTCATGTTCATTTAGAGTTAAAGTTTGGATTTTGACGTTTTGTTACTTAAGTATTCTTTTCTTGTATGTTAGATAAACTCTAATGATTTTTCATGCGATCGTATAAGCACTTTTAGATAGCTTAGGTAAGGATGTTATTTGAACCAAGTGAGTTCTGGATTGATTTAAGTTGAAAACTGTGTGGATAATTTTGTATGATTTCCTTCAATTTAGTTAACCAAAAAGCTTCTTTTTGTCATACTTTACCTATGCCATGTTATAACTCTTATTAAGTCCCTTTATTTATGCATTAGGTTCATTTTATATTGATGGTGGAGATATGATTTACATCAAGCTTATGGAAATAACTCGCTATGCTTTGATTTAAGAGCTTAATGAATCCTAAACACTTTGAGTGTGTTGAGTGAAATCTATGAGAGGGTGTCAAGTCTTGGTTCATTTGATTTTAAGGAATTGATGAGATGCTGTGATTTTACTTTAAAAATGTGTCCTATAAGTGCTTATTCCCTTGAAGGTTATTTTTCCTAAAACTTTAATGTGAATTAGTTTTTGGATATTTCTGGATAACATGAAAGAAGATGAGAGGTTGATATGAGAATGATTGATTTATTGAATTAATGTATGTTTTAGGGTCTAGTATTTTTCACTAAGCTCATAGTTACCATTTGATTAACATGGAATGCTATCATACCCAAATAATTGATGGTAAGTTTTGGATGGAATGCTGGGTTTGAACCAATTAATTTAGAAAATTTTGAGACTTATTATCGCTATCCTAATATATTTTGGCCTAACTACTTTAATTATGAATATTATTCCTTTTAGACCGATGATCAATGTTATGGTTAGATGAGATCTTTCCCTTAAATTGGACTTAATTACTCTTGAATTTATCAGTTTTATATTCAGTTGATTTGTTTTGATTTCTTGTTAATTTTATTAAATTAGCTAATAATCATAAACACCCACTTTGTTTTGCTAATTAAAATTAAGGAACTAGTTTTTATTTCTCTTAGGATTCAACCTGGTTCTATGGCTATAAGAAGTTGGAGAACTAAAATTAATTTTGATGGCTTTGATAACCCGATCAAACTTTGGTGTCATTATTAGGTTTTGAATGGAAAACAACTCCTAGTTTTACGCTCAACAAGTATACTAGTCGTAACTTGTAGTAAAAAGTGGATATCGATCCCATAAGGATTGTGCTTAGGCATCACTTAATTCAGATTAATCTTTGTTTAAGAACTAGATTTTTAAATGGATATAAACTAGAAAATTAGATTAGATTAAACAACTAACATAACATAAATGATAACACAAAAGTGCAGAAACTTGAAATTCAAGATTTTAGCAACTAGACATCACTTTTTCCCTATCTTATCTCTCTCATATTTTATTAATTGAATTGTGACTCACCTAAGGTGTCCTAATGTATTAACTACCCTCTCTTAAGTTGTAATTAACTGTTCCTAACCAAATTAAATGGAGATGATTAAGTAATCTCTCATTCTACAAAATCAATCCACCAATTCAACTAGTTATGAAGTTATCCTATAGGTGATCAATTAAATTAGCTAAGATCTCTCTCTAACTAATCAATTAACTTAATGAATGTAGGTATATAAAGTGTCAACTCTCATTGTACATCGTACACAAATAACCCAACTCAATCTCTCAATATATTGCAAGGTATAATTTCACTATTCATCAAAAGCCTCATTTATTCAAATCAACAAAATAAGTGTTCAATAGGAAGTTCAAAAGTAACCTCTACAAATAAATTAGTCACTCATGATGTCAATAACATCCTCGATAATCAAATAATCCATCATATAAATGATAGAAGGGAAAAAACGAAGATAAACTAAATGAATCAAACTCTTCCTCTTCTTTTCGCAATTGTGAATGAAAAATCTGGAATCTTCACCTCTCCTAAAACTATAAACCTACGTTTTTACTCAAGGAGGCAAGTCTTTACCGATGCTCTCTAGTCCATAGGGGTTTATAACCTTATATAGCATGAAAACCTAATAAATAAGTGAACCCCTTATATATCTTCGGGTTAGACATCCCACGATCGTGGGAATTGACATGAAACGATAATGAGTTCTTGTATCATAATTCCTCCTCCTCTCTTCTCTTCACTTCTCTTGGTCTCTAGCTTAATGAAAAAGGTTGTCATCTCCATTCCTACGTCAAAATAATCAATTCTTATCCTAAATCAATTTCAATCATAAAAGAACACAATGAAGATCAAACTAAACAAAAGCATACAAAAAACAATCCTAAAACACAATAATAACAACCTATTATGCAAGAAACACATGCCAAATACTTATAAAAACACACTAATGCATAACTATCAACTTCCTCACACTTAAATCTTTACTTGTCCTTAAGCAAAATCAAACATAACCAATCAATTCCATCACTTCATTTTCACAAAGATCAAGGCATGCAATCCCTCAATTTTTGGCTAACTTAAATATGAAGCTACTACATATATCATGACTACTTTTCATTAGTGTACATAAGCAAACTCAACATATGACACCATCACTCAAAGATAAGTATAGATACAAAATAAATCTTCCTCTCGATTTCACTCATTTCTCTTAAGTGTTAAAACTACACTACTATAGGCTCGCTAATACACCAATTCTCCTCTACAATGATTGTATACATAAATAAATCAAAAGGACTTGCTTTGGGTTGTAATATGGTAAGGGTTAAGGTGGGTAAAAAGGGTAAAGGGTTTAACATAAACATTCGTAAAGTAATAAGTGGACAAAGAGATAACAAAACATAATTCTAAGATACACAAGTGTAAATATACTACTACTTTGCACTTATTGATGCTACTAAAATGTTCTTCCCTTTTTTATTTTTCTTTTCTTTTTCTCCTTTTTCTATCAAATGGAAAACACAATGAACAAAATAGTAACAAACTACAATGTGATTCAAAAGCACGAGTGTCATTCAACTCATCTCGGAAAAAAATTGTAGCAAAAATCCCAACCAATACATTACTTAATACTCTACTAAGCTTATGAATGGGTAGGTTAATGGGGTTTTAGGTTTTAAAATTTTAGGTATTTTCAAGAAACAAAATGGTTAAGGCTCAAGGAGGATAACAAGGGATAATAAAAGGTAGGTCATTTAAGCCAAAGGTTAACACAAAAACGGTCTTAATCATCTCTATTAAGCATGCATCCAGTAGACTCAAACCGATTCAAAGCAAGTTCTAAAGATAATAACCTAAGAAAGCATTAAACAAACAAAGAAATAAAATGACTATAGATGGAGTCATATAGGCTCAATCCTTATATTGGCTTAAATGAAAATTCATTATGCATCTCTACACTACCTTCTTGCTCAAATATCAAATTGTGAGTAAGCTTATGCAACCAACTACTTTTCATCACTCAAAACAGTTCACTCTCTACTTAAATGACCTAATCTAAGTTCAAGCATGCATTCAATCTCATTCTAACCAGCATGACGAAATCTCATGGCAAAACAAATCAAAATGATTCAAGTGTGGTTCCATTACTTAGCACCAAACAACATAAAACATGCTTCCTATTTAACAAAATGCAAACAGTGACTAAAACAAACTAAAACAATGCAATTGAAAAAGCAAATCTCACCTGCCCACAGTTAAAGAACACATTGTCTATAATGTGACAATGCAACCACAAAATAAGCTAAAATGACATCAAACCAAACAAAAAGACATCAACCAAACAAAAAGAAAAAAAACTAACAAAGTAATTAAAACAATGTAAAAAGTTTAGGGTAAGAGAGCTCATGGAGATTGTGGTGGCAGGAGTTGGAGAAGGGACTTCAATATTATTCCTCTAGATAAACTTGAGGAATTTCTTCTTAATGTACAGCTAGTCCTTGTGCACTTGTTTTATCTTGGTGCTGAGCTCATTAATTTACAATGTCATTTGTTGATGGTTAGAGGCCATTTGGTCGAGGATTTGCCGGAATATGCCAACCTCTATTGCTTCGGTAGGTTCCTCTTCGATTGCTTCTACTTGGAGCTCCTTAGGCGCATGAGATGTGGATAAGGGGAAGTGGTTGCATCCTTGTCCTTCTTGTTCTTAACAACTGTGCGCGCCTGAGGATTTCTGTGGAGCTCTAAAATTTTAGAGCATCTCAAATAAGGGACATAAAAAACATCATATCTAGCCGTACGCATACTATCCACAGTAGGATTATAATATACAGCCAAAACAGTAACAATGTATGACATGCCAAAATAAGAGCTTTTCTTATCAACACAACTCACAATAGATCGAAAAATCCGATAAGGTGTATTTATTTTGATTTTACGATCCATGCACTAAAGGAAGAAAAGTTCCTTAGCTAAGCACTTATTGCTTTTAGTTTTGTTAAAAATCATTAAGCACATAAACTTATGAAGATGCAAGTGCTCGGTGCTACAAATTAAAGTATTTGGTGCATTCCTAGAGTTAAAATTGGTTTCACTTGTTAGAATTTTCCAATAATCATCTACATAAAAGTCATCATGATCATCTAAAATTTTAGTGTTCGATAAATCCAAAAGTGCATAAATGACAATATAATCAAGTTTATAAGCATGGCCACCTATCCTAAACCAGAATGTATCCATTTTAGGATTGTAGCACATAGTAGTGAAAAATTCAACAATCAACACATCACAACGAATTAACGAATCCCAACCAATATTTGCAGCCGATCTCTCAATGTTTCACCTTAATCCTAAAGTTTCTAAAAGTTCAAAATCAAAGTATCTAGGAGACATTAATTTCTTATCCTTAAAGTCTTGAAATCGCATACCTTTATTTTTAAATAAATGGGGAATGGAGCACAAAAAGTGGCCGTCATATCTGGTTTACCTTCTCTGGAGACTTAAAGGTGCAATTCATTAGTTAGTTTTCTGGGTTGCAATCTTCTTAAGAGCCATTGTGAGAGAAAAATCTGCAAGAGAGAAGTGAGCACTTCTTCTTCAGAGAGAGAGAGAGAGAGAGAGAGAGAGATCTCACCAAATCCTTCGATTCTTGAGTGATTAATGTAAAATAAGTATTAAGGAATGAAAAATTGATGGAAGAAGTGAATAAAATACCAAGATTTGAGTGAAAGATGAAGGTTTTAAGCAGTTTGAAAATTAGGTGTCATGATTTTGAGAGAGAGTGTGTGAAAATTTAAAGAATGTAGAAAGAAGAAAGAACAAAGAAGGGAGGGAACTTAAAATTTTCCAGATTAGGGTTCCCAGGATCGTGGGAATCCTTGACTTTCCCACAATCTTTGGTTAAGGCTTTCGAAAGATTCTGGAGAGCCTTCCCATGATCGTGTGAATCAACCTCATTCCTATTATAGTGGGTTAAAGCTCAAGAAACTTTCTAGAGAGCCTTCCTATTGTCGTGGGAAACATACCAATTCCAACAGTCATGTGTTACTCTAATTTTTCCAACTTCTTAACCCTTTTCCAAGTTTTTCATGCATTTTCAACATTCAAACAACTTGAAAACAAATCAAAATCACCCAACCAATAAGAAATTTGAAGAGAAAAAAGTTAAAAATCAAACAAAACCCAAATAAACACCAAGCAAACTCAAATCAAACATAATCACAACTAAATATATTAAATAAACAAGTAAACAAAAAACAATTAGAGGAAAATAAAATTCCATGGTTTGCCTCCCATGTAGTGCTTTTTCTTTACATTGGAAGTTCAACGCTCTCCTTGTGCTTAAGGTGGTTCAAATGACTGGTGTAATGGTAGTGCAGTCACTAATCTCACAAGCTGCATATGAGCTACAATGCTATGGATTTCCCCTTCCTTGTGATTCTCCTTCCTTCGCCTTCTTCTATATAATCATTTTTTTCTGAATGCATTCCTAAGATCCTCAATATCTTCCCATTGTCATCGAGGTTCAGTTTCCTTGATATTAGTTAGACGTAGAGGAGAATTGTTGTCTTTCTTTGACACTTTGAAGGTTATTTGTAGCTTTCCTGCCCTTAGAGTTAGTTCGCCCTTATCACAATTAATTATTAAGCGAGAAGTGGCTTGGAGCGGTCCTCCAAGGACTATATGGGTTTCCATATATTCTTTAATATCCAATATATAAAAATCTGTGGGAAAGATAAATTTATCAATTTGTACTTGCACATTCTTAATAATCCCCTTTGGTTGATGAATTGTTCTGTTAGCCTTTTTACTAACATCTTTGTGGCTTCTAACTATCTTAACCCTAACTTCTGACTAAAGATATAGGGCATCATATTGATACTTGCTTACAAATCCGCGAATGCCCTATCTATGTTGACTCCATTGATACTACAAGGAATGTAAAAATCCCCTCCTCTTTCTTTTGTGTTATGTTAGGGTTTCCTTCCATTATGTGCTCCTTAACCTTCTTCTTGATTGGTTCCTTTAGTGTGAGCCTTATTTGTAGTTGTTCCGTTATGTTCAACCTCCTTAAAATTCCTTGTTGCCCTATTTGAAATTAACTTTCACTGAGCTAGAATAGGGTATGGAATTTCAAGTTGAGGTTCCTTGATTGATTTAATTATGAGTTCACTTTAAAGGAATTTCATATTTACTTGTCCTTTTCCTTTATCTTCGTCTTCCTTCACATGTTCGAGTTCTTTTTCCTAGGTCTGAGTGATAGCCATGATATATTCCTTTGGGTTAGACTCAGTATTGCTTAATAGACTACCTACACTTCTAGAAGACAAAGCATTGGCAAGTTGACCTACCTGAACCTCCAAGTTGTGGATGGATGAGGCATGGTTCTTCACAATCTGATCAAACTTTGCCTCTATCCTCTTTTGACTTTCCTCCTAGTTAGCAAACATCCTCTTCTAGTTCTCTTATTGAGTTGCCAGTTTGGACCCCAAAACATCCATCAATTTTGTCTATTTTGCTCTCCAAAGATCCAAGTCAATCTTGTTGAAATCCAAGAGGTCCTTGCGGTCTTGCTTGGCCAACTGTATTGTTAGTACTCTAAGAAAAATTTGGGTTTTTTTTTCACCCCATATTATAAGTGTTCGAGTAAGGATTATTATCTCTTTACGATTGGCCCAAGTAATTTACTTGTTCTGTACCACTAGCTCCCAATAAGAAACATTCAATTGAGCCATAGTTGTTTTACCCACATAACTCACACTGTAATTGCATCACTTTGGCCGGAGATGAAGATGCACCTTATATGTTGCTATACTACTTGGTAAGGGCTGTGATTTGTGCCTGTAAGGCTATAACGGAGTCAATCGGTACCTTTTTACTCCTTTTGTCCCTATCTACTCCTCTCATTTGACCTCATATAACTATTGCTCGCCAATTCTTCCAAAAGGTTATAAGCTACATCCATAGTCTTTCTCATTAAAAAAACCTTCAGCAGCTACATTTATGGTTCCTCTCGTGCTTTGATTTACATCATTGTAGAATGATTGCAACAGGAACTCCCTCGAAAGGTTGTGGTGGGGATAACTTCTCTGTAATTTTTTAAACCTCTCTTAGGCTTCATATAGAGACTCCCCATCACTCTGTTGAAAATTTATGATCTCCTTTATGATTCTTATTGTCTTGGTTAATGGGAAGTATTTCGTGAGAAATGCTTAGGCTAGCTACTTCTAAGTAGTGATCTGCCCTGAATTTACCAAGTTGTACTACGTCTTTTCCCGATCTCTCAAAGTGAAAGAAAACAGTCGTAGCTTCACAAAATCGTCGGACATCCTAGTGAACCAAAAGGTGTCACAGATCTCTAAAAAAATTTGCAATATGGGCATTGGGATCTTTGATGGACAACCCATAAAATTGTACACTACTTTGAAGTATGTTGAGGAGTGCTGGCTTGATCTCAAAATTATTAGCTTGAATCGCTGGCCTTGCAACTCCTTGAGGATTGAAACCTAGCCACATAAAGTCCATCAATGTCCTCTCAGCTCCTCCCTGCTTTCGTTCTTCAACCATATTTCTTTGTATAATATCTTGATGCTTCGCTCTTCTTAACTCTCATTCGTGCCTTGTGATATCAAATAACTCTTTGTTACTAAATTCTATCGATCTTTGCATGCTCCTTATGTTTATGCACCTGTAAATACACAAGGAAAAATATCAAAAACTCTTAAATTAAAGTAATCTAAACTAAATAAGATGCTAAACAAATAATTCCCAGCAACGGCGCAAAAAACTTGTTGAAAGGAAAACAACTCTTAGTTTTACACTCAAAACCACAAGTATACGGGTTGCAACTTGTAGTAAAAAGTGGATATGATCCCACAAGTATTATGCTTAGGCATCATTTAATTCAAATTAATCTTTGTTTAAGAACTAAATTTTTAAATGGATATAAACTGGAAAATTAAATTAAATTAAACAACTAATACAACACAATTGATAACATAAAAATGCAGTGAAGGTTTTGATTTCCAAAAAGTTGAAGAAAAGATGACAAATCCTAACACTAGAATAATAAGGGAGTTAGCGGCACCAAATTTAAATCAACAACCCTATGCATGCAATTTCTAGTTGTTAAGATAGATTTTGAATTAAAATCTGGTTTGATTCACTTACTCCTTATTTTTTGTGATCTTGCAAGTGAAAATCCATTTAAAAACATGAAAGAACTTCATGTTATCTTCTTTGGAATGAAGCCATAAGGGTTAACATAAGAACAAATTAGTCTCAGAGCCTTTCCATTCTCATTGAAAGATAAGGAAAATGATTGATTATATTTTCTTCCCTTTGGCTCAGTGACAACATGGAATGAGATGAAAATGTTGTTTTTGGAAATGTTCTTTCTTGCGTCATGAGTAGTCAATATTGTACAGGAGATATGTGGGATAAGAAAATTCACTAGGGAAACATTATACAAATTTTAAGAGACTTTTAAGGAGTTATATGCAAGCTACTCACACTATAAAATTCTTGACCAACTTTTAATTCAATACTTTTATAAAGGTCTTGCCAATTATAGGAGTATGTTTGATATAGTTAGTGAAGAATCTTTGGTAAACAAAACACTTGAAGTAGCTAGACAAGTGATATTAAATATGACAAAAAATTCTTAGCATCTTGGGACAAGGATGCATAGAGTTGTTAAACTCGTGAATGAAGTAAGTACTATGAACCTTCAGGATAAAATTTTAAATTTAACTACTCTCGTTCGTCAAACGGGTGTAGGTTAATTACAATCAGCATGAGTGTGCAGAATATGCTCATTATCTAGCCATCCTATAGATATATGCCTTACATTGCAATAAGTCTCCCTTCAATAAGCTAATGCAAATGAGGGATTTCCTAGTCAATCTTAACAAAAATATAACCCTTATTCCAATCATTATAATCTTGGATAGAGGGATCAACCAAACTTTACCTATGAAAATCAAGGAGGTTAATAAAGATATCAACCTTATAATTTCAGTAGATAACCCAGGACCCTACATATATTCACTCTCAATCTTCAAATTTAGCCATGTATCTATATGAAATTGTTACAAAACTTGATACTAATACTCAACAATTTCAATAGGAAACAAGAGCAAGTCTTTAAAACATAAAAAATCATATCACTTAATTAGCCACCTCTATTAGTAAATTAGGAGTGCAAACATCAACAAAATTACCTTACCAAATGGTGGTCATTCTAAGGTTAATGTGAGTGCAATGACTTTGAGAAGTGATAAGAAAATTTAATATGGATCTTCCTCACTAATAGAGGTAGAAAAGCATTATGAAGGAGAAAGAAAGATGAACCTCTAACTCAAGAATTAATAAAGGTCAAAGATGATTTATCTTCATTGATATCAACTAATGCATGTGTACCTCCTTTCTCTAATGGGTTGGCTAGATCAAAAGAAGAGGAACATGAAAGAGAGATCCTAGAAACCTTTAGAAAGGTGGAAATCAATATACCACTTCTAGAAGTCAATAAGAAAAATCCAAAATATACAAATTTTTGGAAAAAAAACTATGTTTAAATAAAAGGAAGTTGAAGGATAAGGAGTGACTAGTTTTGGGTAAGCATGTATTGGTTTTAATAAATGGAAAAAAAATGCAAAGATCTATATATGTTTACACTTCTATCTCTTATTATTGATAAGAAAATTAAGCTTGTCATGCTAAACTTTGGTGCATCTATTAATGTCATAACATACAATTTACCGAACTTTAAATATGAATTCTTTGTAAGAAACTAATGTGATTATTTAGCTAGTTGATTAGTCTCAATTGCGTCCTATTGGTATTATTAAAGATGTTTTAGTCTAAGTTAATGTTTTGGTAGTCCCAGTAAGTTTTTACATCTTGAAAATGGATGGAGATAGTGTTAAATATTTAGCTGTGATTTTATTAGGAAGACCATTTATGAAGATGACCAAGACAAAAATTGATGTGGATGAGGGTGCTCTTTTTGTTGAGTTTGATAGAGAGATAGTAAAGCTCACTATTTTTTAAGCAATAAAGTACCTTAATTATTTTTAATCCATCTATCATATGGATATTGTGGATCCATTTGTTAACGATATGTTTAAAGAAGAAAGTGTTGATAATGAGTTGTTTATGACTAAATCGAAAGTGAACAAGCAAGTTGATGAAACTTGTAAAGTTGTAAAATCATTATTAGTAATTTTAATAAATTCGAAATATTTAAATGCTAAAATTTATTATAACTCGCAAGGAAATATTTTCTTCCATTTTGTAAGCTTCGAAGATAGAATAAAAGGCCTGACCTGATCACCTAAAATATGTCTATTTGGGTAAAGGAGAGTTATTACCTCTAATCATCTTTAAAATGTTGACTACAGGCCAATAGGAAGGGCTAGTAGCACTACTTAAGGAGTGCCAAATTACAATTACGTATAAGTTTGAGAAGAAAAAAGACCTGCTGAGTACAATAAATATAAAAATTGCACTTTTTAAGGGGCAACCAAAATATTATGGTTTCTATTAATTTTGTTTTAGTTATATATAGTTTTCATTTATTTGTTTTTGAGAAATTACTTTATTGACTTAAGAGAGAAATAGGTCTTAAATTTCCAAAATACTAAATTTCATAAGGTGTGATCATGCCTTATGTAATTCAATTATTAGGATTAGAGACTTAAAATTCCATAATACTAATTCTCGTAAGGCAATATTATGGCTTATATGATTTAACTTTCTGGAATGGAAACTCTAAAATTTCATAATACTAAATCTCATAATTTAAGATCACACTTTATGTGATTTAGCTTTCCATTCCAGAATCCTAATATTCATAAGGTGTGATCACATGTTATACATATTAGTAGTTTGTTTAGTTTTAAATAAATTAAAAAATTAAAACGTAAATAATTTATTAATTAAGATTAAAAATTATTATTTATAAAAAAACCGTAATTTCTTATGTTTCTTTTTTAGCAGCCCCACATCACTAAAGCAGTGGCCAATCCATAACACATCACACACTCTACTATATCCACCAACACTATAGTACATCTCCTTTCAAATGCTCATAACTTAGGGGAGTCTTTTACTTTGTGTTTTATTTTCATTGATTATTTTTGTAATGTGAGAATCTTGAGCATACATTAGTAAGGACAATGTATGATTTAGGTGTGGGGGAGTGAGTGTATATATTATGATGAACTTTGTGATTTGTGCTTGAACTCATAAACACTACGATCCATATATTGATTATTCCTCGTGATAGTCCTATAATTTTCTAATTGTTGTTTAAAAATAATCCTTAATTTAGGATACATTTTGGGTTTAAGTTATAATGCATGAAAGAGACAAGCATGATTATTATTTTTCACTAAATTACTTTAAGTATCTAACTAGTTTTGTTAAATAGAAGTTTGCAAGACTTGAAGCATTTTAACACCTATTTGAGATTTAAGCCTAAGAGGATGCATCACATTTATGCTCATATAGTTCTTTTTCTTGTGTGTAACATAACTTGTTTATGTTAGAACTTACTTTTGATAAATTTGTATATAAAGATAATAAAGGCATTTAGGATAACCCTTTTTAAACTAAACAAGCCAATTACTTTTTGTCCATAGAAAACTAATTTGAGCCTTAACCTTTCTTTTCTTGAATACTAACCTTGCCATAAACCAAATTTACCCTTCTTTTCTTGATGTTCTTAATAATTTTGAGCCCTAAATTGAAGGACTTGTATCAAGCTTATTTGCAATTATTTTGACTATTTCCATGAAAAGTAAATTAGTTGATTCAAGTTGCATTGATTTGATTTTTTATTTTATTTATAGAATAAGGGAGAAGTATAGAAAAAGAAAAAAAATAAATCTCCTCTTTGATGCTCTTGTTAAAAAAAGAAAGAAAACATATGAAAAAAGAGGTAATTGAAAATGATGTTATTTGAATAACATAAGTTTTGGATTGATATAAGTTAAAATTTGTGTGGACAAGTTTATATAATTTCGTTTAATTTATTTAACCAAAAAGCTTCTTTTTGTCCTACTTTACCTAATCCACATTAAAATCCTTATTAAGTCTCTTTAATTATGCATTATGTTCATTTTTATTAGTGGTGTAGATATGATTCACGAGCAAGCTTGTGGAAAATGAATCTTAAACACTTTAAGTGTATAGAGTGAAATCCATGAGAGGGTGTCAAGTCTTGATTCGTTTGATTTTGATATAATTGATGAGATGCTACGTTTTTATTCTAAAAAGTATCCTATAAGTGCTTATTCTCGTTATTGCTATTTTATCCTAAACTTTTAATGTGAATTAGTTTTTGGATATTTGTGGATAACATGAAATAAGATGAGA
>JAOSBN010000002.1:34659795-34674537 GCA_027563595.1 Erythroxylum suave | reverse complement strand
TTCTTATTAGCCATGGAATCGTAAATTCAATAACAAGAATAACATAAACACTAAATTATTGTAGATGCATAATCCACAATTACCAAACCTTGCATTTTGATCTTTAATAATAGGCAATAAAAATTCTTCTCCTAAAAAAATAAACCATAAGCAATTTTGTTGGATTCCAAAGAAATCAATCTTCAAACCTAACATCTATGCTTGTTTATTACTTTTAACGCAAGGTTAAAGAGTCAGTTTATGGTTTCTGTATTTCTACTATAAACCTTTTAGATTCATCAATTTAGGAACTGGGAGGGTTATCTAGACTTATCAAATCATTATTCAAATCTAATTTGATTTTATGACATACGGTTTATAACTTTAATTTGAACTTTTCCAAAAACATTTAGGGATTGTAACATTTACAATTTCAATTCCATAATTTGAAATTAATAACAATAAAATAAACTTAATTATCTTATATAATTACATGATGGCTTTGATATAATTATTGACAAATTGGGGCAAGATCTAGCCTTATTCGCAATAGAATTAATACGAAACCTTTTTGATTGATTTCTAGAAAGACATGATAACTTAAGATATATATTCTATAACATGATTAACATAAAAATAATAAATTATGATTCATAATTTGTATCTTATTGTGAAATCTTAATCCTTATTCTTGTTGCTTCCCTTAAATTATTTATGAAACTAGCTTATGTTAATCATTTTTGCAACACTTATGCCTCATCTCAATAACTCTAAAACTAGTGTATAAAGTGGTAGCTCCCTTGGAGCAAACAGGATTTGAACCTTTTAGTACTTGAATTGAAACAAAATTCTAATTTCAATTAAACTTTAAGTATAATTATAATTAATTATAATTAAATACTAATTGCAACTAAATAAGATTAATATCTCATATTTATCCTTATATATTAAATATCTTATATTTAAACTTTAATTTTCTTAAAATTTACAATCACGTTCAATTTGATTAAAACACTTTTTTCTCTCTTCAACTTGTTCTTTATGTGTGACCTATTAGGTTCCTAAATATGTTAGTATTGGATATAAATTATAATCCTAAATCATGTTTGGCATTGGAATAAATTAAACTCCTTTGATTCATCTTTTGTTCTCCAATTAAACAATTCAAATTCATATTATAAGATTAGCATATAGCAACCTATCATGATAACCTAAATATTTAAGAATGTCAAAGTTGTTTTGACTAATCTTTTTATGGATAATTTTCGTATAATTTAATCCTTTTATCATATCATGTTCTAATTAAACATATAGTATAGAATCAATGTTTACTTGATTTGAGTCCAATCATGTTAGTTCTCCACCATTAGCAATTGATTTTATTAGTCATATTTATAAAATATTTTATAAAGTGTCATTTCACCTTGGCTAAGGAATTCCAAATTAATACTAACAAAAATAATTAAGCATTCTTCTTAATCACTTTAGTGTGATAAATCCTATACTAATCACTTAACTACCTCTATATAGTTCATATTATATCCAATAACCATTGATTAAGTTACTCCTAACTATGTCATATATATAGTTCATATTATATCCAATAACCATTGATTAAGTTACTCCTAACTATGTCATACGTAGTATTAAAACATTTCAATCCCTATATGAGATACTTTAAATATCTCAATTCAAGTGATAACTTATATGTATTCATCATAATGAGAATTTATAGATATACAAGTAATATTCCAAATGGATTTCTCATGTGGGCTTAATTTAGTCAACTTGTTTTTCTAGCAAACACCTACATGTTTATTGAAATACTTATATACTTTAATTTGTAAGATCCATTATTTCCTTTATAAATAGAAATATAATGTATGCTTATCTTTTTAACCTCTATTAATGTCAAATCTCAATAGAATGACTAGAAATAATTTAGGGATAATGGATTAAAGCAACATGAATCTCATAATTATGGCCTTATTGTAAATTTATTTATAATATATATTTATCCCACATAATTTATCATATATATCTAATATGTCACTAAACTATAACTAATCTTTAACTGTAGGGAATAAACCAATAGGATAAGCTTTATTCTTTTATTTCGTCAATCATAAAGAAGCATGAGTTACCAAATTGGGAAAAGACATTCTGCTAGACCAAACAACATGACATTCATATTATCTTATGGCCCTAGTCAACCATTTTTGTACTATAATTAAGATTTATAACTATCCCGTTCATTAATGATTTTTGAGAAAAATATGCATGCAAGATTATAAAGAAAAATAATTGATATAAACTAGCAAAAAATGATGAGTAATATACTTATACTTGTACTTCACTTGAAGCTAATCCTTTTTGCCATTTGAGACATTATAATTATTCCATGTGTTAGTTTATACCCTCTAACTAATCAGTTAGTTGTAATTTTAGTAATATAACGTTTTGAAAGCTAGTTTTGGTGATATAGTTATTTAGAGGCTTTTTTTTAATCTTATACATATTTATTTAATTAACTAATGTAATAAGATAAATTCCATGAGATACATGTATTTCAAAAATAAAATTATGATGGGATTAAAATTATGAGATTCTTATTGAATTTATATATTATTACTAAATTATTCCTTGTCATTGTTATATTGAGATTTAATAGTAATATAATATAAAAATAGTATCACATGATATATTGTTTCTTATGAAGGAATTAGTTGATCTTATAGACTAAAGAATGGAGATAATTAAATAAACATGTGGGTACTTGTTAGTGAATAAGTTTGTTGAAATGATTTAACATGAAAGGTTTTCTTGTCATTTTTTGGTATGAGGAAGAAAATTGTATCAATATGTCCAAGGTTACATAAAAATGACATATCATTATATGTGAATTTGTTTTATAAAATTAAGGTTTGAAGTAATTGTTCTTGAATGCACTCTTTTGAATGTTATAAAATTTGTGTATTTTTTGATAAAATTTTAGTATTTATGAGATATGTTTCTTAGGTTATTTGATGTATATGATAAGTATGAGAATGTATTAAGGAATTATGCCTATCATGTAACCTATTATAAGTGTGAGCCTTGCTTTGTTGATAATTGACTTTAAGCCTAAATTGGTAGCTATACTTGAATGCATATGACTTTCTTTTTGGCCTAGCATATGGGCGTTTAGATGAGGATGCACTATGCTCTTTTCAATATGCCTATGTTATCTCTTAAGAAATAAGTGTAGCTAATCCCGTGTCTATTGTTACAATCTTTTTAAGCTCTTA
Organism: Erythroxylum suave; assembly: GCA_027563595.1. Lineage (NCBI taxonomy): Eukaryota > Viridiplantae > Streptophyta > Magnoliopsida > Malpighiales > Erythroxylaceae > Erythroxylum > Erythroxylum suave. Next base: position 34,671,271 of record JAOSBN010000002.1, on the reverse strand, counting down.
GTGCCTTTCTATTTTTCATTCCCCTTAGTAAATTTGGATAATGAGTCCTTGAGAGTAATTGATCTCCTTTTTATTGTCTCATTCTCAATTTTTAATGCATCTAGGTTTTCAATGTCCATAACGGCCACACTCATAGATGCTTTGATTTTATGCAATTTACTATTCATCTTTTATTTTCACTAATGTATGCTCCTAAATTTTTGGCCTCTTTGAAGTTAGAAAATAACTTCTTACTTTTCAAATTCTTAATTTCAAGGCTTTTAACTAGTTGTTCATACGAAAATTTAACATCATTATCATAATCATAACATTTAAAGAGAGTACCTTATCATCATTTTTTGGTATAAATCACACTTTAGTTATTTCTCCTCCAAAATATTCACTCTCAAAGTCATTTATTTCATCCCAAGTTGATGATTTAAGAGTCGCCTTCTTCTTGTTTTCACTTTTATCCTTTGTCATTTCTTTTATTATCTTCAAGGAGAGGATATTAAGACTTTGTATGGCTAGCTTTTTCACATTTAAAATAAATAATGTTGGAAGATTTGCATTTTGGATGGACTTTACCTTATTTGAAGTCATCTATTTCAGATGTTATTTTTCTTAAAATTTCTTGGTGAAAGGATAACGTCTTCATTATCGCTTACATTTGAGTATGTCTCATTCTCAATTTTTAATGCATCTAGGTTTTGAATGTCTATAATGGCCATACTCATAGATGCTTTGATTTTATGCAATTTACTAGTCATCTTTTATTTTCACTAATGTATGCACCTAAATTTTTTTTGACCTCTTTGAAGTTAAGAAATAACTTCTAACTTTTCATATTCTAATTTTAGGGCTTTTAACTAGTTGGTTATATGAAAATTTATCATCATTATCATTATCATTATCATAATCATAAGATTTAGAGAGAGAGTACCTTATTATCATTTTTAGCTATAAATCACACTTTAGTTATTTCTCCTTCCAAATATTCACTCTCAAAGTCAATTATTTCATCCTAAGTTAATGATTTCAGAGTCACATTCTTCTTGTTTTCCCTTTTATCCTTTTTCAATTCTTTTATTGTCTTTAAGGAGAGGATATTAAGACTTTATACGGCTAGATTTTTTGCATTCAAAATAAATAATATTGGAAGAATTGCATTTTGGATGGACTTTACCTTATTTGATGTCATTTGTTTTAGATGTTCTTTTTCTTAAAAAAGTTCTTAAATTTCTTGGTGGTAAGGATAATTTCTTCATTATTGCTTACATTTGAGTATGTTCCTCCCCCTAAGCATTAACTTGTAGGGGTGGAGAGGCCTGACAACTCTTCCAATAATAATGTTATTAGGTCTTCGTTTCTCGTATGGCCATCACTTTGGCTTCTGAGTTCTTTGGAAATGACCAAAAGGCCTTTCTAACTATTTCAACATTAGTCTAGGTCTTTTCAAGACATGTAAGAGTATTAATAGTTTATAAGTGTAAATTGCACCATGTTTTAGGGTATAGTTTGATATGTGTTTAGTTGTTAATCAATCGCTTAGTATGTGTTTAGGTTAGAATTGTGTTAGTTTGTTAATTATTTATATTTTAAGTGTTTTGTGCAAGTCTTTGAGCTTATGTATTATGTTTTTGAAGTACTTTGATATATTTGCTAGTGTTTCAGGGTCAACATCCAATAATGGAGAAGTTTTGGAGACATTTAGGCTAAAACAATAGCCCACGATCATAGCATGTCAATCTACAATCTAGCATGTCAGGTCATAATCGTGATAGAAGCCTAAGGAACAATCCACGATCATGGCCTACATGCCATGATCATGATAGAAGGCTCAGATGTAGCCCATAATCATTGCCTACTTTGGGTAGGCATGTTGACACTAAAAAATGTCAAGTCTTAAGGATATTTAAAGAATAAGAAAAATAGGCAGAACGTCTTTTCCATTAGCCACCTTGAGAAACATTAGTGATAGTTCATTGAAAGATAGAGGAAGAGAAGAAGGAATAGAGAAGAGGAGAAGAAGTCAACTCGACGTACTTCCCATATTAGGAGCTTCTTGACATCACTACCTCCCATCATCCATCTAGATTGTATTTCCTATTTAATTTCATCTTTATTATTATATAGAATTGGATTGAATAGTTGATGATAGGATCTAGAATGTTGAGGATGTTCTAAACTCACCTTAGGAATTTTATTCTTGAATTAATGGAAATCTAATTATTTATATGTTTATTGGAATTGTTATGGTTTGATTATGTGATTGCATAATTCAGTAATAAACTGAGAGGGTGAATTGAATGAAACAATGATTAAATTGGATTAACAAGAGTTAGAATTGAATTAGATCAAAAAATTGTGCGATGAGAGATCTTACATAGGTTTCCGATAGTTTATTAGAGAACTTTAGAACTAATTAGGTTTTGGATAGATTTTGAATTGAGAAATTGCAACTTCCATAATCTAATTAGGGTTTATGATTTATGGTTAATGATTATAACTCGAGAGAGAGTGATCAACCCTAGGATGGTTTAGAACCAACAATCTGATAATTCATAATGAGTTAAGTTAGCATTAAGGATAGGTAAAATTCCCTTTCTTTCAATTGGTAATTTCTTTTGGTTGATTGCTTGGTATGTTGCAATTGCTTAATAATTAGTATTTCATGTTTGATTCTTAATTTGATTGATTAAATTAAAATTTTCATTTTTAGTTTTGTTGCATTTTGGATTTCTATTATCGTTTCTGGCCTTAGTTTAAGGATTATATTAACTCCCCGCTCGTGCGATCGAGACCTTTGGTACTACGTTAACGAGCCATGCTCGTGTGGATTATCAAAGGTTAATCATTAAAACTTACAGAAAAAAACATCATTTCAAGTTTTTGGCGCCGATGCCGAAAAGGTAATTAGTTTAATTCTTTAATTTAAGGCTTTCAGTTAGTTTTTTATTTTATTTTTATTCTTTCTTTCTCTCTTTCTATTTCTAAATCCGTACTCTTGTATGAACATAGCAGTCACAAGATGGTTACGTTATGCAGCTAAAACCTTAGAACTAGATATCACTCGATTAGAACGGTTAATTAGGAAAGCTTGGAGAGAAGAAGAAGAAGAAGTCATAAAAACATCAATGGATGAGCAACTTCAGCAAGATTTGGACCACGAAATGAACCAAGGACGTCAACAAAGAACCCTCATAGATTTCATGAGACCATAGTTCAATGTGGCTAACCAAGGAGTAATTAGGCCACTCATACAGATAGTCTCTTTCGAAATTAAACCAACCTTCCTAAACATACTTCAACAGAATGTGCAAATCTATGGACTAATGAATGAAGATCCCAATAAACATATAGCGAACTTCTTTGAATCTGTGATACCTTTCGGTACCATTAGACATCAAGGGATGCAGTAAGAATTAGGCTATTTCCTTTTACCCAAAGAGATAAAGCAAAGGCTTGGTACCATTCTCTCAACCCAGCCAATGTCACCATTTAGGATCAACTAGTTCGTGCCTTTTTATACAAGTTTTTTCCTCTTACCAAGACCACAAAGTTTATCAAGGAGATTACCAAATTTCAGCAAAGTGATGGAGAATCGATCTATGAAGCGTGAGAAAGGTATAAAGGCTTGCAACAGAAATGCCCACACCATAACTTACCTAAGGATTTTTTGTTGCAAACATTCTATAATGGAGTAACCCCACCCATAAGAGGAACGATTAATGTAGCTTCAGGAGAATTGTTAATGAGAAAGATGGTAGATGAAGCAGAAGAGTTGATAGAGGGGATGACGAGTAATAGTTACCTATGGATGAACGAGGAGAGTAGACAACCCACTACTTTCCAAGAACAAAAAGGAATTGTAGCTACTGATCAAATGATGGAGATGCAAGTGAAAATTGTCAACTTAACTCAACAGATCAACAACATGAAGGCTCCATTCTTAGCTTTGATAAAAGCCATGGAGCTAAAGTGTGAATTCTATGGACAGATGAACTATGATACGGTGGACTGTTTTTTTATAAAGGATAACGATGCAGTGCAAGTTAATTATATGGGAACTCAACAAGGACGAGGAGGGGAAACAATCCCTATTCCAACATATACAACCCTGGGTGAAAGAATCACCCTAACTTGTTGTGGAAAAACAATGTTAAAGAATAGTTCATACCTCAAGGACAACCAAGTTTCTAATATAAACCGAGCTCAATGAAATCCAAGTTGGATAGGATTTTAGATAAAATTGGAGGCATGGAGGATACAAATAAGAGGCTTGAAAGCAAGTTTAAGCAAGTCACTAAGAACCATGACTCTTTAATACACAATCTAAAGGTCCAAATAGGTCAACTAGCTGAGGCAATTTCTACTCAGATTGCAGGAAACTTTCCAAGTGATTCCAAATCTAACCCAAAGAAATAGATCATAGCCATTACTAAGACCCAGGAAAAGAAACTCAAACTTGCGAAAGAAGAGGGAGACAATGGAGAAGGACAAGTAATTACATAATTCCTTCCAATTGAGCTTATAATTAAGCCAATTTCAGAACCTCGACCTAAATTTCCATACCCTATTTTAGCTCAGCAGAAGTCAATTTCAAGTAAGGAGATAAGAAATTCTAAAGAGGTTGAGTTAAACAAGGTTGAGGACATAACAAAACAACTACAAACAAAGCTCTTACAAAAGAAGTTTAAAAGTTTATAATGGAAGAATACCCTAATATAACACAGAAGAAAGAGGACCCAATGGATTTTTACATTCCTTGCAGTATCAATGAGGTTAAAATAGACAAGGCATTCACATATTTGAGAGCAAGTATTAATATGATGCCCTATACCTTTAGTCAAAAATTGGGGTTAGGAGAGTTAGAACCCACAAAGATGGAAGATGGTGGACAAAACAATTCATTGATTGAACGAGATAATTAAGGATGTCCAAATATAGATTGATATTTTTACCTTCCCCATAGACTTCTTTGTTTTGGATATTAGAGAAGATATGGAAGCCCCTACAGTCCTCGAACGACCATTCTTGGTTACTACCCGCTTAATAATTGACGTTGATGAGGGTGAACTAACTCTGAGGGTTGAAAAGCATCAAATAACCTTTACTGTGTCAAAGAATGACAACAATTCTCCTTTACTCCAAGCTAACATTTTAGAAACCGAACCTCGATGACAATGGGAAGATATTTTGGATCCTGGGAATGCATATAGAAAGAAATGACCATGAAGGAGACAACAGAGAAAGGTGAAGCAAAAGGAAGGTAGAACCCAAAGTGTGGTAGCTCATTTGAAAATGGAAGATCGATGATTGTGCTACTATTGCCTATTCATTTGAACCACCTTGAGCACAAGAAGAGCATTGAGCTACTGATGTTAAAAGAAACACTGCATGGGAGGCAATCCATGGATTGTTAATTCCATGTTATTTCCTTTGAATTTTAGATAGTTAGGTTATTTTGTTTCCAAATAAGGTCAAAAAGGCACATGACTTCGTCATGAGTTAGGTGATCCAAGACGTAAGCAAAAGAGAGATAAAAGAGCTAAAAAGAGTTAGGAAGTGATCTTAGGAATGTGAAGAAGGATAACAGAAGAAAAAAATTGGTGAAAATATTGCAAGCCACGATCTTGGCCTACGGTAGGGTAAAATAGTCCATCACAAAATTCAGCTAAATTTTTACCATTTTACCCTTCCTTCACCTATATATTCATTTCATACTTCATTTTTTCACTCACTTTCATTTTAACATTATATCTCTAAGATTAGAATCTCCAAACACTCTCACTTATCTCCAACTAAACTTCTAAATTCCCATTTTATTCCAATTTCCACCTACTCGCAATCCAGTATGTTCCACATTAAGTAGTCAGTGAAGCACAACCAATCATCAGGATGGAATCAAGTCTCATGACGAGGGTGAAGGAACAGGGCAGTGGACTTCAGAGCACCCTTCCCAATCTACACAGAGGAGGAAGGTATTCGTTTCCAATCCCTTAATGTCAAAAAAATAGTAGTCCAAAAATATTTTGATTTTGATAGACTTGATACGTTAAAATTACGAGATAGGGTAGATAATCTAGCAGAAAGAATTCAGTGGGCGAAGTTTGTATACTTCCAATATCTTGTCTACCAAGAGCTCACTCTCGAATTCTTCACTTCCCTTTATTTTGAACCTAGTAACCCTAAGGAAATGTGGTTTAGGTTGCGGGGACGAGCTTATGAGCTAAACATTGAAATCATGTGTGATATTTGTAGGTTCCTCGAATCTTCCATAATTGATCAACATGATGATTTTTGTGCTTCTTGCTTGTGGAATGAGCTAACTAGGTTAGAGTGATTCGTCGTTAAGGATGCCCACAACAACATTATATGAACCCATGAGCACTTGTTATTGCATAAATTTATGTGTCAAATGGTTTTTGACAAATCAGAAACCAACAAGTGACCAAAAACAAAACTTTTTCTGTTATGGTGTATGGATCATAACATCCCAGTATGCACCTCCATACATGTTCTAAATGCTATTGTTTCAACTCTATATAAAAGGAGCAATAATTTGGGTTAGGGTACTTATTTTCTGCCATGCCGAGTATTATGGCATAGGTGGTAATGGCCTAATTGACTACCACCCTGATTTTCTAAATCATCAGCGTGATGAAATCCTGAAGTCCCATAACATGGAACTTTGGGATATCAGCCAAAAGACTTATGTGAAGATCAAGGCTAATCATGTGAGTTTGATCACAATTTCGCCTTAGTAGGAAAAAGAGGACCTAACTAGCGAGGAGTCAGAAGAGGAAGAAGACACAGAAGAACTGGACTGGAAGGAAGTGCTCGATACAATGTCTATTAACGCCAAGGTAATTACAGATATACTTATGGAGAATTCTAGAAGGAGGAAGGAGATAGCCTTAACACAACGACGTTAGAGCTAGGATATACAATGCATTCATCAACACTTTGAGGCTCAAATCATCCAATTACCACCTTTGACAACATCCCCACCTCCATCACTATGAGGCTTTGTTTATAACCCTTTTCTTTTAAAGTTAGTATTTATTTATTTTATTTTATGTTTCTTCTTTCCATGTGTGTTTGTTTATCTCTTTCTCACATTGAGGATAATGTGTTATTCAATCGTAGGGAGGATTAAGTGTTTTGTTTTGAGTGTGAACTTTGCATATTGTATGATAGTTTGTTTAGGTTGTATATTATGAATTGTGTGAATGTGACGATGACTCAGATGGATTGAAATTGATTTAATTTTGAACATAATCTATTAGGTTATGAAGAGTCATTAGTTCACGAAATTAGTGATTTGAATTCTTTGGCTAAATATGTAAGCTAATTACGATTAGTGTTAGTTTATCACCCTATAAGTTGTCAAATTCATTCATAATTTTTGGTCCTTTGACTTAAGTAGTTTTGCTAGTATCTTTTCTCAAAAACGAGTGGATAAAGCAAAAAGGTAGGTAATAAAAAATGTGTTTGTTAATTTTAAATAAATAACTATTCTGCTAGCCTTTGAGTTATGAATAAAGCTAGTAGCCAGTTGAGAATTTGTTGTAGACGAGTAACCAGATCGACACGCATCATAAATATGTGCCTTCGCGTCAAAAGGCTATAATGATGTTCTAACCAAGTAGCTTAATAAAAACATGACTTATTCGAGTAACCGGATCGACATTCATCACCAATGTTGGCATCTATGTAAAAGACTAGGTCCATGTCTACAAAAGTAAGTAAATAAAAAAAAGTGTTTCTAATAAAACCTACCGAACTTGTAAATAACTTAACTTTGCATGAAAACATACTTAGGAGTAGTTCCAAAGTTTGAATGACCAAATAATTATTAATGTGTGTGTACAATTGAAAAGGTGAATAACTTGACATTTGGCTCTTGATTAATATCTATGTTTAGTCTAGAGCTCCCAGATGCAGATTTTGCATATTAATGATTTGAAATAACTTAAATAATTGTGTTTAAAGTTCATCAAGTTGAAGCCATTATCTCATTATTGCATTGTGTGCTTTGGGATTTTGTGAATTGTTGTTTTGTTTGGTTGAAGACAAGCAAACATTTAAGTGTGGGGATGTTGATAAGTATAAATTGCATCATGTTTTAGGGCATAGTTTGATATGTGTTTAGTTGTTAATTCAATTGCTTAGTATGCGTTTAGGTTAGAATTATGTTCGTTTGTTAATTATTTATGATTTTTAGTGTTTTATTAGTTAGTATAAGTCTTTGCACTTAAATATTATGTTTTTGAGATACCTTGATATGTTTGCTAGTATTTTAAGGTTAACATCGAAGAATAGAGAAGTTTCGGTCAAATTTGAGCCAAAATAACGGCCCACAATTGTGACAAAAGCACTAGAGTTAGCCCATAATTGTGGCATGTGCAAGGAATAGCCTATGATCATGGCCCACATGCCACAATCGTGACAGAAGGTTTAGATGTGGCCCATGATTGTGGCCTGCATCAGACAGATGGGTATACCAAAAACGTCAAATTTGAGGAATTGTTTGGACTTTTCAGACCATGGAAAAACCTTAAAACTGCTTAAAACACAAAAGGATATTTGAAGAAAAATAAAAAAGGTAGAAGGACTTTTGCATCAGCCACCTTGAAAAACCTTGGGTAGAATTCACCTAGAGATAGAGGAAGAGAAGAAGGAAGAGAGAAGAGGAGAAGAGGAGAAGAGGCTGACTCAATGTACTTCCCATATCAGGAGTTTCCCATTGTGGCCGCCTCCCATCATCCAGCTAGAATGTATTTTCTATTTAATTTCAATTTTATTATTATATATAATTGGATTGAATAGTTAATGATAGGATCTAGAATGTTGACGATGTTCAAGACTCACCTTTGGAATTTTATTATTGGATTAATGGAAATCTAATTGTTTATGTGTTTAGTTGATTTGTTGTGGTTTGATTATATGATTACATAATTTGGTAATAAATTGAGAGGGTGAATCGAATGAAAATTGATTAAATTGGACTAACGAGAGTTAGATGATTTAATACAAAAAGAATCGAATCAGATTAAGAAATTGTGCAAAGAGAGATGTTGCATAGGTTTCTGATAGTTTATTAAAGAACTTCAGAACTAATTAGGTTTTGGATAGAATGTGAAATTAAGAAATTGCAACTTCCACAATCTGATTAGGGTTTATGATTTAAGGTTAGTGGTTGTAACTCAAGAGAGAGTAATAAACCGTAGGATGGTGTAGAACCAACAATCTGACAATTCATAATGAGTTGGGTTAGCATTAAGGATAGGCAAGATTCCCTTTCTCTCAATTTGTAATTTATTTTGGTTGATTCTTAGGTGTGTTGTAATTGCTTAGTAATTAGTATTTCGTGTTTGATACTTAATTCGATTGATTGAATTAAATTTTCATTTTTTGTTTTATTGCATCTTGGATTTGTTTTATCATTTCTAGCCTTAGATTTAAGGATTATATTAACTCCCTACTCGTGGGATTGACACCTTTGGTACTATGCTAACAAACCGTGAGCTTGCGAATTATCGAAGGTTAATCATTAAAACTTACATAAACAAACACCTGATCAATAGTATCAACAAATATTGTATACATGCTTGATATACTTTTATCATATTTCCTTTGGAATAATGTTAATATGTTTATTTTAATTTCTTTAACTTAACTTCAAGTTTGTGCCAAATTTTGTGAACAGTTTCACATATAGATCTTATTTAATTCATTCCTAACTTATGTACACAAAAGTATATCAATGGTTTTTATATTCAAAGAAATAAGTTTTTATATCTTATGAATCCTATCATTCCTTTAATTTAGGAACCTTTTTATCATCTATGACTTTTATGGGAGTAAAAGGGCTATAAATCGACACTTTAAACCATTAGAAAATTTTATAATAGTTTTCCAATAGTGTTAGTGATTATTGTTTTACTGTAAGTGCATAGTCTAGTTGTAGCTAGCATTGGTAAGTGCATTTTGATCTTACAAGGACTAGAATTACTAGTACTATCTCTTTATTATTTATTCTAACAATTTATGGTGTTAGTGATTGATCAAATTTAAACTTAAAATAATAAACTAAGACAAATTAACACAATTAGTTAACTAGAACAAAGGTTGAACCAAAAGACAACTAATATTAATAGAGTATATAGATAATGAATCTCCCTAGGAATTGTCATTTAAATTAGACTTCAAACAACAAGTTTAATCGAAAGTTCGCTGGACCATAAAAATTCCTCTGTTATACTAATTTCTTTCTCACGATTGTTAACAATTAATCCTAGGTTGATTAATCGACATCTCTTTCTAACTAAAATTGTCACGACCTAGAACCACATCGGGCATATGACAATCACCACATACCCAAGCTAAGGATACTCATAACCCGACTATGAAAGGCTAACTAAATATCAACCTTAACGATAATACAAATTGTTCATACATAAAGTTATTTACAAACATCAAGACAATCAAAAGTTAATTTACAAAATTTTAAAACATATCAACATAATCATGAGCCACTATATAATAAAGTACAAAATAGAGACTACTCATGTGCGTTAATATTCCGAAAACTTCTTAAGACCGCATGATCCACTTAGAACTTCAAACTCACCAAATTAACCTATATGGTTGGGAAGCAGAGTGGGTGAGTACATTATGTACTCAGTGAGTAGAAAGAAACATATATCACAAATAGAATATGGTACACACCAAAACAGTCTAAATAACCTAAGGACGATTTTACACATCTAACCTGTACATAAACACCTATGAAGAGAATATGCATGAAACAGAAATGCATAGACCTAGTCTATATATTATGCCATATTGGTTAGGAATCACATAGGCCTAGCCTATTAATCACTCTTTCAGTGAATATAGGTTTCAGTTCTAGTACACCAAAAGCAGAAAAGCATCATATGTAGAAATCAAATATTGTCAGGAAATCAAATCTCAGAATAGGTCAAAACAATTATGTGTGTCGCCACTAGTTGGCCAAACTAGTGTGCACACCTACCAATCCTAATGTTGGCTCGATTTTCATCTGTGGTGAGTCCAGACTACGATCAAAAAGAGCATCATAACCTCGTCGGTGACCAAACCTCTAGGTGTGCAATCACCTGCAAGTCTTGTAGAATGGTGTCGTTACAAGGACTTGACATTTATGTACCAACATCAAGGGTACGGGGGTCGCTTAATCTGTTATGCCCAGCATACAGTTGGCCAATCATTTCCTCACCAATCATCAAAAATCATATAAAAATATTGAATACTAAAATCAAGTAAGGCATCATTCCTTTATTTATCGGTCCAACCGATAAAATGGAACCTGTGCCAAGGCTCTAAGCTAAAAGAGAATACATGCATGTAGTATACATGACTCAGTTATGCATATGTAAGTTTCAAAATGTTTTTCATGCATTGAAAGTTATCTTTTGCACTCTAAGTGAAAAGTTATTAAAAAATGTAG
>JAOSBN010000002.1:34634630-34659695 GCA_027563595.1 Erythroxylum suave | reverse complement strand
TCCATCAGGGTGTATGTTCCACAGTGAACAAGGATTGATGAGCTTTGAGCATCCTAGAAACGAAGTGAAAGCTATGCCTAGAATTGACAGTGAGGGTGTCATGTGTGGGGCTAACTTCAAGGCCGATGTTCATTCCAGGATAAGCACCATGCCTCGTGTCGGTAGTGAAGCTAACTGGGCTTTCGGAAGCTCGTGAGTAAAATGTACCATGTGCCTGTAGTTTAATGTCTAACGGTGACTTTCTGTGACGCAGTTCTTAATCCTTTTTATGATTTTGTTGGTCTTCTTGTTTCATTTTAGTATCAGTGTTGTAAATGTCTGATTTCAATATTTAAGTTTGAGAAGTAATGCATCGAAGAAACGTTCATTGAAGCTGAGAATCGATTTACATATGATTTTATGAGAAGGTTGAAGCTGTTTGGTTTAGCAAGAAATTACTGCTCTACCATGCGTTTTGTTTCATAAACTTAAATAATAGTCTTTGCCAAAAAGTGTCAAGTAATAAAAATATTATCAATTAATTAAAATATAATTAATTTATTTATTTCTTTATAGATGTGATAATTGATTGTAAAGTTTCATAAATGAGGAATAATACTACATATTAGATAATATGTTTCACTGATTAGTATTAAATTAAATCAATTAAATTAAATTAAAATTAATTTAATTCTAAAATTTAATTAAATATAATGTGAACATTAGCATTTCCAGAAGTCGGTGAAGCACATCACTGACCTCACCAATGCCTTTTTTACACCGGAGTGGCTTTCTAAATGACACATCTCAAATCTTTGGAAATTAAGAGGATGTGTCAGGAATTGTATAAAAGGATAGATGAAGCACTTCCATATTATCCGTGTGGCTAACTATTTGCCACCAAAACAAATTTAATCCTATTATAATAAAATAGAAGGGTAAATGAGTAATTTAATAAATAGAATAATAATGCTCTAAATAAATTAATTAAAACCTCAATCAAATTGAAGTAAAACTTAATGAAGAAACACTTTTCTTAATTATTTTAGAAAATATTTTCTTAATTATAAAGGGGATTAATTAATTAATTTTATTCAAATTAAAATAATTAATTAATTTTTAAAATAACCATGTTTAACATTTACATTTTGTAATTAAACTAATTATTAATAAAAAATTAATTTAATTTAATTTTAGAATTAATTCTAGATTTTAAAACAATTTTAAATTTCGTTTTTGACATAAATTTCAAATTATTGGAGTTAAGAATAAGTTTTTATAAGGAAAGAACTTTATTAAAGTTTTTAGGATTAAATTAATGCCAATGCAAAAATAAAATAAAATAATATTATGTTAATTAATTAAGTTATGGTCAGAGTAGTATAAGCTGGTTAAGATATAATATTTATGTAGTGATTTAGTGGGTTGATAGTGTCCTCATTTTCTACATTTTTAGTTTTTATGTAAGCTTATGTATAAACACTTTACTTTTAGTTCAACATGTAGTGAAGTTGCAAATTTGTATCCAAAAGTTAGCAATAAAAATTTAATTTTTGTTTATTCTCAAAATTTTCAACATAGTATTAGAGCCCCTTTCTATCTTGGGTATGTGAGAAAAGTAAAAGAAAAAAATGAAATTAAACAATTGTCTTTTGACTCCACCTCCTATTTTCATAGGGGGAAAATTACCAATTATGGGCTATAAAAATGCAAACATATCTATAGTCCTTCGATTTATGGAATGTGGTCGAGAATGATAGTGAAGTCCCACCTTTGCCAGCGCATCCAACTTCAGCTTAAATTAAGAGTCACAATAAAGAAAAAGTTAAGAAGTTTAAAACAAAAGCGTGGCTACACTCGTCAGTCTCTGAAGTAATTTTCACCGGCATCATGACATACGAAACTCCAAACGAAATATGGGATTTGCTGAAAAATGAGTACTTAGGTAGTGATCAAACAAGGTTGATGCAAGTTTTGAATCTTAAGAGAGAGTTTAAGATGCAAAAGATGAAGGAAAATGAAGGGATCAAGGAGTATGGTAACAAACTTATTGCAATTGTTAATAAAATTAAATAGTTTGGTGAAAGTTTTTTGGATATTAGAATGGTTGAAAAATTCTTGTAAGTTTGCCCGAAAAATATGAGTAAAAAATTTCACCTCTTGAGAATTATAAGGATTTCTCAAAAATTATTATTATTGAGTTAATCAATTCATTACAAGTTGTGGAGCAAAGAAGAGCAATTCGTGTTGACAAAACGACCGAGGAAGTTTTTATTGCCAAGACCAAGTCTTCATGGACATCACAAAGAGAAAATTTTCCGCCATGTGGTCGTGCAAAAAAAAAAAGCCATGATGAAAAAGATTGTTGGCATAAAGGTAAATCATAATGTTTCAATTGTAAAAAATTTAGGCATTTTACAAAAGATTGTAGGTCCAAAAATGAGAATGCAAATTTGGCACAAGTAGAAAAATATCTTTTTTGAAATTGGAGAGAGGTGCTTCAAGGAAGTTTATGGCATGAAGTTGATGAGAAGTGCGTTAATAATTTGAATCGATAAGAAGTGCACCAACAGTTAGAGTTTATGAGAGGTGCATCAATAATTGAAGACAACCGCTTCAATGGACATTGGAGAGAGGTGCTCCAACAAGACAATTGCACGTATGAGATTTTGAATCAAGGGAATATGTTGAAAATTCATTCACAATAAAATAAGATAATATTATGTTAATTAATTAAGTTATGGTCAAAGTAGTATAAGTTAGTTGTGATATAATATTTATGTAGTGATTTAGTGGGTTGATAATGCCTTGATTTTATATAGTTTTAGTTTCTACGTAGGCTTATATATAGGCACTTTATTTTCAGTTCAACATGCAGTGAAGTTGCAAATTTGTATCCAAAAGCTAGCAATAGAAGTTCGATTTTGGTTTATCACCAAAATTTTCAATAGCCAAACGTCCCTATCTTCCTCAATCTAAACCCTACCTTCATAAACCTAAAAACCCTGGCTGCAAATATTATTGTTGTCATCATCTAGCCACTACCACCCAAATTGCTTGCATTACCATCTACTATGACTAGCAATTGCCCAGATTGCTCTGCCTTCACATGTCTACCTCGGCAATGATGAAGGAGCAATAAAAGGGGAAACATATAACTTAAATATGTCATCGTCTTCTACAAGCTATATCATTAGCTAGTTATCATGCATTCATCTCCCTTTTACGGTGCTCACCCCCAACAACTCCTACTTCTCCAACAACACCCCTTGCCTCCCTTTTCTCGTTCTAAAACGCTAGCTCTAAACACCATCTTAGCCCACAAAATGAGATGCCTTCTCTATCGACTAGAACCATCAAGGAACAATTTCTCTGATAGTTGAAAATTATGCCTCTGCTTATAATAGGAGTTGGCCGCCAGCAGTCCTTCTTGTGACATGGTATTTGCTTCAATGTTGCAAGATGAACGCCAACTACAGTCATATCTTATGGACCATGGAATCATAATCTTGATAACAAAAATACCATAAAAACTAAATTATTGTAGACAAATAATCCAAGATTACCCAAATCTGGCAATTTGTTCTTTCATAATAGACAAGAACAATTTTTTTTCACAAGAAGAAATAAACTAGAAGCAATTTTATTGGTTTCCAGAGAAATCCATCTTTAAACACAACAACTATGTCTATTAATTGCTTTTAACATAAGGTCAAAGAGTCAGTTTAGGGTTTTTAGATATCTACAGTAATCCTTTTATATTTATTTAGGATTAGTAAGGGCTATCTAAACTTTTCAGATTATTATTTAATTCTAATTTGAATTTGTGATATAGGGTTTATAACTTTAATATGAACTTTTCAAAACATCTAGGGTTGTAACAATTGCAATTTTAATTCCATAATTTAAAATTATAAGAATAAAATAAACTTAATTAACTTATAGAATTGAAAAATTAATATGATAATATTATTGAGAAATTACGGCAAGATCTAGCCTTATTCGCAGCGGAATTAAAGCTAAATGTTTTTTATTGATTTCTCGAAAGACAAGATAACTTAAGATTTATATTCTATAAGATGATTAATATAAAAATAATGAATCATGAATCATAATTTTTACCTTATTGTGAAAGCTTGATCGTTATTATTATCATGTCCCTTGAGCTATTTTTGAAATTAGCTCATATCAACCATCGTAGCAACAAACATGCCTGGTCTCTAATGATATCTACATAATATTTTGAGATAACTCTAAAACTAGTGTAGAAATTGTTAGGCAAGAAATTCTAGTTCCCTTCGAACAAATAACATTTGGACCTTTTAGTAATTTAATTGAAACAAAATTCTAATTTCAATTAAACATTAATTATATTTAAAATTAATTCTAATTAAATATTAATTAGGCATAAATAGGATTTAATATCTAATATTGATTCTTATTAATTAAATATCTTATATTTAATCAATTTTTTTAAAATTTATAATTGTGTTACACTTGATTAAAAATGTGTTTCTCTCTTTAATATGTTCTTTGTGTGTGACCTGTTAGGTTTCTAAATATGTTGGCATTGGATAAAACTATAACTCTAAATCATATTAAGGATCAAAATAAATTAAAACCCTTTATTTCATCTCAAATTCTTTAATTAAACAATTCGTATCCATATTATAAGATTAGCGTATAGCAACCCATCATGATCGTCTAAATATTTAAGAATTACACAGAAGTTTTGACTAAACTTTTCACGCATAATTTAATTATTTTATCATATAATGTTCCAATTAAATATAGAGTATACAATTAATGTTTGCTTTATTTGAATCCAATAATTTAGCTCTCCACAATTAGCAGTTGATTCTATTAGTCATATTTATAAACTATTTTACAAAGTGTCATCTCACTTTGGCTAAGGATTTCCCAGATTAATACTAAAAAGATGGAATATTCTCCTTAATCACTTTAGTGTAATGAATCATATATTGGTTGCTCAACTACCTCCGTATAGTTTATACTATATCCACTGACTATTGGTGAGCTACTCTTGGCTATGTTATAAGTAGTATTGAAACATTTCAATCTTGATATAAGATATTATAGATATCTCAATTCAAGGGATAACTTATATTTATTCTTCATATTTCAAATTTGCGCAGATATATAAGTAATGTTCCAAATGATTGTGAATAAGGTTAATCTATCGAACTTGTTCTCTAGCAAATAGCTATAAATTTGTTTACGTGCCTCCATACTTTAATTTTCAAGATTGACTACTTCCTTTAAATGGAAGAAAGATAACATACGCTAGTCTTTTTACACTCTATTAATGTCTAATCCTAATAGAATAAATACTAGGAATAATTTAAGGATACTGAATAAATGCAATATGAATCTTATAATTATGATCTTATTATAATTTTGTTTGTAATGTACGTTTATCCCATGGACTTTATCATATATATCTAAATATCTATAAGATAAAGCATGTCTTTAAATAATTATATCACTAAATCATAATTGACCGATCAAGTATAGGGTATAAACAAATAGTATAAGCTTTGTTCCTTTATTTCATCAATTATAAAGAAGCATGAGGTACCAAATTAAGAAAAGACATTTTCTTAAACCAAGCAACATGACATGCATATTATCCCATGGCCCTAGTCAGCCATTTTGGTACTAGACTCAAACTTTATAACTGTCCTATTCTTTATTCTTTTTAAGGAAAATATGTGTATAGGACAATAAAGAAAATAGTTGTTATAAACTAGAAAAAAATATAATTAATACACTCATACTTCACCTGAAGCTAAGCCTTTTTGCCATTTAAGACATTATAATTAGTCCTTGTGTTAGTTTATACCCTCCAACCAATCAATTAGTTATACTTTTAGTTATACAATCTCTTGAAAGTGGGTTTTACTGACTTAGTTATTTAAAGGCATTCTTTATTTTATGCATATTTATTTAATTAACTAATTTATAAGATAAATTCCATGAGATAAATATATGTTAAAAATTAAATTATGATGGGATCATAATTATGATATTCATGTTGCATTTATGTATTATTTCTAAATTATTCTTTTCTTTTATGTAATATTAATAAAGTATTCCTAGTATTTGTTTTGTTGAGATTGAACACTAATAGAATAAAAAAAAACTAGCATATAATATATTCTTTCTTATGAAGGAAATATTCAATTTCGTAGACTAAAGTATAGAAATAATTAAATAAACATGTGGATGCTTAATAGTGAATAAGTTCATTGAACTAATTTGATATGAAAATTTTATTTGAAACATTACTTATGTGCCTATAAAAATTCTCATCATAATGATTGTATAAGTAATTCTTTAACTTAAGATCTTCAAAGTATCTCATATTTAAGGGTGTACTTCTCTTTGTTTCTAGGAGGAAGCAAAATTTATCAATTTGTCTAAGTTTACAAAAAAGAATGAGATATCATTGTACGTAAGTTTGTTCTACAAAAGTGAGGATTAAAGTTATTGTTCTTGAATGCACCCATATGAATGTTATAAAATTTATATATTTTTTAACATTTTAATATTTATGAGATGTATTTCTTAGGTTATTTGATGTATATTATAAATATGAGCATGTAGAATTATGCCTATTATGTGACCGATTAGATGTGTGAGCCTTCCTTTATTGATATTGACTTTAAACCTAAATTGGTAGCTATACTTGAATGTATATGACTTTCTTTTTGGCCTAGCATGTGGCTGTCTAAATGAGGATGCATTAATGTTCATTTACTATCTAAGTTATAGATAATGGTGGATGTACTCCTATAAGTTTACCCAATCCTATATCTATTTTTGGAATCCTTTTAAGCTCTTAGTGCTTTTTAATTTTTCAATTCCCTTAGAAAATTTGGACAATGAGTTCTTGGGAACATTGCTCTCCTTTTGTGATATCTTATTCTTAATTGTTTTATGCATTTAGGTTTTTATTATCTATAATGGCCACATTCTTAGATGCTTTAATTCTATGCAATTCACTATTCATCTTTTATTTTCACTTATGCATACACATAATTTTTGTTTGCCTATTTGAGGTTAGAAGATAACTTCTTCATTGTCATATTCATAATTTCAAGCTTTTACTAGTTCTTTATATGAAAAATTTAACTTCATTATCATTATTGTAATTATAAGATTGAAAGAGAGCACCTCATCATCATTTCTAGCTATAAATCACAATTTAGTTATTTCTTCTTCCAAATATTCACTTTCAAAGTCATTTATTTCATCCCAAGCTGATAATTTAAGAGCCTTCTTCTTCTTATTTTCCCTTTTATTCTTTTTCTCATTTCTTTCGTTGTCCTTAAGGAGAGGATATTAAGACTTTATATGGCTAGTTTTTCTACATTCAAAATAAATAATGTTGGAAGGTTTTCATTTTGAATTGACTTTATTATATTTGAATTCATTTTTGGAGAAGTTATTTTTCTTTAAAAACTTCTTAAATTTCCTGGTGATAAGTATGTATGTCTTCATCATCGCTTACACTAATTTATACTAATTTATATCATGTTTCCTTTATACTAATTTATTTTTATGAGTTAGTGTGCTTATTTTAATTTCTTTAAATTAACTTCAAGTTTTTGCCAAATTCTGTGAGCATTTTCACATATGGATACCTTATTTAATTCATTCATACCTTGTTTACAAAAAAATATATGAAAGGTTTTTATATTTAAGGAAATAAGTTTTCTTTTATCTTATGAATCCCATCATTCCTTTAATTTAGGAATTTTTATCATCTATGACCTTTATGGGAGTAAAAGGGCCTTAATTAACACTTTAAACCATTAATGAAAACTTAATAATAGTTTTCCAATAGAGGTGGTGATTATTATTTTACCACAAGAGCATGGTATACCTATAGCTAGTATTGACGAGTACGTTTGATCGTATAAGGATAAGAGTTGCTAGTATTGGTTGTCTCTCTATTATTTATTCTAACAAATTATGTCGATAGTGATTAATCAAATTTAAACCTAAAATAATAAACTAGAACAAATTAGCACAATTAATTAACTAAAACAAATATCGAACCACGAGATAACTAATATTAGTAGAGTACATTGATAATGAATCTCCCTAGAACTTCTCATGAACACAAGACTTTAAACATTAAGTTTAATCCAAAGTTTACTAGACCACAAAATTCCTCAATTATATTAATATCTTGCTCAGGATTGTTAACAATTAATCCTAGGGTGAATAATCAAAATCTCTTTCTAACTAAAGTCCCTAAAATTGAATTAACCGATATATGAATTCCTTTATTAAGTTGAACCCTAATCCAAAAAAATTATATCAACTCTAGGATTACATATAACTCTTTTCAATTATACTAGATCAATTTATGTAAAGGAATTATCAGTCTCAATTGCATGAAATCAAATATGAATTAATGTACCAACAATATTAATTTAAGAGTAATAAGAATCATATAATCAAATCTTTATGAAACTAAAGGATAAATTAAACTAAATTCAAATCATTAAATTATCCATTATGTGGTTCATCTTCTCTAAGTACCATAATGATTTATTTCTTATAACGAAAGACATGGTTTTAAAACTAAAGGGGAAAAATTAAAAGAAACATGATGAAATACCTTTTAAACCTTATAAAATTCACTTTAGATGGATATAAATCCACTCCAACTATGTCTCCATACTTGTTCTTTATTCTTTCTACATAACAAACCATCCATTTATGACTCCTGAGCTTCCTTTCTTTCTATTCCGTTCAATTTTAGGTTTTATAGTTTCATAATTAGATTTATGGGTCATACCTAAGTCAGTACATGGTTGTATATTAAGCTCTGTACTTTAAAGAAATATGAAATCCCATTTAAAGTGTATACTTTATTAAACATAATCCCAAAATTTTAGCATGGGCTCATTAGCATACAACCACAAGTATGTACCTCTTAAGCACTAGTGTGTAACACACAAAACCAGTCAAACCAAGTTAAACTCTTCAAATATAAACATGTAAGCTAGAAATTTAAAAATGTAAATACACAACCTTGTACTTGATTATGTACTTTTCTCATAGATTTATAACTTGATCAAAAGAGTTCCAAATCACCTCAAACTTGCTCAAATTCATTCCTTTTGAAATTAAGCAAATCACAAATATGAAAATGAAATATAAATGAATTAAGTACTAGAGACAATTAAAAAAACTCAAATAAACAAATGAAATGCACTAAATATAAGCTTAAAAATGTGAGCAATTAATCACTTATTAAATAGTTATTGCCATCAAAGAAAGGGGCTATACTAGTATTTTTTTTTCCCTCTTGGTTATTTGATAGTGAACCTTAGTATGCCATTTTGATGTTTACTCTAGAATTTCATTTGATGTCCTAATTTAAAAGATCTACTCAGATATCACTCGTTGGTCCTTAATGGAAAGTAATAGTGGGAGTAAGTTAAGCGTTATTGAATTTAAACAACTAATGTAATTTAACGAATATTAATATATAATCATAAAAAGAAATAATTTAATTTGAGTTAATTGCATAATCATAAAGAAATTTAAAGAGTGTTAAGAAAAGGAAAGGTAAAAAAAAATATTGGATTGAAAAATCACGAGTAAAGAGCAACAATTCTTACTTTATCTAAGGCTCCCCACTCACAAAATGAATTTTCATCTGAAAAGATCTTGCTTTGTTGTATTGAGATTGAACATTAATAGAATATAAAAAATACTAGCAAATAATATACTCTTTCTTGTAAAGAAAATAGATAATCTTATAAACTAAAGTGTGGAGATAATAAAATAAAATGTGGGAGCTTATTAGTGAATAATTTCATTAAATTGATATGATATGGAAATTCTATTTGAAACATTACTTATGTGTTTATAAAAATTCTCATTGTGATGATTGTATAAGTAATTCTTGAACTTAAGATCTCTCAAGTATCTCATATTTAAGAGTTTACTTCTCATTCTTTATATGAGGTAGCAAAATTTATCACCATGTCCAAGGTTACACAAAAATGACATATTATTATATGTGAATTTGTTTTATAAAAGTGAGGTTTGAAGTTATTGTTCTTAAATACACTCCTTTGAATGTTATAAAAGTTGTATAAAATTTTAATGTTTATGAAATATGGTTCTTAAGATTTTGAAGTATATAAAAAACATGAGCATGTATTAAGGAATTATGCCTATCATTTAACCTATTATACATGCGAGCTTTGAGTTATTGATAATTGACTTTAAGCATAAATTGGTAACTATACTTGAATGCATATGTCTTTCTTTTTGGCCTAACATATAGGTGCCTAGAAGAGGATGAACTATGTTCATTTACTATCTTAGGTAAAGTCTCTTCAATATGCCTATGTTATCCCATTATAAATATAGTTTTAGTGGTGGATGCACTCTTGTAAGTGTAATCAATCATATATCAATTGTTTGAATACTTTTAAGGTCTTAGTGCTTTTTAAATTTTCACTTCCCTTAGCAAATTTGGATAATAAGTTCTTAAGAGCATTGATCTCCCTTTTTTATGTCTCATTCTCAATTTTTATGCATTTAGGTTTTCATGGTCTTTAATGACCACACTTTTAGATGATTTGATTCTACAAAGTTCATTGTTGATCTTTTATTTTCACTAATACATGCACCTAAAATTTTTAAAGCCTCTTTGAGGTTAAAAGATAACTTCTTCCTTTTCATATTAATAATTTCAAAGTTTTTATATGAAAATTTAACATCATTATCATTATCATAATCATAAGATTTAAATAGATTACCTCATTATCATTTTTAGTTATAAAGCTTGCTTTAGTTATTTCTCCTTCTAAATGTTCACTTTTAGAGTCATTTGTTTCATCCCAATTTTATATTTTAAAAGCCTTCTTTTTTTTGGTTTTTGTCTTATGCTTCTTGTCATTTCTTTTATTGTCTTTGAGGAGGGGATATTAAGCCTTTGTATAGCTAGGTTTTCCTCATTCAAAATAAACAATGTTTGAAGATTTGCATTTTGGATTGACTTTACCTTATTTGAAGTCATCTTTTGAGAAGTTATTTTTCTTTAGAGACTTCGTAAATTTCCTAGTGGTAAGGATAATGTCTTCATTATCACTTACACTTGAGGATGTTTCATTCTCCTCACTTGAGTCCTTCTTTAAAGCTTTAAATAATGGGTTCTATTTTCTTAGTGTCATTATTTCTTCTTATGTGTCCTTAAGCTTTATCTCGTAGGGTAGAGATGCTCAATAACTCTTCCAATAATAGTGTTATTAGGTCTTGGTTTCTTATGTGGCCATCACTTTGACTTCACAATTCTGTGGAAGTGACCTAAAGCACTTCCTCAACATTTCAACATTAGTATAGGTCTTTTCAAGACATTTTTTTAATTTGGAATAATTTACATTTATAAGATAACATGCTTATTTTAATTTCTTTAAATTGACTTCAAGTGTGTGCCAAAATTTTCAAATAGTTTCACATATAGATACGTTATTTAATTCATTCATACCTTGTGTATAAAAAATGTGAATGCTTTTTCTATCTAAAGAATTAATGTTTTTTTATTATATGAATCCCATCATTCCTTTAATTTTGGAACCTTTTCATCATATATGATTTTTATGGGAGTGAAAGGACCATAAATCAAAACTATAAACCATTAAGAAAAACTTTATAATAGTTTTCTAATAGTGGTAGTGATTATTGTTTTACCTCAAGCATATGGTGTAGCTGTAGCTAGCATTGATGATTATGAGTACTAATTATCTCTCTATTGTTTATTCTATCAAATTATGGTGACGGTGATTGATCCAATTTAAACTTAAAATAATAAACAAATTAGCACAATTAATTAACTAGAACAAAGATCAAACCAAGAGATAACCAATATTAATAAAATACATTGATAATGAATCTCTTTAGAACTTCTTATGTAAGTAAGACTTCAAACATCAAGTTTAATCTAAAGTTCACTGGGCCACAAAAATTCCTCAATTATACTAATATCTTTATCAGGATTGTCAACAATTAATCTAAAATTGATTAATTGAAATCTCTTTTTAACTAAAATCCTTGAAATTGAATTAACTACTTTAAGAATTCCTTTGTTATTTTTAACCCTAATCTAGAAGGAATATGTCCACCTATCTCTAGGATTACATGAAACTCTTTTCGATTATACTAAATCAATTTACATAAAGGATTTATTGATCTCAATTGCATGAAATCAAATATGAGTTTATGTACCAAAAATATTAATTCAAGAGTAATAAAGAACATATAATCAAATATCAATGATACTGAAGAATAAATTAAATTAATTTAAAATCATTAAAGTATCCATTAGACGTTCATCTTGTCTAATTACCATAATGATTTAGTTTCTCATAAAGAAAGATATGGCTTTAAATCCAAAGGAAAAATAAATAATTAAATGAAACATGATGACATGGCTTTTAATACTCATAAAATTCGCTTTAGATTGATAGAAACCCATTCTAAATATATCTCCATACTTTTTCTTTATTCTTTCTACGTTCTAGGCCATCCAATTATGCCTCCTAAGCTTCCTTTCTATCTATGCCATTCAATTTTGTATTTTATAATTTGAAAATTAGGTTTTGAGTGGTAAATAGGTAAGTACATGGTTTTGTATTAGTTTGTGTACTTAAAGGAAGTATGAATTCCCATTTTGAAGTGAATACGTGCAAAAGCATAAGCCCAAAATTTGAACACAAACTTATTAACATACAACCACAGGTGTATACCTTTTAAAGATGAGCGTGTAACACACAAAGCCAATTAAAACAACTTAAACTCTTCCAATGTAATGATGCAAGTTAGAAATTTATAAATAATTTAAAGCACATGTCGATAATTGTACTTTTCTTATAGCTTTATAACCTAGTCAAAATAGCTCCTAATTGCCTCAAACTTGCTCACATTCATTCCTTTTGCTCCAAGTATGTAAACTACAATATGAGCTGAAATATAAATGAATTAAACACTAGAAACAATTAAAAAAACTCAAATACAGAATTGAAATGCACTAAATCTGAACCTAAACATATGAACAATTAAGTAGTTATCAAATAGTTATTACGATCAAAGAAAGTGGCTATACTAATGTTTTATCACTCTTGGTTATATGAGAATGAACCTGATTATTACATTGTAATGTTTACTCTAGAATTCCATTTAAAGTGCTAACATAAAAGATCTACTCGGATATCACTTGTTGTTCCTTAATAGAAATTAATAATGGGAGCAAATTAAGTGATGGTGAATTTAAACAACTAATGTTATTTAATGAATATTAATATATGCTGATATAAAGATATAATTTCATTTAAAGTAATTTCAATATCATAAAGAAATTTAAAGAGTGTTAAGAAAAAGAAAGGTACACAAATTTATATTAGATTGATAAATCACGAGTAAAAAGCAACAATTCTTACTTTCTCTAAGGTTCCCTACTCACAAAATGAATTTCTAACTCAAAATATCTTAATTGCTTTTTTAACTTAAAGTTTCACTTACTTCAAAATGTAACAATAAATGCTCACAAATCTTTAGAAAAATTATTGAAATATGTTTATAGAACAACCAAATATTTTCCCATGTCTAAACCAATGAAAATATATATATTTATAATGTTTGAGGGTCAAACTATCTGTTAGAAATAAGATCTAGTTGTTGCCAACAACTACTTTCAATACATTAATAGACCTCTATTACATATTAATCAACTAATATGCTAGTCGTTGGCACATCGATCAACCACTACTGCCTATTAGTAGATCAATACGTATCCTGACGGGATATTGGTTAACCATTAAAATATAATAGTTAATCAATGTGTCAACAATATTACCTCCTTACATACTGTTGATAACTTTAACCTACATTAGTTTATCTCTAATCTATATTAGTTGGCTTATATACCAAATTCATGATTATAACATCTTTAAATATTCATACTTAATTTTTTAATACAAAAATGACTTTAAAACTACTCAAAATATTCTTAAAGTATGTTCTATGGGTGAAGAGATTTTTCTTTGAAAAAAAAATTGAATTCCACTTGAAGAATGGAAAGACTCATGTAATAAGTTAAAATGATGAAGTGTTTATGTATGATGAGCCTCCAAAATGTCAAAGTAACAAAGTAAGAAGTATACTAAGCATTATATATTCATTTATAACATTATTATATCTTATTCTTCATTGCAATGAGTTTAACTCTAACTTTTCTCCACTGTGTTCTTAAGATGTATCGGTTAAGAAATAGAAAAACTGGAATATGAAATGCTCAGCTCAAATGACTGAGATGCCTTTATATTTCTTATATAAAAAAAGGTAACAATTACAAAGAGGTTTCTAGAACCTATATAGCTGCTCATGATTGGAATTTTGTTACAAGAAGATTAGCAAAAGGAATATTCTAAAAAATTGTGGGTGAGCTGCATAATTTTATTGTACAATTTACAGGACCACATACAGCAAGGACCACTTATAGCTAATTATATTTTAGTAGTAGATTATATTAGCAAGGCTAATATAACCCATTTCCTAACAAACACCCCACCCCCGAGCTCGCGCGGGGGGTGTTGGGACCACGCCGAGTTTGTTAATAAGGAAATGGAACCTCGTGTGAGTGACATTTTTCGTAAGGCAGTCTGTAAGTTGGTCATAAGAAGGAATGTATCTTATATCAAGTGACTTTTCTGGCACCTTATCTTGGACAAAGTGGACATCCACTTCAACGTGTTTAATGCGTGCATGATACACTGGATTGGAGGTTAAGGCACTGGCTCCCATGTTATCACACCAGGTGGCCAATGTTGATGGTAAAGGAAATCCAAACTCATGTAGGAGAGCTCGAATCCAAGATACTTCTACTGTCACTTGAGCTAAAGTTCGATACTCTGATTCAGTACTAGACTGAGATACCACTGCCTACTTCTTTGATGACCAAGAGATCAAAGTGCCACCAAGATACACACAATAACCAGCAACAGACGTTGATCATCTAGACAACACACCCATTCAGCATCAGACAACCCAATCAAGGATAAACAGTCACAAGGTTTGATATGCAGCCTATGTTGTGCTGTGCCTTTCAAGTACCTTAAAATTCTTTTGGCTGTTGCCTAATGGCTGGTCGTTAGAGCTTTGAGAAACTAGCTTAATTTGTTGACTGCAAATGTTATGTCCGGTCTGGTATGTATGAGGTACTGGAGTCCCCCTATAGTGCTTCAGTACTCTGTAGGATTTTGAAGAGGTTCACCATCCATAAGTGACAACATTT
Source organism: Erythroxylum suave (assembly GCA_027563595.1). Classification (NCBI taxonomy): domain Eukaryota; kingdom Viridiplantae; phylum Streptophyta; class Magnoliopsida; order Malpighiales; family Erythroxylaceae; genus Erythroxylum; species Erythroxylum suave. The sequence continues at coordinate 34,644,373 of JAOSBN010000002.1, read as the reverse complement.
TGCCTACTGTCATAAGCGTTGGGCAAGGCTTGATATGTAGCATTTCTGTTTTTGTAAGCAATTCTTCTATGTATTTACCTTGAGTTAAGTACATTTCAATTGCATCTCTATGCACTTCTATTCAAGAAAGTAATGGAGGGACCCAAGATCTTTTAAGGCAAAAGTCTAATTGACTTGAGAGGTGAATGCTGCAATTCTTCAGAGTTATTCCCAGTAACTATTATGTCATCTACGTAGATAACCACAAAGATAACTTGAGTTGATGACTTGTAGAAAAATAGTGAGGGATTAGCTCTTGAGTTCTTAAAATCGCAATCAAGAAGTTTGGCCTTCAATCTGTCAAACCAAGCTCTCGGTGCCTACTGTAATCCATACAACGACTTGTTTAATTTACAAATAAATTCTGGTCTAGTTACATCTTCAAAGTCGTGTGGTTGTTGCGTAAACACATCCTCATTTAGGTGGCCATTTAGGAAGGCATTATTGATATCCAATTGCCTTATATCCCAAGATTTCGCTACTATAATTGTCAAGATAACACAAACTATTTCAACCTTTATAACGAGGCTAAAAGTTTCACCAAAATCAATTCTAGGCCTTTGAGTGAATCCCTTTACTACCAACCACGCCTTGTATCTTTGAAATGTTCCATTTGAGTTTCTTTTCACCTTGAATACCCATTTATTTCCCACAATGATCATCTCAGGAGTCTTCAGTACTCAGCACCAAGTGTTGTTGTCCATGAATGCTTAATACTTTTTCATCATCACTTGTTTCCAGCCACTTTGAGAAAGTTCATGTTCGACATTTAGTGGTTCTTCACTGATTTGTTCCCAAGTGGATTGAGTTAGATATTTTTTTGGCTTGAATATTCTAATTTTTTTGGCTGATAGGGTGTGTGGACTAGTTCTGACTGGAAGTTAGAATCGCGGGAGTTGGAGCATAAGAAGTGGAAGAGCATTCAAGTTCTGTAGGTAACTCATTAGATATTTCTAAACTTTCAAAACTAGTAATAATATAAGAGTTGTTTCTTACCTGATTAGTATATAAAGGAGAAGATTGCAAGGCAAATGGTATATGACTTTCCCCTAGATAAACCTCATTAATTCGAGTACCTGAACTAGAAGAAGAAAAAGAAGGCGACGAGACACTAGTGGAAGGACTAAATGAGACAGACTAATAAAGAGCCGAGAGTGAAACAGGTACCTCGGAATGGTGAGTGTTTAGAAAGCCAAGTTTGAATGGAAACCCACTCTCATTGAAGAAAACATCATGAGAAATATATAGATGAATGGTATTACTCAAACATTTATAACCTTTGTGACTGTCACTATAGCCTAAGTTGACACACTTTGTAGAGTGGAATTGCAACTTGTGAGATTGATAGGAGTGAAGGCAAGGAATGCAAGCTGACCCGAATACTTTAAGAAAGCTATAGTCCACAGGATTTGAATGAAGAATCTCAAATGGAGTCTTATAAATAGTGGTTTGAAAGGTATCCCACTGGTACTGTTGAGGCACATGTGCTTGGGCAACAAAGTGAGACCCATTTCAACTATGTGTCGATGTGTTCTCTCAGCACAACAATTTTGTACAGATGTGTGTAGGCAAGAGTGTTAAAAAAAAGTATTGTGTTCAGTGACAAAGTGTGTAAACACCTAGTATTCACCCCTTAATTAGTTTAAAGAGTTTTAATTTTTCTATCAAAAATATTTTCCATAAGAGTTTTAAACTAAATGAAGGCCGAGATGGCATCGGACTTGGCTTTGAGAGGATAAGTCAATATGAACCTCCTGAAGTCATAAACAAAATGTATATAAAAATGAAAATTGATGTTAGACATGACCGGTCCAAGCCCCCAAACATCAGTATAAACAAGTTCAAGAGGTTGTTTTGCTTGGTTTGGATTACAAGTAAAAGGTAAAGAGTGGGATTTTCCTAGTTGACATGCATCACAAAAGGTTAATTTCTCATTCTTGGAAGTATGTACATTCAGTTTGATCAAAACAAGAGTTAAAACTCGACTCGATGGATGGCCTAAATGTCTATGCCACCTATCTTTGATTGAAATACTAGACTCATCAGTCATAGATTGATTTACAAAGGGTTGAGATGCGACTGCTACACTAGAAAAGAAACTAGACTAAGTTAAGAACCGACTGAAACATGAGATGAAGTAGAGGGTGTGTCGAATTGATAAAGTCCATCTTTAAGTGTGCCTTGGAGAACCACCTACCTTGTTACCTTATCCTTCACAAAACAAAAATCAGAAAAGAATTCAACAAACACATTATTATTAGTAGTAAGTTTAGAAATACTAATAAGATTTTTGGCTATTTTTGGTACATGGAGTAAATCTTTTAAGACAAGTCAAGTATTAGAATGAGAATTTAAATTTCTAGTAACAAGATGAGAAATTGGTAATTACCATCACCAATGGTTAAAGTTTCTTTACCATTGTACTCAACCTTTTAAACCAAACTGTTTGTATCAGTTGTAATGTGGTTGCTTACACCACTATCAGCATACCACACACTGTGATCTAGAGGTTCAGGAGTAGCAAGGAAGACAGATGCATTTGGAGTATTTTTATTGTTGCTGGCAGCACCTTGTGGAATGGAACCCATGCATGTCTCATCAAGTCGATTGTAGCAATGAGCAGCAGAGTGCCTATAGCATCCAAAAATCTGACATTTAGGTTTAGAACCATTGCTATGACCTCTATTACCACCTTTGAATCGACCACCACCACCTCTATTACTATTGCCACCACGAGAGCCATATGGAGGTCTATTGGAACCAGGAGAACAATTTGCTAGGTTTGCCACAGGTGGGATTGAGCTTTGAGGTAGTTTACTCGAACCAGAGAGGGTGTTCAAATGCTCAATTTTGCTATCAAAGCTCAAGAGGATGTCCTGAAGCTCTTGCCAAGAGGCTTTTGGTCTAGCTTCCACCAAAACAATGATAGGCAGATAATTAATATCAAGGCCAGAGAAGACATTTGCAATAAGCTGGGATTCGGGATAGGGATCTCCAATAAGAGCAAGCACATTGGATCATCATTTTTTTTGATCTGAATACTCAGCCATAGAGAGGCTTCCCATCCGCAAGGTCTGAATCAAGGTTCAGAACTCATCCATTTTGGACTTTGAATGATTCTCAAATAATGCTTCAAGGGCTCGCCATAACCTAGCAACTGAATCGCAACCCATCACTTCTGTAGCAATTTCTTCCATCACCGATTTGTAAAGCTAGCCAAGAAGAAGCTAGATATGAACAATCCAAGTTTCAAAATCTGGATTCACTTGTGCAGAAATAGCATCAGAAGTACTAGTTATGGGATCGTGAGGAAGGAGTTTAGGGGGTTTTGTTTTTGAACCCATAACGTACCCATCCAATCTATGACCCTGACAATAGCTAAAACCATAGGTTTTTAAAGAGTAAAATTGTTTTGATCCAGTTTTAAAGCAAGGGTTGAGTTAGTGTACCTGTAACCTGAGGAGCAATGGTACTCAAAGTTTGAACAGGGATAATCGTAGTCGGGCTAGTATGGGAAGGGGTGTTACCACCTTCAGTTGACATCTTTGACACTCGTCAGAGACAGCTCTGATATCAAGTTAAGAAATAGAAAAACTGGAATATGAAATGCTCAGCTCAAATGACTGAGGTGCCTCTGTATTTCTTATACAGAAAAAAAGGTAAAAATTACAAAGAGGTTTCTAGAACCTTTACAGCTACTCATAATTGGAATTCTGTTACAAGAAGATTAACAAAGGGAATATTCTAACAAATTGTAGGTGGGCTGCACAATTGTATTATACAATCTGCAGGAACACATATAGTAGGGACCACTTATGGCTAATTATATTTTAGTAGCTGATTATATTAGCAAGGCTAATATGACTCATTTCCTAATAATATCTTGATTTATGCATGACCATTGTTGTTTTCATAAAATTAAAAAAAACTTGCCAATAGTATTTATGTTTTATTATCATTAAAATACGGATTGTAACATCCGTTGGTTTAATAATAAATCACTTTGAAATAATATCTTTTATAAAAATTATTGTATAAAAAGTTATATGACTATTCAAAGACACACTTTTGAAAGTACGTAAACATTCTATTTAACAATGTCTTATTTTATTAGTTCTTTTATTTAAAAAATGGTTTAAACCAATGAGGTAAAGTAAATTTGATATTTTAAATAGTTAGATTTTATATTTATAAATTAAGAAAAAAATATAAAGATTGACCTTATGATTTTACACTTTTACTAGTCTTAAAGGATATTTTTATTATTTAAAATTAATTTAAAAACATTGTGGTTATAAGCTTTTTTTAAGAATACATTTTATTAAAGGTTTACTAAATTTATTTTAATAAATACTATCTTATGCCTTATTATTATTTATATGACTATATATGTAAGATTGACCGAAGTGGGTCAAATTTAGAGAGAGATGCTCCCATTTCTTTTTAAGGTCATTCAAGCCCCCACTCACTTTCCTTGCTTTCTTATCAAATTTCATTCATTCATCTTTTTGCCTTGCATTCCTTTTTTCATCCTTAAATATTGTATAGAGCATTTTCTCATCAACCTTTAAAAACCTTAGATTTGTTTAGACTTTCTCCAATGTTTCCTCTTTTTTCTCCTCTTAACCATATCTAATTTTTTATTACATTTTTATCTATTAAGTTGTATGGGATTAATATTGCCTAACAACTTTGACAAGTTCATTACTTTTTAAGGAATGGAATTTCAAAATCTTGCAACCCTCCCTTATATTTTGTCTATTTTGGGAGTTGTCATTCAGTCAACTCCAAACGCCAATTATCCCTAAACTCAACTACTTCTTAGCTACTCCTAAACCTCCAACTAGCTTAGAACTATTATGTTAACAATCTCCTCTCCTTCTTCAGCTTTTACAAAGTATAATGTTAAGTCTTTAAGTAACAAATGTTGTTTTAAACTCTTCTTAAGCTACTACTACTCTCTTTCTCTCTTAGCTCTTAGGTATCGAAACATACCTCATATATTTAGACCATTACCTAGTTTTCCCTTATTAACCAAGCTCACCTCGTGTTATATGGTTAAAGACCAATTCCCTTTTGCTAAACTGAGGTACTTGTCTCTTTCTTTAGCCAAGGAAACATTATTGTGGCTCCACTTCTTAAAGTTCTTAAGGATCGTGCATCTAAATAGTCCTTAACACAAGTTAGGTTTTTGCGAAAGACCAACCCTATCATGAATATGTGGGCTTGGAATAATTGGAAGAAAGTTAGGTTTAAAAGTGTGCTCATCAATGAATGAAACCTTTCTTCTTTAAATTCATTTCAAAGTCTAGTATGTGGAAGATACTAAAAGCTACCATATAGAATGTTAATAGCAAGCCAATTTTCTTATAAAAAAATAAGGACCTAGATCAGATTGGAGAAGCTTAAGCTAAAGCATATTTACATATGGATCAACTTTCACAATGTTATATTGATCTATAATAGGTTTAAGTTATTTAGCCAATTCATTAGGCAAATCTATTTATTTGGATAAATAACTTTGTCTATGAAAAGGATAACCTATATAAGAGTGTGAATTGAGGTTGGAATGAAACAAAGAAATACCTTAATCCAGCTCTATCATGAAATTTGATAGAGGTGACAACATAATACAATATTAACTAGTAATAAGTTACTTATAGAAATCCCCCATAAATAAGTAAAAAAAGTAATATAAACCTATTGGTAGGAAATTTTAGAAGGATGACTATTAATGAACTCATAGCGATGGAAAGTACTAAAGAGAATAAGAAAAGGACATTATAACTGATGACGTAACATAATTACCACAGCTTGTTTCATGTGTAAACTAGATACATTAATGCAATAATAAAAAGGAACTAATGGAGTAATAAACACCTAGTAAGGTTCTTACTGAAGGATATACAGATAAATAAAGAGGCAACTGATAAACACTACCAATGAATTTATAGAGGAATCAACACTAAATCAAGATATAAGAAGCTCAACACTACACTATCCTCTCCTATACCCTCCCAAGTTGTTGATAAGCACAATAGCTTGGTTACTATCTTAGAGAAGGTCTTTGTTATTGTAACAAAAGAGAAACCTAGAAAAAGAAACAAATAAAAAGGTATTGAGAGACAATCATCCTAAAAATAATTTCATTATTGTTTATAATAAAAGGGGGATTTAACTAGCCCTTAAAATAGTAAATGATAGTTGATTACTTTACTTTTAAGAAGCCCTTTTTAATTGGTTTACTAGAGACCAAAATAAAAGCCCTTAAGATCATAAAAGGATTCAAAATTTTGCTTAAGTATTGGAAGATAATAAGCATTCATTAATCCTACTATAATGGTAAGATAATGGTCACTTATGATCACAATTTTATTATTGTGGATAATAGCCACTTCAGAGATTTATTTATTCATCTCTTATAGACCCTAGTACCAATTAATATTCAAGTGAGCACCACTTTTTTCTTTGTCTCTAATCATGTAGATTACATAAGACAACTTTATTGATCCTCACTTTTGTAAAGGAAACCATTTTAAATTCCTAGCTAGTGATTAATGATCTTAAATGTACTATCTATTCCATTGAAATCAATGGGAATGCAAGATTTAAAAAACACATCAATAAAGACCTTATGAACTATATCAACTAGATACAACTTATTGATTTGCATTATGATGGTAATCAATTCACCTATGATAATCAAAGTGGTAAATGGCTTTTTAGAAAAATTGGATAGACTCTAAGTAGCTAACCACATTAAGAAACAATATAGAAAATTTTAATACCTTAATATCCTCATATCACTCTCCTATTAAGACATATCCCTTTACCAACCGTTGAGATAAAAGAGTTCCTTTTAGGATTAATACTTATCTATTAGGCTTAGTTGGATATAAAGATGTTGTAACTAAAGGATTGAATAGGACAATAGCTAAAGTTGGCTTTTAAAAGTGTGAAAAATATGATTGTTGTTAAATAAGAACTATAGAAGCTTAATACGAGCAGATTTAGTAGTTTTGAAGTTGCATTTTAGGATTATAGAGTTAACCTTAAAATAGCTCAGGAAGAGTTATACCAAAACCTAGGGAAAGAGATACTGAGATTAAAAGAAAAGAGATCCTTTAATAATCACATAGAAGCTCTTAAAATACATAACTTCTTATTGAAAAAGAAATCAAGAGTCTAATGATTCAAGAATGGTGATAGGAATAAAAAGTTCTTTCATAGTGTCCTTTCGATGAGAAGGAACATACAGAAAGATTGGATCATTAATTGGTACCTCAATCAACAAATGTTCTAGTCAGGATTAAATGAAAAAATAGGTAATAACTATTTTATGAGCATTATAAGAACTTGTAGAATTTTTTCCTTTTCCTTATGGCCTATAAGTTCCTTTTTACCTACATCTATCAACCTATAATAATTAGAATCTTTCACTTAACCATTCACAAAAGGAGATGTGGAAAGAAACTCTATCTTTTCTTAATACTAACAAAGCTCGTAATTCAAATAATCTAAATGTTATGTTATTTTAGAAATCATGGAGTTTAGTAAAGGACTTGGTTACCTCAACAATATTAAGATTATTCTCTAAGGGACAACTACTTAAGGCAATCAATGAGATCTTCATGAACCTCATACCAAATATCTCATTCCAACTACTCTATAAGATTTTAGGCCTATTGCTTGCTACAATGTGCTATGCTAAGTCATTTTAAGGATGCTTTCAATTATAATGAAAAGAGTAAAGAATTCCTTCATTAATTTGAATTAAGGTACCTTGTAGGAGGAACACAGGAGATAACATACAAATATCTCAAAAACTATTAAATAATTACCACAAGAATCTAAGCACTAGTAGTTGTTTAATAAAAATAAATTTTAGCAATGTTTTTGACTTATCAATTTGAGATTTCTATTCCATATCAAGGAACCTTCTGTTTTCTCCTTAAAATTCATCCTTTAGATTGATAAGTATATCATAGCTACATTATTCAGTATATTAGTTAATGGGGAACCTATTGAACTACTCAAGGGTGGAAAAGGAATGTATCAAGGGCATCATTTGTCCTTTCATCTCTTTACTTTATGTTTAAAAGTTCAAAAAAACGTCAATTATAAGAGAATTAAGTAGGATTGGCATTTAAATTACTACTTAGGATATAAGAAGCTCAAACTTTTTAACTTATCATTTGCAAATGATCTTATATTATTTGGTAAGGTAAATGCCTATTTAGTAAAGATCCTACTTAATTCCTTCTATAAATTTAGCCTTATCTCAATCCTATCAGTCAACTATAACTAAAGTAGCATGTTTGTATTTATAAGCAACTTTGATTTAGCTAAACTACTAGTGTAACTTGCAAGAATTAAACTACATTAGTTGCCACTAAGGTAGCTTAGAATCCTAATTTTAGTTACTAGAATCACCCTCATAGAATGACAACCTTACTTGATGCTATCTATAAAAGGATAAGAAATTGGAAAAACAAAGTTATTAGTTTTATATGCAAGTTACAACTAACCATCTTAGTGTCAAGTAATTTACAAATATCTTAAAGTTCTCATTTTAATTTTCCATTGAAGTTGACTCAAGCTATTGAGAGATCGCTTACGAATTTAATATGAAATACTATTACAAATGATTTAACTAAGGCTAAGATCAAATGAAATAAGATATACTTCACTATAAGAAAATTAAAGAATAGCGGCGGAATTTTTCCGACAGAAAAAATTTCGACACTATTTACTGACGGACATGACATTTCCGTCGGTAAAACAAATGCTTTGGCGACGGAAAGAGACATTCGTCGGTATAGATAGAGTGAAAATTTTCACGCAATATTTGCGATAGAATATAGTGACGATAGCGAAATTACCGCCGGTAAAAATGCGCAAATGTTCGTGCAATTTTTTGGCTATGGGCAAAAACCGACGAAATGCTATGGTCGGTATATATACCGACGGAAGAAAGATTATCGTCGATGAATTAGAAACTCTGAAAGAAGAAAACTGTATTACCGACAGATACAAGCCTACTGTCGGAAAATATGATCATGACCAACCAGTTTACCGACAAAAATAGGCATTCCGTCGGTGAATTGGTAACCATATCGCCGACGGAGCTCTTCATTCCGACGGTAAACGTCGAGTCAGCGGTGGAGATTCTTCTAGAATATATGCTTTACCGACGGAATTGGATTACCGTCGGTATTTGAGTTATTCCCGCCTACTTATCTCGCCCATTTACCGACGGAATGGAGTGTTCTGTCGTTAACTGTCGACAACCCCCATCATCGTGTTAATGCGGAACCCTACTTTACTGACGGAACACTCCATTCCGTCGGTAAATGGGCGTCTTTATAACCCACGCTGACCCCCCTCCTCCACGCCTCTCATTTTTCTTCTCTTCTCTGCGGTTTCACTCTAGTTCTCTTGAAGTTTCCAGCCCTTTTTCTGTAGTTTGAGGTAAACTTTATTTTTATTATGTTATTTTTATAAGAAAAACATGCTAGTAAATTAGATTAGTTTGAGATTAGTAAATGAGATTATTTTGAAATTTTAGAATTAAACATTTAATTGTGAATTTGTTGTATATTTAAATATTGTCATTAATTATGAATGATGATTATTAGTAGTAAATATTAATATAATTAGTTATATTGTTAGTTATATTTTGAGTATATATTAATTATCAATAA
>JAOSBN010000002.1:34569998-34607628 GCA_027563595.1 Erythroxylum suave | reverse complement strand
GGTAACATTAATACCGACGGAATATTTGGTTATTCCGTCGGTAATTTTCGTCGCTAAACGTCTATTTTCTTGTAGTGATTTGGGTCGTTATGAAGCATTTTTATACGCCTAGATCTATAGATACAAATTATTTAATTAGAGAATTAAAGATAAATTAAAGAAATTTAATTTATCTAATGCTAGTATGATTTTTGATTATAATTTATATCTATTGTCAACATATTTTGGAACCTAATGAGTCACACACAAAGAACTCGTTATAAAAAGAAAATTAAGTTAGACATGATTGCAAAATTTGAGAAAATTTATGATTATATATGAAATATTTAACAAATAAAGACCAATATAAGATATTGAATATTTTTAGGCCTAATTGGTATTTAAGTATAATTAATTATAATTAAGGAAAACTCTAATTTTAATTAAATTAATAAAAATTCCAAATCTATTGTAAATTGACTTAGGCTTCAAGGAAGCTAGTACTTCTTACTTAACCCTCTCTACAACAGTTGTAAATTTCTCTCAAAAGTTCTATGGAAGCTGTTAGAGGGAAGACACTTATGCAGCAACAATGATTAAGATGAGTCAATTTCAAAAATAGTTCAAAAGAAATGACAAGAAAAGAATTAAGCTTTATAGTAAGGTAAGAATTATGATTCATATTTTCTTATATTTTATATCTTAATCATGTGATAGAATTTTAAGTGATCCTAGCTTCAATAAATCTAATAAAAAGTTTGGTTATCATTTCACTGTTTAAGAGATAGGATATCACCCCAATTTCCTGTAGTAGTATCAAAGCCGACTTTAATTCTGTAACTTGACTAAATATATTTGATTGTTATTTGTATTTAATTTTAGAATTAAAAATTGCAACCCCCAAAAGATTGAATTATATTCAACTTGAATTTAAAAATTTTCAGATTATTACCTTATAAGTCGTAAAAAATCATATTTGGATGTGATTATTAATTTGAAAAAGTTCAGATTTTAGCAATTCAGAATATAGAATTATGATGAAAACCCAAGAAAAAATCAAATGTTTTATTACTGGGGTTGTTTTACAAGAACTAAAATCTAAAACACATTCACAATAAGGCATTGAATTTAAAGTGAGTGGGAATTGTTCTTGAACTCTTTATGGGAAGATGTTGGTTTATGCCTTAAGATAAAAACTTTGTGATTGAAATTCTTACTTACTCCACTGAATAATATATATATGTCATATATATATATATATATACATATAAGATAGTCTGTACATTTAACTACAAGAAAATTAATATATATATATTAATTTTCTTGTAGTTAAATGTACAAACTATCTTTAGTTATGGCGGTCATTAGTGGGACATATAACTCATATTTTCTTAACAAAGTTACCATATTGTTGATTTATGCTCCATAATCAATCGTTTAGTTATAGTTTAATGAAAAGACTATCACATGTTATTAAACATTAATAGAGTATAAAAAGACTATCACATGTTATATTTCTTCCTTACGAAAGTAGTTGATCTTATAGGCTAAAGTATAAAGATACTTAAACAAATGCATGGCACTTATTAAAAAGAATTTTTTTTGAACTAATCCTATATGAGAATTTCATTTGGAGCATTACTTGTATGTTTATGGAAATTCCTATTGTGATAATCATATAAGTGATCCGTTGACTTATATATAGAGTCCTATCTTTATCGATGGATATAACTCATTTAATTAGAGAACTAAAGATAAATTAAATAAGTTTAATTTATCTAATCCTAAATATAATTTTGGGTTATAATTTATAACTATCTTCAACATATTCGGGACCTAATGGATCATGCATAAAGACAAGTTAAAGAGATAAAATGTTGATGATCAAGTTAAATTTGATTGTAAAATTTGAGAAACATTATAATTAAATATGAAACATTTAATAAGCAAGGACTAATATGAGATATTAAAACTTGTTTAATCCCAATGTGTTTAAGTAGAATTAATTGTAATTATAGTTAAAGAAAACTTTAATTTCAATTAAATTAAAGGCATTCTTTATTTAATACATATTTGTATACGTATTATCCCTAAATTGTTCATAGTTATGTTTTATGAAAAATGGACATTAATAGAGTGTAAAAAGTCTATCACATGTTATATTTCTTGCTTATGAAGGAAGTAGTCAATCTTATAGACTAAAGTATAAAGATACTTAAACAAACACATGATACTTATTAAACAACAAGTTCACTAAACCGGTACTATATAAGAATTTCATTTGGATCATTACTTTTATGTCTATGGAAATTATCACTGTGATAATTATATAAGTGATCCTTTGACTTAAGATATCACCAAAGTATCTCATTTATGGATTTTTATGTTTTGATACTATTTGTGATCTATTTTAGTCAATGGTAGTTCAAACAATAGTAATTCGATATAACATAAAATATATGGAGATAGTTGAGTGATCAATATGAGATTCATCATTCTAAAGTGATTTGGGAGAAGTTCGATTGTTTACGATTAGTATTGATTAGAAAAATTCTTGGCTAAGATAGACTAAAACTTTATAAAGTGCTTTACAAATTTCATTAATAGAATCAATTGCTAATAGTAGAGAACTAATATGATTGGACTCAAATAGAGTAGATATTAATTCCATATTTTATTTCTAATCAAAACATTACAGGATTAAAGGATTAAATTTTACAGAAAAATCATGCACAGTTTATTTAAAACCACTTTGACATTCCTAAATATTTGAATGGTCTTAATGTAGTGCTAAACTCCCATCTTGATCTATGGATATAAATTATTTAATTGGAGAATTAACGATAAATTAAGGAAATTTAGTTTATTTAATCCTAAATATAATTATCGATTATAATTTCTAAATATTGTCAACATAATTAGGAACCTAACTAGTCATGCATAAAGAACAGGATAAAGAGATAAAATGTGTTTTGATCAAGTTAAACTTGATTGTAAAATTTTAAAAACTTTATAGTTAACTGTCAAAACATTTAATAAATAAGGACTAACATGAGATATTGAATCTTATTCAAGCCTAATTGGTGTTTAAGTATAACTAATTACAATTTCTAATTAAAGCAAACTTTAATTTCAGTTAAATTACTAAAATGTTGAACACATATTATAAATAGGCTTAGGCTCTAAAAACGCTAACACTTCTTACTTATCCATCTCCATAATAGTAGTAGAGTCTCTCAACATATTATACCAACACCATTAGAGGCCAAACAATTTTGCGATTAAAGTGGTTGAGATGAGCCAATTTCAAGAATGATTTGAAGGAAATAGTAATAAAATAATCAAGTTTTGAAATAAGGAATGAATTATGATTCATATTTTACATGTTAATTTTGTTATAGAGTTTTAAGTGATCCTGGCTTGGTAAATTCAATAAAAAAGTTTTGTTATTACTTCACTATGCATGGGATAGGATCTCACCCCAATTTTCCTATATTGGTATCAGAGCTGACTTTAATTTTCTAACTTGACTAAATATATTTGATCGTTAATGGGAGTAAGTTTTGGAATTAAAAATTGCAAACCGTAAAAACCTTAATCAAAATTGAATTAGATTCAACTTAAATATGAAAAGGTTTCGTATTGTTACCTTATAAGCCCTAAAAATCATATTTAGATTTGATTATTAATTCGAAAAAGTTCAAATTTTAGAAATTCAAAATATGGAATTATATTGACACCCAAGAAAAAATAAATGTTTTTATTACTAAAGTTTCTATTTTATAAGACCCAAAATATGAAATCCATTCATAATAAGGTGTTAAATCTTGAAGTGAGTGGGAATTATTCCCAAATTATGAAATCCATTCTCTAGCTTGGACATTTTGTTGTGGGTTGCCTCTAGGTTTATATAGTTACAACTACTAATGAAGGAGTAAAGGTGAATTTAAAATGCTATTGCATGCATTGGTGGAGGTTGCTACTAATGACAATGTGGTGTTGGTGATAAAGTTAGTGGCTAGCTTGTTTGTTGTAGCACTAAAGGAACAGTTGGCACCTATAAAAGGCTTCCATAAAAACAACGAAAGTGTAAAGGTACAACGTGAAGCAGTTGACTGTTAAAGAATATGGAAGTGGTATAAGTAGCTTTGATTTACGGTATTGTGCAAATGTAAGTGACATCAAGCTAGCCGATGTATAAAAGAACACATATGGCCAATGGAGGGAAGAGGAATGGTTGACAACATGGGCAGGACCAAAAGTAGCAATGGCATAACATAGAAACTAGGGTTTTATAGTTGTGTTATCAAATTAAGGTTTGTTTAAGAAAAAGGGGTTTATTTTGCATCAAGGATAAAACTATTCTAGGGTTAGAATAATGGATGTTTGGACATAGGATTAAGCTTGTTCTATGTTAGGAATAAGGTATTCCTAGCTCAGAACATGACTTGCTTGGCTATAATTTAGCATGTGTGGTTGTATTAGATACCAAGAGTTTTCATTGATCATGCTCCTTAAATGGATAAGATTCTCTCCAGTATCATATGCATCTACATAGTATTTATGCACTTTACCCTGACTTTTTCTTCTTTCTTCTACTATTCTCTTTTCTTTCTTAAATATGTGATGTGCTCTCTTTTGTATCTCGCCCTTAATTTCATACTTTCCTCTTGAGTGTTGATTAACACCTTTCCCTTCTGAACAATATATCTAAAACTCTTTAGCAATTCTTGATTTCCCATCTTCAACCCACCCAACCTTCACCATCTTCCAACTCAATCATCAATCCAGAGACCTCTCTCAAGCTTTGCATACAAAAGACCAAACAAATAATATACCTTAATCTTCATTAGGAGAATCTGGGTTTAGGTTGCTAAAGACCACAACCTAAGGTCAAGTTAAGCTATTTCCTACCTAACAGGTGTGATGACCAACCAATTGTTTCATCTCCTTTGGAGATTCTTAAAGCTAATGTACAAAGATGTAACTCAAGACTTATTAAACACTTGCTTTTAAAAAAAGTAACATATTTGGTGATGAAAAAATGGGTATAGGCCAATTGGAAACAACATGGTTTGTAGGATATACTTGTTAACATGATGACATATTCTTCTGTAGGTTCTTTTTCCATGAAGCTGCAAAGAAAATCTTTAAAGTAGGCCCCTAGGATGTTTACAATAAACCATTACTATTTAAATCTTGGTGTTTGAAAATGAACATGGAGGAAATTGATATGTGGTTAAATGTTGACATATATAATCCATTACACTTAGTGATTATTGCCTTAAAGCGCTTAAGATACTCATTTTAGCTCATATTTGATTTTAGGTACATTTTGGAAGTAAATGAGCTAAAGTGACCTGAAAGTATACTTGTTGAATCGTCTTCTCAATGTTCATTCTCTATTTTCTTCATGGAGCAAGAAGAAGAAAAAGATTAAAAGAAAAAGAGACAAAATAGAGCATAAAAATGGAGGCATGTGTGACATTTTAATTAAAATGTTACAACCATGAGCATTGTCTCACGACTGTAACAATTGAAAAGTTATATCATATATTACAAGATGAACACACCTTATGACACCATAAGAGGGCCACTTGTCCTTTTCCACAAAAAAACCTAGCTTTTTGAATATATGATGATATATGTAATGAATGGGAGAGGAAGAAAAGATGGAAGGAAAAAAGGGATACACTTCATGTTAGCCGCCTGTACCATTTCATTTAAAACCTAGCTTTTTGGAATATAGTAGGGAGGGTGATGGATGGAGCAAAAGGGATGGTTTTTGGGCAGAGACCCTAGTATACAAGCAGCTATAATGTTTGAAAAACTTGCTATTTTATTAAAAAGAGAAATGGACAATGACAGGGTTTTGGAGATTAAAAAAACAATCAGACTTAATTCTTCTTTATTTTTGGTCAATTTTAAACAATAGTGGGGAGATTCTTAGCCAATTCTTAGAGCTTGATGGAGAAGATGAAGGGCTAACCCACTCGACATCGAATTGGAGGTGCAATCGATGTCGAAGAGCACATTAAACATATATCATTATGTATCTTTTCGTTCCCTTTTTTTGGACTGCTTATGTTATCTTAAGATTAATGATTCTATATTGTGTAAGAATACTTTTGATGCTCTATTGAATCATTTTTTTATGACATCTCATTGCTAGAACTTGAATACGATATGTAATAGTCATGTTTGAAGTCATAAATGGCAACTAACGATAATAAATTGCTAGGGATAATATATCATAAGTTAATTAATCTGAGCTTATGTGATTATTGCTTAGATTGGTCCATTTTTCTAATTCATAATGCAACTTTCCCATTAAACTTAGGGAGCTATTTCTAGGTTATCTAATAGTTATGGTTAATTATCGAGTTTTTCTTGAGGTAGTAACGAGTTTTTCTTAATTAAGTACTACCTCAAGAAAAACTGGGGTTAATAGAGCCTGTTGTTAATTCAGGCTAAATTCTTGGTTTATTATTAAAAAAAATTTTATCCGTGAAAGGGGGGAGAAAAAATGGGGAGTGCTGGATATAGGTCACCCCGCCATTGGGAATGGTGGGGTGGGAGTGGCGGGGCCACCCTGCCATTGCTCCGCCTTAGGCCAATGGCGGGAATGGAGGAGCTGGGAGTGGCGGGGCCACCCCCACCCCGCCATTCCCAATGGCGGGGTGTCCTATATCTAGCACTCCCCATTTTTTCTCCCCCCTTTCACGGATTGAAAATTTTTTTTGTAATAAACTAAGAATTTAGCCGTTAATTCACGATCAATAATCTAAAGAGAGGAG
Organism: Erythroxylum suave; assembly: GCA_027563595.1. Taxonomy (NCBI): domain Eukaryota; kingdom Viridiplantae; phylum Streptophyta; class Magnoliopsida; order Malpighiales; family Erythroxylaceae; genus Erythroxylum; species Erythroxylum suave. The sequence continues at coordinate 34,600,852 of JAOSBN010000002.1, read as the reverse complement.
TGAAGACAGTAATTCAATGACATTAGGCTAAGATAAAACTAAAGAACTAGATTTCAAATCATTAATCAATTTTATCACTTTGTTGTTGTTTTATTTAATTTCTTTTTAAAGATTCAATTTTATTTTGTTTTTTAATTTGCATCGAAGCAAAACCTCATGTTTTACTGATATAGAGAATTTAGGAGTAATTGGATTTCATCTTTGTGGGATAGACCTAGACTTGTCACTGCTATAGTTGTAGGTTTAGTTATTTTGTGTAATGTTATGACATGCTACTAATTTTGGCATCGTTGTCGGGGATTAATATCCTTTTCTTTTATGAATTTATTTATTTATTTTATTTTTATTTATGGTTAATTTCTTTTCTTGTTTAGTTCAGTGCATGACATGATCTTCTCACTCTAGTGAATTGAAATTTGATCCAGAAGTTGAAAGAATGATAAGTAGATTGGGAAGACAAGTTAAACAAAGTCCCGAGGATCCATCACTATCTAACAGGAAACTTGATTCTTCACCAAGAATTTAAATAGATTTGGATTTTCTTTTTTATTCTTCTAATGATTTGTTGAATTTAATTTAGATATGACTGAATAAATTAATGTTTGCACTCTTAAGTAGTTGGCTGCTCCTGATTTTAATCATCAACCTTTATGCATTGATTTTCCTATTATTGATGTTACTTTTTAGCTTAATTCACATTTTGCCTACTTTTCATGATATTCCAGGTGAAGATCCTCTTAAGCACCTCAAGGAGTTCCATGTAGTCTATTCTAGCATGAAGAAAATGCAAATGCTATTAGCCTAAGAAGTGGTAAAGAAATAGAGGCACCACATGAGACACCTGTTGTTGGTGATGATGAAGAAGCTGAAAAAGAATTTGAAGTGTCTACAAAAGAAGCTAAAAAGGGAACTAAGGCAAATTCTTAATCTCCTATGACTAAAAATTTTACTAAAAATTTGTCTTATTTTCTTAGCAGGTTTGCTAAATCAAACATAAAGGAGTATGATAAGGAAATTTTGAAAATGTTCAGAAGCATACAGGTGAACATACCTTTAATTGATGCCATAAAGTAAGTTCCACAATATGCCAAATCCCAAAAGGAATTATACACATCAGAAAGAAAACTAAGAGGAGACAAGAAAGTTAGTGTAGGGGAAATGTGTTTGCAGTCATTTCAAGAAAGCTTCCCCAAAATGTAAGGATCCAGGTACATTTAGAATTCTCTGCAAAATCAATGATATTATATTTGAAACGGCAATGTTAGATCTAGGAGCTTCAATTAATTTCATGCCATATTCCATTTACACTTCACTGAATTTGGGATCGTTGAAAGAAGCATATGTTATAATTCAATTAGCTAATAGATCTAACACTTATCCTGAAAGGGTTGTAAAGTATGTCTTAGTGTAGGTTAATGAATTGATTTTCCTAACTAACTTTTATATATTAAACATAGAGGGAGAACCTTCATCTAATTTTGCACCAGTCCTTCTGGGTTGGCCGTTTTGAAAACATTAAAGAAAAATTTTGACGTGGATGCAGGAACATTAAATATGGAATTTGATGGTGAGATTGTTTTTTTTTTAATATTCTTGAAGGAATGAAGTACCCTAATGATGTTCATTCTATTTTATCAATTAATGTAATTTATTGTTTGTCTAATGAAGTTTTTCGTATGTATGGTAAAGATGAGTTAGAAGCCATTCTTTGCAAGAGTTTAAAGGAAAACACTTTGCAAAATTCTATCTTCTTAAAATTCTATCTTCTTCATTATAGATGAAATGGAAGAAATTTTGCTAGCATTGGAATCACTGCAACCATTAACAAAAAGGCATGTACTTCCAAATATTGAACTACCAATATCCAATAAGAAATCTTTACCTTTGGTTGTGCAAGAACCTATAATTGAACTGAAACAATTACCAAAGCACTTAAAATATGTGTTTTTAGGAGAAGGAGAAACACTTATGGTAATCCTAGAAAAGACGTTAACCAAGCCTTAAAAAGAAAAGCTCATTAGAATTGCTTAAAGACCACATCACAACTATAAGGTGGACCATAGCTGACATTGAGGGTATTAGCCCTTCGACATATATGCACCTAATTCTTTTGGAAGAAGGATTCAAACCATCAAGAGAATCACAAAGAAGATTGAATCCTTTGATGATGGAAGTGGTAACGACAGAGATCCTAAAATTTCTTGATGTTCGTATAATCTGTCCAATTTTGGATAGTAAATGGGTGAGTCTAGTCCAAGTAGGACCGAAGAAAATTGGAATTACAATGGTGAAAATGAGAATTATGAGTTTATCCTTACAAGAATTCAAAATGGATTGTGAGCATGCATCAATTATAGAAAGTTAAATGCTTCTATATGTAAGGATCACTTTATACTCCCATTCATCGATCAAATGCTTGAAAGACTTACGAGATGATCTCAGCACTATTTTCTGGATGGGTATTTAGGATATAACAAAATCATGATAGCTTCAGAGGATCAGGAGAAAACAACCTTCATATGCCTATTTGGTACATTTTCATATATAAGGACAATGTTGGGACTCTGCAAAGCCCCAGCCACCTTTCAAAGATGCATGGTAAGCATTTTTTTTTTAAGTATGTTGAGCAGATCATTGAGGTCCTGATGGATGATCTTACTATCTGTAGGGATTCATTTAATGTACGCTTGGATAATATGAATTGTGTACTTGAACATTTTATCAAAACCAATCTTATTCTCAATTCTAAAAAATGTCATTTAATGATTGAACAGAGTTTTAGGACATGTAATCTCTCATAGAGGAATTGAGGTTGATAAAGAAGTTAGGAATTATGTGAAACTTAACCTACCCAATAAATGTAAGGGAGTTTCATTCTTTCCTTAGACATATAAGTTTTTATCGTAGGTTTATCAAAGACTTAAATAAGATCTCAACAAAACTCTATCAATTAATACAAAATGATATGCCCTTTGAGTTTGATGAGGGATGCAAGCAAGCATTTGAAAAGTTGAAAGAACTTTTGACTTTGACACCACTCATTCAACATCCTAACTGGAGTCAATCATATAAAATTACGTGTGATGTGAGCAATTTTGTTGTGGGTGTTGTCCTTGATAAAAAATGTGGCAAGATGACTCATGCCATTTACTACTCTTCAAGAACTCTCAGGGCAACACAATGCAACTACTCCACTACAGAAAAAAGAGCTTTTTCTGTTGTAATATTAAGGTATATTTTATTAGGTAGGGTAAATTTTTAGATAAATTTAGACCTTACTTTCTTGACTTCAAAGTGATTGTGCATTCTAATCAGACAGTATTAAGGTATATCTTATCAAAGAAGAAAGTGAAGCCAAAGCTTATTAGATGGATTTTCCTAGTCTAATAGTTTTATTTGGAGATCAAAGATAAAAAACGTGTAAAGAATTTAGTCGCGGACCACTTGAGTTGAGTTTTGAAGGAAGAGGATTAATTATCATTACAAGAGCTATTTCAAGATGAGTAATTACCAACACTTCAAGGTAAGATTCCATAGTATGCTGATATTGTAAACTATCTGATGAACCATAAGATACTTAATGATTTGAGTAAAGCTAAATGGAACAGAATAAAAAATGAGTCAAAATATTATATTTGGGATGATACTCAATTATGGAAGTGTTGTTCTAACCAAGTGATTAGGAAATGCGTGCTCAAACATGAATATGAATCAATTTTGAAATTCTTCCATTCTTATGCTTATGGTGGTCATTTTGGCCCTATAAAACTGCTAGGAAAATACTTGAATGCGGTTTTTATTGGCTAATATATTGATTTCTATATGTTTTGCAAAGCATGTGAACAATGCCAGAAACATGGTAATTTATCCCACATAGATTAAATACCTTTATCTCCAATACTTGCATGTGAAATTTTTAATGTATGGGGCATCGATTTTATGGGACTATTTCCTTCTTCTTTTGGTTTTATTTACATTTTGTTAGCTGTGGATTATGTTTCTAAATAAGTGGAAGCTAAAGTCACCAGGACTGATGATTCTAAAGCTGTTGTAGAACTTATCAAGTCTAACATTTTTGCTAGGTTTGGAACATCGCAAGCATTGCATAGTAAGAAATCTTTTAAAGCAGTTCCATGTCACTCATAAGGTGTCTATGGCCTATCATCCACAGACGAATGGGCAAACCAAGGTGTCAACTAGAGAAATCAACTCCATCCTTGAGAAAAAGGTGAGCCCAAATTGTAAAGATTATAGTCAACGACTAAATAATGCTCTTTAAGCATATAGGACTACAACAAGACACTGATTAGCATGTCTCTATACTGACTAATTAACAAAAAACCATTTCATCTTCCAACAGAAATTGTACACAAAACCTTCTAGGCCATTAAGTAATATAATATGAAGATGGACTTGGCAGGTGAAAAACGAAAATTGAAACTGTAAGAATTGGAAGAGCTTAGGCTTGACTCGTACGAAAATGAAAAAATTTACAAGGAAAAGATGAAGCAATTTCACTAAGATGATTGTTAAAAAGAATCTTGTTATTGGAGGAAAAGCTCTTCTTTACTATTCACGACTTAAGCTTTTCCCTAGTAAATTGAATTCCTGTTGGACTGGACCTTTTATTGTTACTAATGTATTTTCAACCAGCACAGTTGAAATTGAAAGCTTACAAACAAATAAGAAATTCAAAGTCAATGGTCATCAATTGAAACCCTTATATGAAGGATTCTCAGTGGAGGATGAGGAAGTGATAGGGTTCATTATAAAGATTAAGCAACATGGAGTCGAGCTAATAGTGGTAAACAAAGGCGTTGCTTGGGAGGCAACCTAAGGGAAGTTGATTTATGTCTCTTACATTTTCTCGTTTGCTATTTTCCTTAAATGCTCCATTTCTTACATTTGATGTTACATTGGGGACAATGTAAATTTTAAGTGTGAGGGTAGGGGTCTTAGTTTGATATCAACTTTTATACATGTTTTTTAGTTTAATTATTGCTTATGTGACTTCTTAGGCAATTTTCAAAATCAAACAATCTAAATAAAAATTTTTGTTTTCTATTTCTTTTAAGACTATAGAGTTATAATTAGAGCATGAATTGACTTGAAAAACCATAGGATATTTAGCAAGTACTTTTGTTATTGTAATTAGTTAATGTGCATTATCTTTAGAAGAGTGGTGACTAGCAGTAGATAAAAGCCATTGAGGTTTTGAGCCTTATTAGACTAACACATCTGTGTCAGTCTCATTGTCTTTATTATATGTAACCTTCATGACATGTATATCCTGACTTTGCTTTGATTTTCTATTTAAGACCATATTTTTATCACATGAATTATTAAAAAAATGATTAGGCAGTCTTTAGTTTTAATAGCTACATTAGCCAAACAACCTACCCATTGATATAAATTTTCCTTTATTAACCCCCTTTAAGCTTTATTAGCCTATCCTTTTGTATAAACCACATTATATGCCTTAAACTGAACCAAATGTCTTACCCAAGCCCTAAAGCTAGTAGAGCATTTGTTGATTATTGATGATTGGGGATATACAAAAAGTATAAGTGTTGGGGTGCACATATATGTGGGTTAGTTAGATTTTTTTAATGTCATTTTAAGAAATTCCTATGTTGATGTAGATTCTTTCAATGTTTACAAAAAAAAACAGAAAAAAAGAAAATATATTTAAATAAAAGTATCTAAGAGGAAATGCATATATTTGCAAAGTTATTCGTGATTAGTTCTTCTTCCTAAAGTTGTAGTGAATGGGTGATTTGAATATGATGCATATAAGGTAGATGTGTCTTTGAAGGATCACTCCACATAGTTTTAATATATCGTCATCAATTGTATAAGTGATTCCTTTTAGTTGGTCATGCTTCATATGGTTTGAGGTGTAAGAGTTGGAATTTGAGAAGAGAGACATGATTTTTGCATTCATCATAGTTGATGGTACCTAGTTTTGAATGAAAGTTAGTTTTTGCGCTTGATGTTGAATTGAATGTTTCTTTTGTTTCACTAGCTTTGATGGTTTTTACACTACATTATCCAAATACATCTGACCTTATCTTTTCCCACATTGGAACCTTAAAAAGTCTTTTGATTCATGATTATACATGTGAATTTTAATGGTGGAAAAAATGATATGCAAAGTTGTGGATTGTTATAATCATGAATGTTATTTGAGTGTACTTATGAATATATCTTACTTAAACACATTTTATCCAAGTCTACCTCTAGATTGCCCTATTTCTAAGGGTGATGAATGTTAATTGATCATGAGTAGAAGCTTTGAATGTTAAGTTCTTGCTATAGTTTCTAAAAGTCATTCATCTTTAAATATGATTATCTATTATTAGAAAATATGGAAAATAAGTAAGTGTTTGCGTTTGTGACTTTGAATTTGATGATTTGCAAAGGATGGTCAAAAACTAAGTGTGAGAACTTGATATGTGCTTAAATGTTGAAACATTTAATCCATTACACTTCGTGATTAATGCCTTAAAATGCTTTGGACACTCATTTTAGCTTATATTTGATTTTAGGAACATTTCATAAGTGAAGGAGCTAAAGTGATTTGAAAGAATACTCACTACACCATCTTCTCAATGTTCATACTCTATTCTCCTCATAGAGCGAGAAGAAGAAAAAGGGTAAAAGAAATAGAGAAAAATAGAGCATAAAATTTGAGGCATGTGTAAAATTTTAATTAAAATGTTACTGTTATGAGGTCATGGTGTCGTAAGGTGTTTTCATCTTGTAATCTGTTGTTGTTATAACTTTTCAATTGTTCCAGTTGTGAGATAATTGCTCACAATTGTAAAATTTTGATTTAAAAAGATAGAGTCATGAGCATTATCCCACAGTTGTAACAATTGAAAAGTTACAAAAGCTATAGATTACAAGATGAACACACCTTACGTCACCATAAGAAGGCCATCTCTTTAAAAAAAACTTAGCTTTTGGAATATATAATGATACATGTGACAAATAGGAGAAGAATAAAGAGGGAAGGTAAACAAAATGGATACACCTCACATTAACTACATATCTCATTTCATTAAAAACCTACCTTTTTGGGAATATATGAGGGGGGTGATGACTGGAGTAAAAGGATAGTTTTTGGGCAGAGGAGTGGTAAGAAGGAGCAGTTGTCACGTTTGAAGAACCTGGTATTTTATTAAAAAGAGAAGTGTATGATTGCAAGGTTTTGGAGAGAAAAAAATAATCAGACCTGATTTTTCTTCAATTCTGATCAGTTCTCAACACTAATAGGGAGATTTTTAGTTGATTCTTGGAGCTTGATGGAGAAGATGGAGGGTTAATCCCACCTAATGCCAGTTTGGAGGTGCAATCGACGCCAAGGAGCACATTTAAGCCTATGTCATTGTGTATCGTTTTCTTTCCCTTTTTTTTGGAATGCTTATGTTATCATGAGATTAATGATTGGGTATCATTTAAGAATGCTTTTGATGCTCTATTGAATCATTTTTCATGAAAACCCATTATTATAATTTGAATACGATATGTAATAGTCATTCTTGAAGTCATATGTGGCAACTAATGGTATTAAAGCATTAAGGATAACTAACATAAGTTAAATAATCTGAGCTTGTGTGATTATTGCTTAGATTGGTCTATTTTTCTCATTTATAATGCGACTATATAATTAAACTCATAGAGCTATTTCTTGGTTATTTGATAGTAACAATCTCTTCTTAATTATCTATTACCTCATGAAAAATTGAATTAACGGAGCTTGTTGTTAATTCACGATCAATAATCTAAAGAGAGGTGTGAAGATGATAAGTCAATCTCATATGTGAAATTATGCTTAGACCAAGATTAATCCAAAGAACCAAATTTCAAATCGTTAATCAATTTTATCCCTTTGTTATTGTTTAATTTGACTTATTTTTATATATTTAATTTAATTTTGTTATCTAATTTGCATCGAAGCAAAACCACCTTTTTTACTTATATAGATAATTTAGGAGAGCAATTGGATTTAATCTCTATGGAATCAACCTAGACTTGCCACTACTATAGTTGCAGGTTTATTTATTTTGTGTAGTGTTACGACATTTAACCAAAAATCAAATAAGAGAACATTCTTATCTAAATATGCATAAATTTGATCAACTCAATTATTGGATAACCAGTGGCCTAAGTCTCCTGAAGTTTCATTAGAAAGCCTATCTGTATGGAATAGGTGACTGCAAAGGTAACAAGGATCAATTTTATTAGATTTTGTGCTTGGTGAGTGTTATAACTAATTTACCTAAGACAATACTAATAATTAGACTTAATGAACATTACGAACCCATGAAAGATACCTTAAAAGTAACTTATTGTTGGAAATCAAAGATATTAGACCTTAAAAAGAATTGGTGACCCACGAGTAGAATATTAAAGACAAGGTAATATTAAGGGCTTGTTGAATTGGAATAGTTCAAGGAATAAAGTAAGAATGATGTCAACTTTAACATAGAAATTGATAAGCAAATTATTCTTATTGAAATGGGTAATAAGAATTACAAAGAAATTTATGAAAAACACGATGATGAACAATAACTTGATAAAGCTAGTGAAGCAAAAAATTAAGAGAACTTGATACTTATAGATGCCTCCACTCATCAGGTAAAGAAAAATGATGAGAATAATTCCTTTACAAGGCTTGAAAAAACCATAGACAATACAAGGTCATCTATAAATGGGGAAAATAACAAATAATTTAAACATATGTCAAGAAGAAAATCCAACAGGAAGAAGAAGACTCTTGCTTTAAAATAAATTTAAAAAATGTTATTGCTTAGAACATAAAAGGTGCTAATGCTCTCTCTAAAATCTGTTTCTTGAGAGATTTCATCTTTGATAATAAGTTGACATTTTGGAGTCTAGAACCAAGCATGACAACTGCAACTTCCTACAATAACTGCCCTTTTAATGGAATGAGATCACCAATCATTTGCACTATCTAAATCGGAGAATCCTAATATACTATAATAATGAAACAATGAAGATATATATGAGTTGAATCTTATACTAAGTAGTTCACATCAAGGTAAGAAATAAAATGACTAGTAATACTTTCTTCATATCCATCATATATGCTCAAAATAATGGCTATCAAAGAGTTTAGCTATAGATCAAACTCAGAGAACTAGTAGTGAATATCTATATGACTTGGTTACTGACTAGAGACTTTAACTCCATCACACAAAATGAAGAAGCAGAAGGGGACATATCATCTGAGCATATTTATCCAGACTCAAGGTCATGCTTATTAGGTATACAAGGTGATGCGTGTCAAGCACACTTAAAACCTAACTCTGTACAACTAAATATGTAGTAGTGGTGAGTAAGGATTGTATCCATAAAGAGTGTGTTTCTAGCTTTTGCAATGAATAAACCCAATTTTATTATTAGGGAAGGCGTTCAGTTGAATTTACTTAATAAAATAAAATAAAAATAAAACTATTAAAGAGAAATTAAATCGCACAACACAAAAGTGATAAAATTACCCAAAATATGTTTTGAATCCGATTTCAAGTTTAATCTTAACCATCAGACTAATGTGCATAATCAATCATCATATTGTTCTTATATATATCTTTAAAACTATTAACTATAGATTAACATCAACATTTTTTCCTTAGTTTGTATCTATTTAAAATAAGCTTTTTAATTAGGCTTGGGTATTAGATACCCTATAATAAGTTCTCTATATTTAGTGTGACAATCGTATTACATAATAGCAAAATGTGTTAATCTAGAAAACAACCACATAAACTCGATTCATTTATCCTATACTATGTTATCCCTAATGATACTCGACCATTACTTACCAAAAGTGAATCAAAGTTATAACAATTACATAATGCAATATAAATTATGAAAATAAGTTCATATATGAATAATCTATTTAGAGTGTCTAAATCATTCATACATAAATCCTAAAACATTAATCGTAGAATAACATAATCAATTCCAGAAGAGAGTAAGAACAACATCGCTTGATTAATTAATACCCGAACATGATCATCAGCCTCGATATCTCTTTTAAATCAAAAAGATGAAGTTTAGCTCCTCATAGATCTCCAAAGGGTAAGGAACATACCACCTTACGATTCTCTATTCTCTCTATGCCTTGTTGGGCCTCTTAAATGCCCTTTATAGTAAAAATAAGGATTTTTTCATAGGTGACCTTTTATGCAAAAGTTACAAGAATCATAAACTTATACATTGACAATGAGCTACAAAACCACTTATATGATCATATAGCTTACATACATAACCATTTAAGTCCACACATGACCATGTACCTAAAATAAAATATAAAACTTAATAAGTATCTTAAGCACTATATAACATTAATCACTAAGCATCAAGGACTAAATATATAGCCAATCAAGCACTTATTAGAAGGTTACAAATTCATCAGAAAAAACTTAATCATAATTTTGCTTACTTAGAATGATTCTAAGCTTTCCCCAATTGCATTAGTTTATCTAATCACTAACCTATCATCACTCAAGCTAAAATTGTAAGTATCAAAGTTCCTTTTAGGTTTAATAATTTTCTAACAAACCTGGCAGGTGTTGATGACTCACTATAAAAGGTAATAAGTGCTAACACCATAGGCATAAAGCAATTTATGTGTGAAAAGAAAATAAAGATCACCAGGGACCAACTTAAACATCTTCACATGGAGAACAAAGGAAATTCTCATGACTTACTACATACTGCCAAACTAACACTAAGCTTAATACAAGATGATTTGGATATCAATCCTACATCTATAACTTTACAATACCTTAAGAAGAAAGCAATGTTTAATCTTTCCAAGGATTTAAGTTATGATCACTCCTTAATGAAGAAAACACTAAGGGTTGCATGGATCAAAGGTAGGGAAATGAGTTCTTCATTCTTTCATAGAGCAATTATGACTAAGAAAAGCCTTAACATAATCACTTGTACAGAAAAGGATTACTACGTCGTGATAGACTAGAGACAACTACTAGAAGCAATTAAGTACCCATCTGGTTCCACTTCTACTTTTTGTGGTTTTTAGTTTTAGTTTTAGTTTTCTTTTTTAATTAAAAAACAAAAAACCTATTTGATTGAGATTTGTAATAAAAAATTGAAACAAAAACATGTTTAGTTAAGATTTACAATTTAAAACTAAAAACAAAGCATGTTTAATTTTATCATCCTATTTCTATTTTTTAATTATACTCTTATTTTAATTTTTTAATATATAAAATTATATTCTTAAATTAATTAATTCACATTATAGTTAAAAATAAAATGTATGAATATTTACATAATTAAAGAAATTTGCACATCAATTGTATATAATAAAATTCTATAAATTATGAAATTACATTAACTTACTATGATTAGTAAAAGAATCCATATTATAATTCTTCAAAACATAGTAGAACTATCATTTACAAAAAGAAAACATAAATCAATTAGAACTAATATAATCATCCACATTTGTCTAGTAATTTCATTATGTTTCTAAGAAATATTTGAAAGTTATGTTAGAGTGATAATATACTCCACTTGAGAATTTGCATCTTCATTTTTCACTTTCCCTAATTGTTTCTTTGATTTTAACACAATTGTCAAATAATCCATTGCTTTGTGCGTGCATTCTAACACAACAATCAATAACGATGTATTTTTGTTTTTTCATATCAAAAGTCAACATGTTTGAAAGTATAGGGAATCTTGCTTTTAGAACACCAAAATATCTTTCAATAACATTTCTTAATAAAGAATGCCTATAGTTAAAAAATTCTTGTAAACCTTGAGGTCATTTTCTTCATCTATAATCTCGTAAATGATATCTCTCATCGTAGTATATTGAAAGAAATTCGAGCATATTTGTGTATTCTAAATCAACCAAATAGAACTCACCTAATATATAAAAACATAATATTAACAAAAGTTATTAAAAACAATTGTAATTACTATGTTTATTATAAATCCTTATATGATTTCAAGTTAAAAGGTCTAATATCTAATTATGACTTGATATAGTAGAAGTTCTACATGGTTGCTTTTGTAAATGAAGATATTTTTTCTTTTCCTCAATTAGAGAAATAATAACTACCTTCATTAGTTCATCATCAAAATTATATTTGAAATTTGATAAGGAATCCATGTATCTATAATATTAGTATTAAATAATTAATAAAAGGTTTAATGAAAAGGTTTAATTAAATATTTATATAAAACACAGACTTAAAATGTTCAAACTATAAGACTTAAAATATTTATTCAAAGCATAAAGTTAAAATAACCATAAAAATATAGACTTAAAAATATTAAGTCAAATGTGAATATAAAATATAAACTTAAAACATTCAAACCATGGTATAGTTCTTCATATTAAAGCATCAAATTAAAAAGAATCTGATATGCAATAATATGAAAAATAACTAAAACAACATACTCCTATCCAACTTTCTTGCATTTACCATCTCCATAAAAATCTCCCTATAAAGTGGAGAGTCATGTAAAGCCTTTATAGTTTTTCCATAGTGCACACCCTCAACACCTAATCCATATAAGGAATTCAAAATTTTCATCATTATATTAGTCTTATGATTAATTGATGAAGCTCTAAATTCATTCTCTGCAATGGATGATGTTTCAATTTTTTTTAGTCAAGTAAATCATTCTTTCTTTTTGATTGTTCACCAATCATAATTAAGAACTCTTCTACAATGTTAAAGTGTGTCTTCTTTGCCTTCATATTCTTAGGAGATTTCTTTTTCTCGGATAAAGAACTCATAACTTGATCTCCTTTTTTATTATGTAAGCAATCTTCATCAAAATCAATTTTATGTTCCTCTTCTGTACTATTTGATAAAGATTTAGTTGATGGATGTACATATAAATCAGTTACAGTAGTGTCTCAAAAAATATGGTACAAGTTTGAAATCTCCTTACATCCTTTTTTTCTTAAAATTATGAGCATTTTATACATCTATAATGATGAAAAGGAAACATGAGAACGAGTATTATATAATATGATATATTAACAAACAAACATATTTTACCCTAAATAAATTTTCTGGACATTTTTTTATAGAATTAAATTCCTGGGTAAAGGAGTTATAATCAATTACTGTTTTTTAGTTCTTGAAATTCTTCAATCTAACCCTTAATGCATTATACTTATTCTTCAACTGAACATCAGTTTAGTTTTTATTGAATTTTATTTGAAGACTTGTCTTAATATTCTTCCAACCAAATTTGGAAAAGGTAATAGTTGTTCAATTTGCCTTCTTCACTTCTTTAACTATCAATTAGATTAAATTAATCTCTATGGTATCATTTCATGCCACATCCTTTTCATTTATTTCCATACAATCATTCAAATCATTCATGTCGTTAAACACTCCTATCATTAAATGTAATTACACATAAGTAACATCAATCACAATGATTTTCATAAAGAATTAAATGCTAAACATGATTCAAAATAATCACGTGACAATCATAGTCTAATATAAAGTCCTTGTACTACAAAAATGATTATGGTCTTGAAGTATTCCTATATTATAAGATTCTATAACTAAAACAATTGTGTATACAAAGATATCTACATATAGCTAAAAACCTAATGTCTATGTGATTCCTAAATGCTAGAATACCTTTTGTTTTCCTTTTAATTTACACAGAAAATCGCTCTATCATTCTTTAACAACATTATTAGCTTTGAATATCATAATTTCCATATACAATGAATTCCATACAGAGACCATAAGCCCTTTATAAGTACATGTAACCCTATAAAAACGAGGACATTTTTCCTTTTCAAGTAAAAAGAATCAGTTGCATGGTTACTTTTTTATTCACTAGATAAGAAATTCAATTACGTGTAAATGGGAGATATGTTCCTATATTGTTTTAGATATTCACATTATCCAAGTTCTTCTTTTCAATCAAAAGATTCATACTTTCTACATGTACAACTAAAAAGGAAACATTTTTCTCATTAATTGTTATAATTGATGCTTTAAGTTTATATTCATTCCTATTTTAAATAGAGTCACATCTGTTTAGGTTTATAGAAAACCATTTTAAATAACTCTCACACTTTTCTTACTCCTATCATTACTGGTATTGCTACTGCCTTTATTAATTGACTTTCTCCACTTATTCTCTTCGTAGTTCACTTCTACCACTTCAATCTCACCACCTCCCAAGTATTTACTCCTTTTAAATTCACTATTATGTCCAAAATCCCTAACTCTCATATCTCCTTTTTACTATAATCCCTTTACCACATCTTCCCTTTTCACCAACTCCTTAACATTAAATTAAATAATTTTTTATTGATCCATTTAAATCAAACATGTAACGCATCTTTTTACATAACTTAAAATTTATAAACATCCCATTCACGAAAAACCACAAATGGATGGAAAATAAAAACCTAGAAAAAAATCAAATAATCATAAAAAGGATTAAAACCAAAAAAGGACAAAAAAATATTATCAATTTAGAAAATTTTAATATAATCAGAAAAATAACAAATCAGTTTATGAAAAGTTACCTGGGGAAAAGCTTAAAATCAATCCCTTTTCCTGCTGATAGAAAAACCGAAAGAAAAATTAGCAAATTTTTAAATAAATTTGAAGAATAATAACAAAAATAAAAAATATTACATTATGCATTGACAAAATTTCACAATAACAAAGAAGTAGATGAGGGAGAAGAGAGGAGTTAGGTACATAAAAAGTTGTAAAAGAGAGAAGAGAGGAGTATGTTTCTATAGAATGGGTTTGATGAAAATAAGAAATAAAAGGGAGAAGAAATAGAAATGTGATTTGATATTATATTTTTAGCCGAGAAAATTTGTTATGAAAATATAGAAAATTGTCATTTTGGTGCTTTTGTGAAACTATTATGGTTTTTTATTTTTAGAAACAAAAAATTGCAACAAAAACTAGACGAAAATTTTTTAATAAGTTATTTCTCTTTTTAAAAGAACCACAACAAGAAATGGGAAAAAGAGAGAAATAAATAAGCTCTAAGTATTTATTTGATTGTATGAGAGCTCTTGTAAATGCCCTTTCCTCCATTACATTGATTAAAGAAATAATGAAGGATTGTCTATCTCCACAAGAAACTGATCTTATATCAAAGCTAGTCATAGTACAGGAGGTGGAAGAAGTGTTAAAATCCCTTAATCCTCAAAAGGTTTTAAGACCTGATCACTTTAACATTAACTTCTTTATCAAAACCTAATCCTTCACTAAAGATATGTACTAGATGCAATTATGGAATTCTTTAGGAATAGGAAAATGCTCTGTGACATTAACAGGAACTTCATCACACTTATTCCTAAGGGATGTAAGAAAAATAACTCTAGTGATTATCGTCCTATTGCCTATTGTAACCCCACCAAAAAAACTGAAGATGCCTACTTTCCTGGGAGAACAATAGGTAATAACGTAATCTTAATACAAAAGCTTTTAAGAAACTACTCAAAAAGAAAAGGAGGAAAGAATTGCATGATCAAGGTTAATCTTATAAAGGCCTATGACAATGTGTATTAGAGCTTTCTTACTAATGTTATGCGAGCAATGGAAGCAACAATGCTTCTCTACACACATTTAATGTATCAATGAATGGTGAACCTATAAGATCCATCAATAGTAGTCAAGGGATAAGGCAAGGAGATCCCACGTCTCCTTATATATTTGTCTTAGTCAGGGAAGTTTTCAAAAGAGAATGTGAACCTATAAGAGCCATCAAAAGTAGTCAAGGGATAAGTTAGGGAGATCCCACATCTCCTTATATATTTGTCTTAGTTAGGGAAGTTTTCAAAAGACTACTTAGAAGAGTTTTGGAAAGAAGCAGGTGATTTAGATTTCATTACAGATGAAAAAAAACTTGGTATTACTACTCTAAGTTTTGTAGCTGACTTGATACTACTCTCCAAAGTTGACAAGAACTCTATTGCCACTTTAAAAGTTCTTTCTTCATTTCACATAATGCAAGGGAACTACGAGCATTACCAATATAAGTTTTATAGGCTGACACTACTCTCCGATTATGCTCAAAGTGCCTTCTTCATTTTTTGTAATGCAAGGGAGTATGAGCAATGGATAACCTTTATCACTAGTTTCTTTAAACATTACTTTCGATTCACTTGTATTCGAATTCCAATTTCATCTTCTAGAACTTCATCTAAAAACTTTAAACCTTTAATTGACAAAAATCAAGCAAAATCATTAGCTAGGGCACAAAAATATTCTCACTTATTGATAGAGCACATTTAATTTTAATTGTTCTCAACTCCATCAATGTGTATTGGGCTTCTAATATGTCTTTCTCTCAAGTAGTCATCAAAGAAATTGATAAATCACTTATGAAACTTTTATGGTCCCAATTAACACATTTGGGTGTAAGTCCATAATAAAATGGACAGATATATGTACAACTAAGAAAAATTAAGGAATTAAGTTCCTTTAAAAATTCTTAACATGATGATGCTTACTAAAAGGCTATGAAGTGTACTAGACGATGTGCAATCCTGAAGGACAAAATGGATACATAAGTATTATATCAAAGGCAAGCTTCTGGCAATTCAATCTCACAAATTTTGCCTCAACTACAATGAAATCTATTGTTAAAATTACAAGTAAAGTAAGTATGGAAGATGTCTAACTAATTGAAAATAACAGAAACACCTCATTTTGGTATGATAATTGGGCTTTGTAGGGATTGGAGAATATTGAGGAACTTGCTTCATTAAGGAACCTAATACAGGATATGATACAGTAGCTAAGGCTCTTGAACACAAGGATGCAATAATAAATATGGTATCACCTTCCAATCTTTCAATAGATGCTAATAATATAAAAGTAAATTCAAAAGAAGAAGACAAGAAAACTTGGAGACCTTTCAACAAGGGAAAGTTCACTAACTTTTCATATAAGAAATTCTATAAAAGGTACCACCTTTAATGTTCCTTGGTATAAAGTAGTATAAAGCAAGTACATTTTACCTCATGCATCTATCACATTATGGATGGCAGTCAATGGCTATAACATCGGACACTTTGAGCTCTTTTTGTATTGGTACGTACTTGAAGATACTACTATTTATTGACATATACATGGTTGTACATGATTTCAAAAATGTATTTAAATCCTTTCGGTAGTCATGTTAGTGATATGTAATACTATATGTCCTTAAATGAATTTAGAGTTCATCGGTATTCGAAACCATGGAGATTTCTGACATATAAGCTTCTAAGTGTGTAAAATTGATTTTATTAAATGGATATGGCCATGGTGATTGAGTTAAATATGTTTTAATGCCTTAGAGGTGATTAAATATGATTAATAGACTTATTGGACACTTAGAAAGCTTAATTAAAAAAAAGTTGATGTATATAAAGGACTTAAATGTAATTTTCAATTCTTGGATGACCAAAATGTAATTTTATAAATTTAAGGGGCTAATTTATAATTTGCAAAATTTCGAGGACCAAAATGAAAAAAAAAAGTTTTGGTCATTCTTAAAATTTTGGGCTTAAATGCAAATTTAGGAAAGTTTGGAGGGTATAATGGTAATTTCACATAAGCTAAGCGTAAAAGGGTAAATTCACTATGTTTGGTCAAAGAAGAGTCAAATTCTAGACCCTTCTCCTTGTTATGGTCGTGCACCCACCATTAAACATTAAGAACACTTGGTTTTAATTAAAAAGAATGGAGAAGAAAGAAAAAGAGAGGAGGAGAAGAGGAAACATTAGGCTATCACCAATTTCCACCAAGTTTTTGATTCTCCAACCCAAACCAAGGTGTTATAAGTTAATTTGGAGTCAAAGAACTCAAATCTATCATTAGATTTAAGAAATTCTCAAAGGATTTGAAGATATCACCAAAGAAAAGTTTAGGTAAATTTTATCTCATCTCTCTCTACATTATGATTTTGAGTTTGGTGTTAAGATATGTTGTTCTCCAGGCTGACTGTATATGAAACATGGTTTAGATGCATTAAAGGATTTATGGAGAAGTTTCTTGAAGCCAAACCCGAAACGGTCTCTCTTTACTGAAAGTTGGTGAAATTCTGAATGTCTTTTGAAATTGATGGTTTAAATGAACTCTATGATGTTAATTGTGTATGTATAATGTGAATTGAGGATGAAAAATGAGGAAGAAGTACATTAGAACGAGGCTTTCAAGGTTATGCCTTTAGGTGTTTGATAAAATGCCTAAGTGAACTTGGCTTAGGATTTAAGGATTTTGATGGTATGCATTGGAAAGAAACTTTCATGTATACTTAGAGTAAACCTGAATAGTTGCTTAGATTGATGAGTAGAGGCCTAAAGTCCTTGGATTAAAATGTGCTCAATTATGCTTTGCAATGTGTAGGTATTGGATCAAGGCATTACATGCCTTAGAAAAATGCAAAAGAAAGTTTATATGAATAATAAGGGAAGAAACTATGTAACTATGTGAGAAGCTTAATGGTCAAATCCTATAGCTGATGTGTTTTGTACATTTATGTGATGGGGTAAAAATATGAGTTATATGTTTGAGTAGTAGTAACTACATTACATTTGTATGTATAAAGGCTCAGGAGCTGTGGATCAAGAAGCTTGTATAGAGGATTGTTGAAATCAAAAGAGTGTATACCTTCTTTTGAGGTAAGTTGGAGAAAACATATCTCTCAAATGAGATTAGGACATCCTAAGACATGCATGATGACTTGTATGTGAATTTATTTTGAACCTAGGCAACACATAGTAGAATTGATTTTCAAATAAATACCAGTATACTTATGTATTTAATAAATGACCATGTTTTGAATAACTCTTTGCATTTAAAGTGAAACCGATATTTTGATTTCATATTTTGAGTAATGATATTGTTTTCAACAATTGAAGTGCAAAAGACAATGTTTGATTTTCTTACTAGAATTTTGAATAACTTTTCACTTAGAGTGCAAAAGATAACTTTTAATGCACGAAATTTTTTTTGAAACTTACATATGCATAACCGAGACACATATACTGCATATATGTACTATCTTTTGGCTTAGAGCCTTAGCACAGTTCCATTTTATTAGTAGGATAGATAAATAAAGGCATGTTGTCTTACTTAATTTTAGTATTAAATATTGGTATATGACTTTTGATGATTGGTGAGGAAAATATTGGCCAATCGTGTGTTGGACACAACAAATTAAGTGAACCCTGTACCTTTGTCGCTGGTACATAAAAGTTAAGTCCTTGTAACGACACAATTCTACAGGACTCATGGGTGATTGCACATTTAGAGGTCTGGTCACTGATGAGGTCATCTATTGGGGTTATGATGCTCTTGTTGACCATAGCCTGGACTCACCACAGATAAAAGTCGAGCCAACATTGGGATTGGTGGTGTGCACACTAGTTTGGCTTACTAGTGGCGACACACATAGTTGTTTTGGTTTATTCTGAGATTTGATTTTCTAACGAGATTTGATTGTTACATGTGATGCTTTTCTACTTTTGGTGTACTAGAACTGGAACCTATGTTCTTTGAAAGAGTGATTAATAGGCTAGGCTTATGTGGTTCCTAACCAGTACGGCATGAGTTATAGATTAGGTCTATGCATTTCTGTGTCATGCATATTCATTTTATAGGTGGATAGGTGTAGGTTAGATGTGTAAAACCATTCTTAAGTTATTTAGACCGTTTTGGTATGTACTGGGTTCTATTTGCAATATATATGTCTTTCTGCTCACTAAGTACATATTGTACTCACCCCCTTCCACTTCCCAACCATGCAGGTTAATTTAGTGAGTTTGAAGTTCTGAGTGAATCGTGCGGTCTTTTGACATTTTCAGGATATTACCACACTTAGGTAGTCTCTAGTTTGTACTTTGTTATATAATGGCTCATGATTGTGTTGATATGCTTTAAAATTTTGTAAATTAACTTTTGATTGTCTTGTGGTTTGTAAATAACTTTAAGTATGAAGAATTTGTATTGTAGTTGAGATTGATATTCAGTTAGCCTTGCATAGTTGGGTTAAGGATACTATGAGTACCCTTAGCCTGAGTATGCGGCGGTTGTCATATGCCCGATGTGGTTCCGAGTCGTGACAATGGAAAAGTTCCCCTCATTGATAGACTTAATAGATATATGGTTATACCAAATTCATGTGTATTGTGTAAGAATGCATAAGAGAGCTTATCTCATTTTCTTTCTCAATGTCACTATACCATTGTGTCGTAGAGAATGATTCTTGATAAATGCAACTTGAGGACCTCCAACAGAATGACATCATATTATTCAATGGATTTCAGTAATGAAAGAGAAGAATGAAGTAAGTAGATGGCATTATTGTGAAGCTCTACTCTATCTAGTCCTCCTTATTTGGGATGAAAGGAATAAGGGTAATTTTTAGCAACACAAGGCAATGTAAAAAGAAATTATAAAGTGAAGTTTTTCGTAGGACCAGGTATTAACCTCTTTAGGAACAAATTCTAAATGACTATATCTATGCAAACTCTTGGAACATTTAATTAGTCAAACAACTTCACATTTCATAGTCAAGTAGATTTTTCTCATTTCAGTATATTATAACATATAAGTGATTAGAATGTTCTTTCTTCATTAACCTAGATGGCTTTTGTAAGACTATATATCAATCTTGTCTAGCCTTTAAGACTTAATTAAATTCATATTAAAAAAAGTAATAAAATGAATAAAATTATCCTTGGCTTTGAATAAGTGTAGGAGATAGAGGTATCTTAATCAAATCAAGACACTAGAGATGGTTGCTATAGAGAAACGAAAGCTTGATATTTAGTAGAGAAATTTTCATATATACCATGTTGCAATCAGTAGAAAAAAATGCTAATAGGTGTCAAAGAAGTAGTATTTTACTTAAGGGTATGTTGAATTATTAACATGCTTTTCTTTTTGGTAGGAAAATAATAAAATTACCCTTCTTTTATCCATTCTAATAAATCTAATATCATTAGGGCAAAGCGTGTTGCATAAACTAAATCTTATGATAAAGTCAGGATTAAAAGAGAAAGTTTTGGAAAGTTTAAAGTTACTTTGACAAAAAAAAAAAATTATGAGACTTTTGTGCATCTCGTACCTAAATTGGAGGACTAATTTGAGTTTTTTTCATTAAAAACATAAAAATAAGCAAGCAAAAATATTGAATTAAATTAGATTGTAAGAATTTGGATCCAATATGTCACCGTAGGAGAAGAGGGGATGGGATATAATTCTCATCTTCCCATCTTTTTTTAGTTTACAATAGAATGATATCTTATAATATATTGAAGGCCATAAGTAAAATATTATAAATCAATTGAATTTTAGATTTAACTTAATTGTAAAATTTTAATTTTAAACTTAATTCAAAAATTGAATTAAAATTTTTTAAACTTGATTTAAAAGTCGTGTAACTCATCTAAGTAATTAATTTTAAGACTTTTATTGTAACACCGCCTATATGGAACTTACAAGCACGCATATACATGGCAACCAAATTCCTATACAAATAGTCTTGACATACATTCCTATTCATTTATAGGGAATGTCATCATACATTTTTGTATTCAATGCTACATATATACATATTACAAAATTTCATATCATTTAACATTATCATTGAAAAGTAGAATTACACCTTTATATTTACATGTTAATCCAAAAGGAAAACATACAATTTCCTTTATTACTTACGCAACCATTTTTTAATCAAATAACACATCCAAAAGTACTTTTACTCCTAGATGTTGACCTTGGTCCCTGAAGATGTTCCCTGTACCTTATGCTTTATGAACCGAACCTACTCGAATTATCACCGTGCTAAACTTGAAAGCTTAGTAGGGAAAATACTTAGTTTGGATGACCATTTATAGCAATCATCCCCCAACTACACACATTCAAAAATATCATAACTCACATACCATAAATTCACCTCCATGAACCAAACATTGACATTAAATGCTCATTGATGCAAATTGTCAATACAAATGCAAATACTCATCAACACCAATTACTTATGTTGTCATGTTGTATTTCCTATTTATAAACATTTACTTCACTTTTTATGTTAGGCTTAAACATTTCCGTGGGTGTGGATAATGAGAACTGTGGATATACGAAGATATCAAAATTGTGGATACCCAAAAACATCAAACTGTAGATATCCGAAGGCATCAAACTGAGTAGACATTATGTCAAACTGTAGTAGCTACACTGTGTACTTATAGGCGTGTCTATTTATACACCATCAAGACAATAGAGCAAGGAGCTGATTCTATGATTATAAGTTCATTCCATACTGGACAAGACAGGAATATGCTTATATACATTCTCATTATTATATACATTCTTATTTTAAGGCTAAGATTCTCATTATAAGAATAAGAAGGGATCATTCAGGCATATCTAAATAAGTCATTCGGGCGTATCTAAATAGATCATTTCCTTTAACCGTTCACCAATTTCACAATTCATATATTGACAAGTCATATGATATACATTTCCAAGTCACAAATACATGCAAGTCATAACTTACCACCATTAGAAGGGTGTCAAAATCACACTTGTATAATCCTACTATACATATATGAGCAATAAATATACATATAAATCATTTATGTACATGTAAGGTTTCTTTGGAATGCATTATGCTCAATCTTAGGCTATGCTATGTTTGGTTAGGGGTTTTATAATGGAATGGAATATTATTCCATCATTTGGGAGGAGGATTTATTATGGAATGGAATGAAATGAAATGGAAGCAAAAGGTTTCATATTACATCTCATTTCATATTAAACAGTAAAAATACAAAACCTTCAATTTAAAGGGTTTAGAATAGAATGTAAAGTGATAAATATATAATACCTAATATAACCCTACCCTAATACCAAGTAAGACAATACATTTGGGCATCGACAGAGAAAGAGCACCATCTTCGGGTAGTAATGGATGGTTTTCAATGATGAGTGTCATCGTTGACAACCATGACCATGCAAATCTGCACTTTTCCAAACCCAAAAAATGCTCCGAAACAGAAGAAGCATTAGCCCATTGCTCAGATGGGGAAGAAAGAGTCATAGTTGTAACTTGTTTGTGCTCTGACACTAAGCAGACCGGACCATGAGAAAGAAAGAAAGAAGGGGAGAAGAGAGGAGAAAACACAGAGAGAGAGAGAGTCAGCTAAAGAAGAAGAGGGTATAATAGTCATTTATTATTACTATACATACATTACATTCCATTCCATTCCATTGCATCCAACATCCAAACAACATTTCACTATATTGCATTATGATCCCTTCCGTCCCTCTCAAACAACAAATTTGTAATATTACGTCCATTTCCATTCCATTCAAAATATTACATCCAACCAATCATAGCCTTAATTTCCAATGTTCAATCACCCAATTCAAATATGATAGGTCATATTTCATTTATTTCTAGGTGTTTAAAAAGTTTCATACACATTCAAAAAGATTCAAATAAAATTTGGTAAAAATTGGAAATGAAAACAAACTCAAAATAATGTAATTTAGGCTAAACTCATAGTGGTTTAAAAATAGGCAAATAGGCAAACAATCAGTCCAAAAGCAAATCACATGACGGACTCCAATTATTCCTTAATATAAATATAGAAAACATTCGAACTAGGTTTTTAGGTCTTCTAGAAATTTATTCCCCTATGTCTCTAGTTTCCCTGGCACTAACAATCAGACCGTTTGAACTTCCCAATCATGATATATAGACCAAATATCACAAGCTACTCCAAAATAACAAGGGCAGCATTAGTCACCATTTTCGATCCCAATTTCCAATATCATAAAGCCAGAATTAAGTCAGATTCTCTTCTAGATATTTCTAGTTCAATGTTTTATTTTTCTTATGCAACTGAATCACCCAATTTAGAGGTCTTTAGGCTGATTTATGACCCAAGCAATGCGACTGGTTCAACAAACCCTAGACAAAATTCCACTACACGATACTCTGTTGTCATATTCAACCAATTCTATGTAAGATAACACTAAAATCATACCAAAGCATCATCCCAACAACCATTCCAAATCCAAATGAATCTTAGCATCCTTTAAAATATATGCACAAATAGAAATTATACTAAGTGTAGTCCTAAACCTTAAAATTGGCAAAGTAGTTCTTCTAATGACTTTTCTTCCCTTCCTCTTTGGCTTTGCTTAACTCACCAACTAGAAACACCACAAATACACATCTTAATCCCACTTCCAACCTTTTAATTTCAGTTATTCATAATCAAAGCAAGAAAAATGAAGATGAGAAAACAAACCATAAGCTTTTACCTTGATTTTCACCTAGGATTAGCTTGATTCCTTATGCAAAATGGAGTGATTAAGGAGATGGAATGGAGAGGAGATGAGAAGAAAAACTTCTGCCCTACACACACTTCCCTCTCCCCTTTATTCTACTCCCCTCATAAAATTTTTAGTCTTATACACATGTTTTAATCTCATTGGACCATATGTTATAATCCTATTAAACCATATCTTACAATGCTATTAAACCATTTGTTATAATTTTATTAAACCATTTATTATAATCTTATTGGACCATCTGTTACAATATTATTGGACCATGTGTTACAATTCTATTGGATAGACATAAGCTTTAATCTTATTGGTCACACATGCTTTAATCTAATTAGTCCATGTGTTGACCTTAGGAAAATTGCACATTGGTCTTTCTTCTTCCTTTAATTCCCATATTGGACTATAATCTTATTAATTAATTTCATTCTCTTATTTCTTAATTTTCTAATGGAATAAATTTCATACAATTTGGTTAATTATTCCAGGAGTTATACCCAAAACATTATAGGTTGTTCAAAAATAGGGACATCAGTCATAACTCAACTTCAAGCCATAATTCAAAAATCTTAGAGGCAGAATTAAATTTTAGTTTCTTCACGAAATTTTTAAATTTATGTCTCTAGTTTAATCTCCAATTTGAGTTATCCAATCTAGAGGTCTATAGGCCAAGATATGGCCAACTTACAGAAATCTATTCAGTAGAACCTATCCATTCAACAAGATAGATATCCCAAATCAACTAACTTTACATATTCCAAATCACCTAACTTCGATCTTATCATGCAAAAGCAATACAAAACTGCATCTTATTTAACCAACAACATCTCATGTGCTTACGAAATACTTCTTTTATCAATTTCTCTCACATCAAGCTCATAAATCCATACAAACATATCAAAAATTCTCATCCATATTTCAGGTATAGTTATGTATATCCACGACGGAACAAACAAATTATTCATTTACTCATGTCTTTTACATTAAGTATCATTGTGTCTTTTACTATGCTTAGATGAACTTAATTTGTTGTATTCACTTTTTAATACATTCTAAATATGCTATAATACTTCTAAGGTATATGTTAGCATCTTATAATTATTGCTATTCCTGTGTCAATTCGGGGGACAAACTTGAATCGCATAGTTTATCATCTGTAACGTGCAAGTTTCATGGAAATTATAAACCAAAAAGAAAAAGGACAGGACAATAATCGGAGCATTTCCAAAGCATAAAACTAAGAGGATATGGCCTTCCTCAATTGGTCCTTACAAATGCTTCAACTTGGCGTTTTGCGAGTGGATGGAGGAGAGAGAAAGTCATCGCTCCTTCAGATCAAACTGGACCCCACGTTGACCTGCGTGTAGGACCCATATAACGTCAAACCCGACATAGATCTTCTTGTGCTTATTCCAACTAACTCGGCGTTTCCAAATCTGAACATCGAGTGACGAAGCCGAAGACACCAACCAATCCTCATAAAAGGGCTATTACCTGCACCATCACTCTTTGTGCCTCCAATTTCTCAGGGACATGCATATTTAGTAAGATGGAGAGAGACTCTTTTTATACACAATAAAGGTCCAAACTTTATTGTATATTTTTGCATATATTATATGATATTAGAATGTAGAGAGAAAATGCGAGTCCTGGAAAATGGGAATATAGATGTTGGGAAGAATAAGTACAACAGGATGGACTCGGATTCTGCAGAGGAAGATATCGTGATGTCCAGAAATGGGCAACGACTACTGGGAGGAGATGGTTTTAACGGGAGAAATAATACAACGAAATATGTGTTTGCATGTGCCATCCTTGCCTCCCTCAATTCTGTGCTTATGGGCTATGGTTAGTCTTTCTCTTAATCCCATTCCCCTACGTCTATATATTTCTTGTATGACCTCTGTCGTTATTGTTTCATATGGTTAAATTTAACCCACATGTCTGACAATGTTCGTTTATTGTGTTATATTACATCTATTTCCTCTGTTCTTCTGCACTACTTTGTTTCAATTGTCTTAAGAGGACTTTCATTACCATAGTTCCGAACAGGTTAAATAATTGGAGAATATTTGTCCTAAAGTTAATCTGGGTTCTCTTTATTTAAGATATACCAAATATTTTGATTGTGTGATAGGTAAAATGTGCAAAAGGTGTTCTCTTTTTTTATTTACAAGATAATCACACATCTGATTGGGGTAACGAGAACAAAATTATCTGTCAATTGACGGAGAGTTCTGAGTTAGGACGTTGTAGGGGATAATACTCTTATTATCTAGTTAGCAGGTATAGGAGAGAAGAGATGGCAATTGGTCGTTGAGGATCTTAATTATATGATGAAAGTTCAATTTTGTTTTGTGGTGAAATGAGTTTCTAGGATTTAATTGCTAGATATTAGGAATCCAATCAAACTACATCAAAATTTTGAGTACTTACCACTGATCCCACTAGACAAGATTACTTAAATTAGGTTTATATCTTTCATAACTATGTATTGGTTCTGATTATTACATTCCAAATTGTCAAATTGCAGAAGATCCATCCATTACCTATTTTAATGAACATACGAGCAAGTGAGAAAATTTTCTTGTAATAGTTCATCCACTGTCCAATATAGGATACATTATATTTGTCGTTTGTCATTGATCCTGATCACTTTGCAGATGTGGGTGTCATGAGTGGAGCTATAATATTTATTCAGGAAGATCTGAAGATATCAGTGTTACAAGAAGAAGTTCTTGTTGGAATTTTGAGCATAGTTTCGCTTGTGGGTAGTTTAGCAGGAGGAAAGACATCAGACACCATTGGAAGAAAGTGGACAATAGCTCTTGCAGCTTTTGTCTTTCAATCAGGGGCTGCTATAATGGCTTTGGCACCCACCTTTAGAGTAATCATGATAGGCAGAATCTTGGCAGGGGTAGGGATAGGCTTTGGGGTTATGATTGCCCCAGTTTATATTGCAGAGATATCACCCTCTGTTGCTAGAGGATCGCTTACTTCCTTTCCTGAGATTTTTGTGAATCTGGGAATCCTTCTTGGATATGTTTCAAACTATGCCTTCTCTGGGCTACCAGTTCATGTTAACTGGAGAATTATGCTGGGTGTTGGGATACTTCCCTCCATTTTTATGATTCTGGCACTGTTTGTGATTCCTGAATCCCCAAGATGGTTGGTTTTGCAGAATAGGATTGAAGAAGCAAGATTAGTACTGTCTAAAACAAATGAAAGTGAAAGTGAAGTGAAGGAGCGGTTGAGGGAGATACAGTTAGCTGCTGGGTTTGAGAGAGAGGAGAAATATGAAGCTAAAGCTGTATGGAATGAAATCGTAAACCCCTCGCATCCAGTTCGAAGGATGATGATTGCAGGTTGTGGAATTCAAGTTTTCCAACAAATTACGGGCATTGAGGCTGCTGTATACTATAGCCCAACCATTTTTAAGGATGCGGGTATCAAGGGAAACAGTCAGATTCTTGGTGCAACTGTTGGTGTTGGAATTACAAAGACAGTTTTCATTTTGGTAGCTACTTTTCTTATTGATAGAGTGGGTAGAAAACCTTTGCTTTATGTAAGCACAGTTGGAATGACAATCAGCTTACTTGCTCTGAGCCTTACTTTATCCTTCGCCAGTGCTGGAAAACTTGGAATTGCGTTGTCTATTTTGTCAGTTTGCGCAAATGTAGCTTTCTTTTCTGTAGGAATTGGCCCCATTTGTTGGGTTTTGACATCTGAACTCTTCCCCCTCAGACTTAGAGCTCAAGCGTCGGCTTTTGGTTCAGTTGGAAGTAGGGTCAGTAGTGGTCTGGTCACTATGTCCTTCCTCTCAGCGTCGCGTGCCATTACAATGGGAGGAACCTTCTTTGTCTTTGCATTGCTTTCAAGTCTGTCGGTTTATTTTGTCCACACGTGTGTTCCCGAAACAAAAGGTAAGTCTTTGGAGCAGATTGAGATGATCTTTCAGGAGGAAGCACTGTGGAAAAATGACGGTGTTGAATTAGGAGATGTAGAACGGCTAGTACCCAAATGACTTGTTCTGAAAACCGTCCCAAGCACACTCATATCTTTTGACCGATATAGGGTGGCAAATCTCGGAAGGGATTTCTTAGCAAAGCATAGTACCGTGGATTTTGTTATACAACTGACATATTAATTTAGAACAACAGTAGTGATGTCATTAGCAGAGGAGAACCAACTCATGGGAGTTCGGTTGTTCAGAACATCATAGTGTAGCAAATATTCGCAAATATCATTTAGTTGACGTCAGTATTCCAAAGATCTTACAGTTGAAGTGAAAGAGCTATGTACAATAGTAAACAATGAAATATGGCGTGAGAGCTTCTGATGTAATCCCACCAATACATTTTATTTCTCGTTTGCCAATTAATGAATAACCATAGCATATCAATTGAGCTTTGAGTTTTTTTTTTTATTCCTTTCTTTCTTTCACCTTCTTTCTCCAGCA
Organism: Erythroxylum suave; assembly: GCA_027563595.1. Classification (NCBI taxonomy): domain Eukaryota; kingdom Viridiplantae; phylum Streptophyta; class Magnoliopsida; order Malpighiales; family Erythroxylaceae; genus Erythroxylum; species Erythroxylum suave. The sequence continues at coordinate 34,572,019 of JAOSBN010000002.1, read as the reverse complement.
GGAAATTCTAAATATTTGAAAGGCTTCATACATGAGCTAGAATATTGGCAGACAAGCATTGCAGGATTATTGCCAAAGAATCAAACCCTTTGAGCTCTTGCAACTCAGGAACTGAAGAATGTTTGGTTAGATGTTTATCTGGGTAATTCAATATACAGTTGACCCTGCTCCTGTAAAACAGAAGAGGGTACTATGCATGTGGATATGAATGGACCAAAGCTCTTACTAAAGTCTAAGGGACTACTGCCATTTGTAGCTTTGTTAATAACTTCTACACGAAATCTGACATCCAAGAGTCATGATTCACATGAATATCATGCTTTTCAGCTATGTTGTGATGATGTTTAGGTTTAAGTCACTACCACAATAAATAATGACACTCTTCTCTTAGAGTACAAGTTAATTACCATGCTCTATTCATAGTCCAAATTTCAAATTGCATCTGAGGCTCAAACCATGCTACTAATACAAGGTTTAGGAGATATCCTAACAGTAATTTTCAACTCATCCCTCGTAGGTGCAGGAGCACTAAACTTCATCTCTCACCATTCTTCAAATTTTATCAGGTTTTTTTGGAAGCAATAAGGGGATCAGTGAACGCCTCTTAAATGCTTTAAGTTGGAAACTCAAGTTCTTCTGGTTTTATAAACATTGTGAGAAGTCTGTGAAGAGGTTGACTAGGTAAAGTACTAAAGGATACCCTAACCTGCCCATCAACAGTATGATATTATTATTATATTGATTTTATAAGCTTGTTTAATAATATAAAAACCTTTCACTAATGAACACCTAAGACTGCCAATCCTTTTCGTGTTCTCCGAGGGTTTTCCTTTCGTCACAATTTATAATGTCAGCAAAAGAAATAGATCTAAGCTCTTTGTGGTCTTACAAATGCGGCGAACCTTTACTAACACAAGATTAATGATTTACATAACCAAGATAAAAAAAAGACAACAGTTTATGTACTTCAAGTTGCCTCTACTTCAGTTTAGATTTTTTTTTTTTTGATTACATTAAGTATCCCAGCTTAGTCGGACTAATCCTAAGCCTCTAAGACCCTACCCCAAGAACCCTAAAGGACGTAAAGCTGGAACTCCAAGATCTCTCAGGTTCCTACGTAGCCTGTACACTTCTGCGCACAAGGAGCCGTCACATACTTGATTGGTCGACTGCTGATTGATCGTTGGCCCCCAACTCAGCATTAGGTTCCCAGCAGCCCGCGGGTTCCCAAGTAGCTTCAGCTCCCATCCGGCCGCTAGAAGCGAGGCATCCATAATTGATCCGATCAAGGAGCTGTACCCAGAGGGCTAAAGGATTAATAATAGGACAAAGTCCTATTTCTCCTCCTTTGGTATGACTCGAACTCAAAACCTCCTATAAAGGAGAGCCTTAAGTGAGGGTGGTAAGCCATTTGACCAACACCTCGTTGTCTTCAGTTTAGATGTTTAACCGGCTGCATTCTGATCAGATAACCAAAGTACATCTTTCCTTCTAACCCAACTTAGCCTATGCCTGGGAATATAGACTACCCCCACCTCTTTGATGGAAGATAAATCACATAACTTACATGTGCTAGCATCCGAATTGTTAGGAAATTAGGATGTGATTTGATCCAGGAAGAAAAATAAAAGTTTTATAATTTTTTGAATATCAAAATCACTTTAATTTATAGTTTAATTAATACTTAAATGTAATAAAATAAAAGTCTTTAGATTTCATTTCTTGTGTCATGTCTAACGAAATTAAATGCCATTATTTCATGTCAATATTATATTTATAGTTCTATCATATGACATGAAACAAATCTCGTTTCCGTAGAGAAGATCTAAATTTATTTGTTTATCCATCAAAATTGTTCGTATCTGTTTAACTTTGCTTCTAATTCCATTACCAAGTGGGTCTTGAAAGGTAATTGCCAAGTGAGCATACAGGGAAGTTAGTTGATTAAGATTGAAAACATTATTAAGGAAAATTGGGGATATAAGAAAGTCCGAAACATTAAAACTTGAACGAGTTTCTAA
>JAOSBN010000002.1:34494146-34565084 GCA_027563595.1 Erythroxylum suave | reverse complement strand
TAATCCCAATCATACTTGCTAATTCCAAGACTCAATAAAATATATATCTATATAAACACATAATTAAAACAATTAAAACAAGAATAGCAAATAAATCAATAAATAATCAATTAAATAAACGAAAAAAATTTCAGGGCCCAACAATTGCAGGGTAAACGGGGAAGAGCGATAAAGATTCAAGGAGTTTCAGGCCAAAGACATCGGCCACAATCGTGCATATTAGCCACGATCATGATAGAGAAAGAAGAGTTAGCAGTAGTTAGGTCACGATCATGGACATTTAAGCGCGATCATGATAGGGAGCGTCCAGTCAGGCCACGATCGTGCACATCAGGCCATAATCTTGACAAAAAGGTTAAAGCGTCGACCACGATCATGGCAAGCAGGGCCATAATTGTGCCCAGCGTAGGATTGACATTGTCACTCAAGTTTTTCAAAATTTTTCAGACCGTTTTGACCCCAACTTTGAGATAGGGCTTCCACAAAATAAATAGAACATGATGTGACGGACACCAGCAGTCTTAGAGAGCCTAGAGAGTCATGCAAGAGAGCTTCATTTTGCCAATTCTGAGAGAAACCTAGAGAGAGATCAAGAGATTAAGCAAGGAGTCGAAGGAAGAGAGACACATAGATAAGCTTGACACGAAGTATTTCCCAGAACAGGCTATTTCTCCTAGTTGCTGCCTCCGAAATTAGCTCCGACAGTATTTCTTATTTTTATTACAATTTTATTGATGTATGAAATTATGATATTCATTAAAAATAATGTTGTTAAGTGTTGATCTACTATCTATACTCATCTTTGGGTTTTTTTTAGAATAATAAAGTTTACTTGATTGTGTTTTATTTTAATTTAATTGTGATTCAAATTCTGTTTTTAATAACTTGGCAATAAAGTGCGAGGGTGCGCTAAGTAAAATCATCAATTTAGGTTAATGAGAGTTAGGTGAATTGATACGTAGAGAATTGAATCAAACCGGTAGAGTCGTGTAATGAGAGATCAAGCAGAGATTCCCAGTAGGTTAATAAACAACTTAGAACTAATTTAAGTTTAGGGTCAATCACGAATCGAGAGATTGTGATTCCATAATTTAAATTAGGGATCATCAAGTAGGGTTAAGAATTATAATTTAAGAGAGAGTAATTCACCTTAAGATCATCTAGGCCCTTTAAATTGAAAATTAAATAATTGGTTAGATTTTCTTTAGTTTCGAATTAAATCCCCCTTTCTCTTAGTTGGCTATTTGTAGGTTGAATTCAGATTGTTTATGTGAATTGATATTTTGTGACTTTTTTGCACTTCAAATTCTCATATTTATTATTGATTGATTTAATTTCTGCATTAATTGTTTATTTATGTTTACTACAAATTAAACTGGCCTTAGATTTAGGATCAGTTTACCTTTCTCGTGGGATCGACACCTTAGGTACTATGTAAACAACCTATGTGCTTGCGAAATTTACCAAGATTATAAATAGTAAAACTTAGCGCATGTAACCTTTAGCCAATAATATTCCCTAATTCTCAAGCCAAATGACTTCTTCTAACATTTAGGCCTTTTAATTTTTAGGCAAATATATTGAATTATTTTTATGCTATCAAAATACGATTTTCTCCAACTTGTCTTATTTACTTTTACCTTATTACCCATAAACTTTTCCGTTTTTGGAAATTAATGCCCCTTATGTGGTTGGCTATGCCTGCTGGTTTGTACCTAAAAAAAGACCTATTCATCATGAAGGGCCTTTTGAAGGCCAGCCTTGACAAATATGTTCATTGCGAACGTTTTTACAAGTCCCTAGAGGATTTCTAGTTCTTTCTCAAGAGTTAGCACAACAACAAGCACCTGGAAAGGAAGTGAGTCCATTTGGTTAGTCTCCCTTGACAAGCTCCCAGACTCCTTCAACGATGGTTGATCTATGGAACAAGAAGCGTAATGTTCAACAACCTAAAATTCTGCTGAAGCATTTCTAGAAGGTGATAAAAGATGGAAGAGTACGCCTCCCGCTTAATCTTCTCCAAGAGTGCAAGAGGACCTAGTCTTCAACCTTGATTAAGTCCTTTTAAAGAAAAAGGCCTACATTTCCGATCATTCATACTTGGGCTTTTGCAAAGTAGGGCAAAAAAGTTTTGGAGAAAACCTTACTTACGGTCAATGGTAAAATCTTTTTCAATTTCGTTGCTGATAATAATTGGAATGAGATTATGAAATTGGGTTCGTGGCACATCAAAGTCTAGACAATGTTTCTGTGGAAGTGGATACTAGGGGTTGAATTTGACATAGATTCTATTGAAGTGTTTCCTATCTAGATTCACTTTCACAATTTGCCTTTAGGGCTATGGATTGTGGAAGGGCTAAGCTGGGTAAGCCTTTTTGCATGGATATATAAACTTCTAGTATGGAACACATAAGTTATGTTAATATTTGTGTAGAGGTCAATAGGGAAGCTAGTATGCCAGATACCTTGTCTATTATAAAACTTGGTGCTGCTAGGGAATTGGTGCCTTTGGAAATTAAGTTATCCTCTCCATGGAAACCTTATAATAAAATTAAACAATGGGTACCCACAGGCAGGAAATTTAATATTGGTTTGCGGGAAGAGTTATTAGGGGTCAAACTTTCTGCAAGTGATATTGTGTTAGCAATGATCATGAGCCCAACAGTAATGAGCCCAAAAATAGGCCATCTAGTGATAAGAGGCCCTTTCTGGTTTACAAGTGTAGGCAGAAGGATGCGATAAAGGGGAACTTGTAACTACTTTTGGCATTTTGTAGGACAGTAACGGTTTATTATACCTGTAAGCAGCTAGCTGGAAATATTTCTATATGTATCTAACTAGATATAAGTAGAGTATCTTTTTTTTGTGAAGTCTATTACTTACAGCCTTTGGCTTAGGAGGATTGCTTTTTGCATCCATTTTACTCTATGTCCTACTATTAATTTACAACTTTTTTTGGTTCTCTGAGTTTCATTTGCTCCTTACTCCATCAATTTGGTGCTGTAAGCGTGGAAATAAACAGGGAATGGCAAACACTCAAATGGACTCTAGAATGGAAGTGGTGGAGAGGATATTAGGGGTTTTAGAGCAACATCTTGGTGGTCTAGGTGCTGAAGTGGTTGAGGGAAAGCAAAAGGTGGAAGACCAGCTATCCGAGATTAAAAGCTTATTAAAGACTGTTTTAAAGGGAAAAACCATAGAGGAAATTGGGTTTGAAAGCTCGATAATAGGCAACAAAAGTATAAAATCAGTAACACTAGTCTCAACCAAACCGGTGAATAAAATGGTTTATGTGGAAGACATTCAAATATCGACCAAGAAGATTGAGTTACCAAACTTTAATGACAATGACCCACTCTACTGGGTGAGGAGGGCTGAGTAGTACTTCCAGATTCAACGTACGCCGAAAGAACAGAAGGTAACTTTGGCTCTGGTTTACATGGAGGGCCATGCCTTACATTGTATGACGTGGTTACATGAAAGGCATCCGTTGCAGGGTTGGGGAGACATTCATTGAACTTGAGATAGAAATCTTAGGGAAGAAGAAGACTGGTTCGTTTGAAGGAAAAAATGAGGGATATGAGCTAGGTAAAAAAATAGGGGTATATTTGGCTTGGCTACAGTAAAGTCCAACATCATTAGCACTCTGGGTCAGAAGACAAATTTGTTTCCAAGCTCAAATACACAGCTTGTCACTTACAAGCCAAATAACACATAAAACACTACAGGGGGCTCCCTAAACAAATCTAGCAAATCGTTTGCCACTGGAACGAAAGGAGTACATGGTTTATCACAAGCTAAGGTAAATGACCTTAGGGTTGGCTGGTTATGTTTCCATTGTCAGCAGCCATATGGACCACTTCATCGATGCCCATGCAAGACTCTACAAACAATGATTTTATGGGAAAATGAATAAGATCAGATTGAGGAAGTCAGTGAAATACCCAATGCCCAGGAGACAATAAAGATAGAAGAAAGAACGACTGATACCTAGGTAATGAACCTAGAGCTACCATCTTTGGTTTATCTGGAAATAATTTAGCTCATACTATAAGGGTGAAAGGAAAGATTGAAGATAAAGAAGTGGTGGTCTTAGTGGATAGTGGGGCAAGCCACTATTTTGTGGCGAGAACAATGGTAAACATGCTAGGAATGCCAATTGAAGAAACCCATCACATTAGTATCAAATTGGGTGATGGGTAACAAAGGGGTACATGTGGGTATGTGGAGTTGTTCTTATTTCTATTGAATCGATAGAGTACAGGGTGGATTTCTATCTTTTCCCTTTAGGTGGGGTAGACTTAATTCTGGGAATTTCATAGTTGGAGATGTTAAGTCAAGAAGACTTCATTTCTTCTATTGATTTTGATGAAAGTCAAATAATAATAAAAATAAAAATAAGTGTGTGAACTGTTTTGATGAGTTTATTAAGTGCGCAGATAAATGTAAGTAGCACAAATCATCAAATCAAGACGATATTCAAGAGCTGAATAAGACAAAATGTAAGACAGACCAGACGAAGTCATATGACTAAGACGAAGCGAAGTCATAAGACAAAACGAAGTCATAAGACGAAGCAAAGATTTAAGATAAAGCATACAAATCAAATCAAGTCGATATAATTGAAGAATAATCTACAACATCAGTTAGTTAGTTAGTTAGAGTTGGTTACATGACTCAACTAATAACAGATCTCTAAAGATTCTACAAGCAATTTTCTTAAGAAGAAAGTTGGAGAATTAGATTATAAATATCAGCTGTAGTCATACACAAAAACAACTTTTTACTTACTTTTACTTACACGAAATAATTCTATGATCAAGTGAGTATACTATAAAAACATCCTGAGTGAAAAGAAGGAAGAAGAGAGATCAAGAACACCTGTAACGTGAGTGTAGAAAGCTTAAACAATATATTTTCAAGTGAAAGGAAGGCTAGAGCCTGAAGAGGCTAAGATAGCAGATAAAGAATACTTTGTGAAAGTGACCTAAAGAGGCTCTGGAAGAGTAGAAATAATACTTGTAAAGTTGCAAGAGATAGTGAAATCTCAAATAAATTCTAAGGACTGATGTAGCCCAAAGGATAATGGTGAACCAATGTAAATCGTGGTATCATATTCTCTAACCCTTATCTCCTTAATTTCTTGTTGTTAGAAGAATGGATACTATTTTCGTTGTTGCATTACTTAAAAGAATTGAGTGAGTTGTTTTGAAATTTTCTGAGTTTTTCAAGAAAATTAAGAAGATTCTAAAGAATACTATCTTAGACAATTTAACATAATTCAACCCCCCTTCTTGTCTATTTAACATATTATATGTGATTCCTATATTAACAAGTGATTTACTTCAGTTGGTTATTTTTTGATTGATAACAAAAAGGGGGAGAATAATAGAAAGAAGAGGAGAATTAGTATTAGAAATTTATTTTTTATAGAAATTTATTTTTTATATACATTGTATATCTTGCATTATTTGTCTGAACAAATATATTATTTGTTTGAAATTTATTCGTCTGAATATTATCATTATTCGTTTGAACATTCTTTTATCTTCTAATATTATGATTATTTGTTATCATAGAAAAAGGGGAGATTGTTAAGTCAAGAAGACTTCACTTCTTCTATTGATTTTGATGAAGTCAAATAATAATAATAAAAGAAGTGTAATAACTATTTTGATGAGTTTATTAAGTGCGTAGATAAATTTAAGTAGCACAAATCATCAAATCAAGACAATATTCAAGAGCTGACTAGGACAAAGTGTAAGATGAACCAGACAAAGTCATATGACTAAGACGAAGTCACATGTCTAAGACGAAAACGTAAGACGAAGCGAAGTCATAAGACGAAGCGAAGACATAAGAAGAAGCATACAAATCAAATCAAGATGATATAATTGAAGAATAGTCTACAACATCGGTTAGTTAGTTAGTTGGAGTTGGTTACATGACTAAACTAATAACAGATCTTTGAAGATTCTACAAGCAGTTTTCTCAAAAAGACCGTTAGGGAATTAAACTATAAATATTAGTTGTAGTCATAGACAAAACAACTTTTTACATACTTTTACTTACATGAAATAATTCTGTGATCAAGTGAGGATACTGTAAAAATATCCTAAGTGAAAAGAAGGAAGAAGAGAGATAAAAAAAACACCTGTAACGTGAGTGTAGAAAGCTCAAACAATATCTTTAAAGTGAAAGCAAGGCTAGAGCCTGAAGAGGCTAAGATAGCACATAAAGAATATTTTGAGAAAGAGACTTGAAGAGGATCTGGGAGAGTAGAAATAATACTTATAAAGTTGCAAGAGATAGTGAAATCTCAAATAAATTCTGAGGACTGGACATAGCCTAAAGGTTAAGGGTGAACCAATATAAATAACGATGTCATATTCTCCAACCCTTATCTCTTTAATTTCTTGTTGTTTGAAGAATAGATACTATTTCCCCTGTTGCGTTACTTAAACAAATTAAGTGAGTTGTTTTGAAATTGTCTGAGTTTTTCAAGAAAATTAAGAAGATTCTAAAGATTATTATCTTAGACGACTTAACACAATTCAACCCCCCCCCCCTTCTTGTGTATTTTAAATATTGTACATGATTCCTATATTAATAAGTGACTTACTTCAGGAGACAATTGGGGACGTGAAAGCTAACTAGGTGAAATTAACCATGGGGTTCATGCGGGATAGAAGAAAAATATTTGTTAAAGGTGACAAAACCTTACTGTCCAGGTCAGCTTCTTGTCAAACCCTGCAAAAGTCAATTATAGTGGACTTTGCCTTCCTATTGTTGGCATCAACGACTGAATTGATTAAGTTGAATATTGGTTGTGAGGATTAAAGGAAAAAATTTGAGTTACAAAGAGCATTGAAGAAGTTTGAGTCAATCTTTTGAAAGCCAACTGAATTACCTCCACGTCGTGTAGTTGATCATGCAATTCCATTATTGCTAGGAACTTTAGTTGTTAGCATGTGTCCCTATTGTTATGGGCATGTGCAGAAAGACGAGATTGAGCAGCAAGTCAATGAAATTTTAGCTACCGGAATTATCCAGTCAAGTACATGGCCTTTTTCTAGCCCAGTACTACATGTTAAAAAGAAAGACGGTAGCTGGCAGTTCTGTATTGATTATCAAGAGCTCAACAAGGTAACTATATCAAATAAATACCTGATACCAGTGATTTAAGAGTTACTTGATAAGTTGCATAGAGCGTGATACTTCTCTAAGGTGGACCTTAGATCTAGCTACCATTAAATCCGAGTTAAAAGGATGATGTACCTAAAATTTCTTTCTGCACTTATTCAGGGCATTACGAGTTTAGAGTCATGCCTTATGGGTTGAAGAATGTGTTTGTAACATTTCAGGCTGTGATGAATGATTTGTTGCACATTGGGTTAAGGCGTTATATGTTGGTCTTCTTTGACAACATATTGGTTTATAGCCATAATTGGGCTACTCATTTGGTGCACTTAAAAATTGTTTTGAAGTGTTTATAGGAGCATCACTTTGCTATTAATCATAAGAAGAGTCAGTTTGGGCGCAAAATATTTGAGTATCTTAGGCATGTCATTTCTGAAGAGGGTGTTTCCATAGATCCGGTTAAGGTGGCCAACCAAAGTAGTAAGAGCTTTTCTAAGACTGTCGGGATATTACCAAAGGTTCATACGCAATTATGGGTAGATTATACGGCCACTTACCTACTTATTAAAGAAAAAGGAAGTTCAAACCTTTCACTGGATAGTAGAGATGCAAGCGGCATTCTTAGCCTTACAGCAGGCGCTATCATCTGGCCCGATATTAAGTCAGCCAGATTTTACCAAGCCTTTTGTCTTAGAATGTGATGCATCCAGAGTAGGAATAGGGGCTATCCTTATACAACAGCAAATACCGGTGGCTTTTTATAGCAAAATTTTAGCTCTAAGGAACCTGTCAAAGCTAGCATATAAGAAGGAGCTTATGGCCTTGGTGATGGCTATTCGAAACTGGAGAACATACCTTGTGGGGAGGAAGTTTACTATACACACAGATAATAGTAGTTTACGTCATTTGCTTCAATAGCAAATCACCACCCCGACACAATAGAATTGGGTTGCCAAGTTGTTAGGGTATGAGATTGAAATCGAGTACAAGCCAGGAAATCAAAATAAGGCTATAGATGCTTTATTAAGGTAGGATGAAGAGGTGCAATTGGCAACAATTACCTTACTGATATGGACATAGTGGGATAGTCTAGACACAGAAATAAAGGCTGACCAGAATTACTAGCAATTGAAAGCAAAAGTTCTACAAAATCCTTATGTCCATACACACTACAAAAGTAATCAATGATAGATTATTTTTCAAAGGGCGCTTAGTGTTGCCTATCTCCTCTAAGAGGATACCGAAATTAATTACTAAATTCCATTGCACACCACAAGGAGGGCATTAAGGGGCTTATAGAATCTATAGACTGTTGGCTACAAATGTTTATTGGTTGAGAATGATGAAATTTGTGCAACATTTCCTGGCTAACTATTTAGTGTGTCAACGCAACAAGTATGAGATGTTGTCCCCGGCCAGCTTGTTACAACCTTTGCCAATACCGGAGTGGGTTTGGGAGTATATATTGATGGACTTCACTATTTAGTGTGTCAACGCTACAAGTATGAGATGTTGTCCCCAGCCAGCTTGTTACAACCTTTTCCAATATCAGAGCAGGTTTGGGAATATATATTGATGGACTTCATTATAGTATTGCCTCATTCCTATAGAATGGATTGCATATTTTTTTGTTGTTGATAGACTTAGTAAGTATACTCATTTTATGGGGCTAAGACATCCTTGTACGGTTAAAAGTGTTTCGGAAGTTTTATGAGGGAAGTGGTCAAACTACATGGAATCTCACATTCCATTGTTAGTGATTGTGACTCCATTTTTATGAGTTGCTTTTGGAAGGAGTTGTTTCAGAGTTGGGGCACTAAACTTAAGATGAGTTTAGCCTATCACCTGGAAATCGATGGGCAAACTAAGCTGATTAATCATTATTTGGAGATATACTTGCGGTTTTTTCTGCTAAGCAACTGAGGGGATGGGGAAAATGGTTGCACTAGCCTGAATTTTGGTATAATACCAATTTTTAGGGGGCCACCATTGACACTCCTTTCGCTATAGTATATGGCAGACCACCCTGTACCTTAATTCAGTATCTTCCAGGGGAGTTTCGAGTGGCAGCCGTAGTAGAAGTGCATACTAACCACTCTAAAATTTTAAAGTAGTTGCAAAATCATTTGTCTAGGGCATAACAACAGATGACTTGGGTAGCTAATAAACACAGGTAGGATTTGGAGTTTTCAGAAGGGGATTTGGTGTTTATGAAGATTAGGCCCATAGACAAACTTCAGCTTTGCAACGGGTTTATCAAAAGTTGAGTGCACATTTTTATGAACCTTTCAAAGTTTCACAGCGAATTGGAAAGGTTGCATATCGCCTTGACTTACCTACAATAGCTAGATTCCATCCTATTTTTCACATTTCCCAGCTCAAGAAGGTGACTGGAAATCATTTGGCAGTAGTTGAATTGCTAAAGGATTTGATGATTGAGGCTGAAGAATTTTATCCTGTAACTATTTTAGATATGCAAAAACTGGGAAAAAATATGTCTCCCTATCACCGCTTGTTAATTCATTGAAAGGGAAGAATGTCGATGAAGCTTCTTGGATAACTTGCTTAGATCTCCATATACAATTTCCTCACTTTAACCTTGTGGACAAGGTTTGTTTTCAGATAGTGGGAATTGTTAGCAATGATTATGAGCACAACAGCAATGAGCCCGGAAATAGGCCATCTAGTGATAAGATGTAATAGCCCATTCTTACACTTAAGGATTAATTGTTAGATTGAGTCATATCATATAAGAATATATGAAGAGCATTCCATCGGCATGCATTATATTTGTATACACATATAAATCATGATTTAGAAATATTGCAAAGATAGTATATGCATTCAATTGACTTATCCCGGGGTATAAAATATTCTAAGTGATTATGATGCGATTGTGTGTCGATTATGTCGTGGATCTTGTTTGATGACTAGAATTAGTGAATTGGTAAATTATTAAGATGATTGATTAATTGATAAACTAGTGTGAGCACCTAAATTTAGGAAAAATGTTAAAGAGTAAGACAAAAATGATACATGGACATTTAGGTACGTTAGGCCTATGAAATGGTGACGTGGCATGAGGAATGAGTGACATGTGGCTTAGCTAATTGGATGAAAAATGGCATGAGTAATTGAGTGAAAAGTGGTGTAGGAAACCAAATGATGAGTGGACAAAGCATTAGGTGACAACTGGAAGCATAAGAAGAAGACACATGGCATAGCTCTTCATTTGACAAGTGTCCCACCTATCCACCACATATTTGTACCCCACAAATTTGGCACTAGAAAGATCGTCTTCCTTTGATTTTTTGGTCTTATGTTTCCTCTGTTAACCCCTCGCCACTGACTCCCTCTCACATCCTCCAAAAACCTTGAGTTTTGTCAACTTTAATAGCCTACATCTTGTGATTGGAGATCCTTTACATTCCATCTTACTTTTGGAGTATATTTGAATACTTGAGAGGCTTAATCAGCTTGGCAATTGAGGAGACTTTATTTGAATAAGTAAGTGATTGATTGCCCTATTATGTTATATGTTAGCATAACATAAATTATGATTAATTGGAGATGAATTGTATGTAAGGTTGATGATGAAGAATGTTGGAATTGGGTTAGATGGAGTGTTTTCACTGAACATGCATATGTATTTCGACCATATCTTGATCTTTAGATATCTAAATGGGATTATTTTTACTTTAAATGAAACTAAAGACATACGGCTACAATTTTCATGAAGGAATCTCATCCAGCTCCTCACCAATGAAATTATTAAAAATATTTAAAAATAAAAATAGAAAATATATATATATATATATATATATATTATAGAATATATATGCATATATATAATACTATAATCAATTGTGAGAACCTTTTCCTTTAACTAAGTTGAAAACTATGTGTTGTCGAGATATGAGAATAGTCTATAGTATTTTGGTTAATACTAAACCAAAATCTATGAATTTGATTTCATTAGAAACTTAATACATATAGGAACATTTCATTAGAATAAAGTGTTGCCTAAATACCTCATTTTCTAGGTAATTATGGTCATACAAATTGACCTAAAAATCTGTCCTGAGAAAAACTAGAAAACTGCAGGGTAATTGGGAGATTTGTTTCTATCACGATTATGGCAGGGGATGACATGACCGTGGGCAGTGATTTTTCATGGAAATGTGTTGATTATGCAATAGTTGACCCAATTAAGGATGAGGTATGTAATTATGTTGTATTTGGACTTAAGGAGGACATAACTTAGTGGATAAAATTGATGGATTCTATGAATGTGATGTTATGGATTTCATGAATGAGAATATGTAATTGAAAATGCCTAATCAATTGAATAGAGTTTGATAATGGAATGCAATTAATTTTCTATTTGAATTAGTATGTAATTATTAGAGGTAGTGAATAATGGGAAAATTGATATGAAATTGGTGTTATGATATGTATTGAATTCGGAAGAATGGAGGAGGAAATTTGTAGAGCATGATCGTGGCCCTTACCCCACAATTGTGGCCTGACAAAAATAGTTTTTGTCATGATCGTGGCCAAACCTATGGAGAAAAGTATTTGTCTTTTGAGTGAAGTTTGAACTAGCAGATGCTAGGGTGTTTCCATATAAGGTAATTAGGCTTAAATGAGATCTTAAGTGAACCTAATTGATAATGAATGATTGAAAGATGTTATTAATTGATTATGAGATATGAATAAAGGAAAATACCCGAGATAGTCAATTGAACATCCATTGGACGTGATACATATACATGTGCATAATTGAGAAATGATATGATTGATCAACTTAGTAATATGTGGATTATGTGTGTATTGTATGATATAGAAGCCTAAGTCGATCGATAACATCCAAACGCTACCAGACCATCAAGGCAGTAACTCACCTAGAATATACTATGAGTCAACCTAGATCTGTAAACTCAATTATATACGTATCTTTGTATAAGTTATATGTGCAATGAGTTAACCTAGATGTGTCATCCTCAATTATATGTGCTTATTTGTTTGACTTATATGTACCGTGAATTGACTTAGATGTATCTCACCATGCTTGAATTGCACTTATTTAATTTTGACATATTGAACTGTTACTAGTATAATTCCGAACACCAATTGCCCGAGGAGACCATTATTCGTCACTGTATTGGAAATGTTCATTATATGTGAATATGACCGACTAAGTGTTATTTGACATTATTATTGAATGTTGGACTAAGGACCGATGATAAATGTGAATGTGAATGTGAATGTAAATGTCTATGGAATAAGTGATACTTAACGGAACGTTAAATGCCGGATTATAATCCGATCTTTGTGATAAATGACTATATATACCGAAATAAAGTGATTGATAGCATATGATATGGAATGATGCATTTCATGGCATTCATGTATATGATCAGATAAAGGTATTGTGGCTAGAGTGACCAATCCGAAATAAACCCGGTATCCACAAAGGATATGCGTGAGTATCTAAAATAAGCCCGATATCTACAAGGGATATAGATCCAAACCTGAAATAAACCTAGTTCCACAAGGGATATGGGCCAGCACCTTAAATAAGTCTGGTATCCATAAGGGATATGGGATCGAACCTTAAATAAGCCCGATATCCACAAAGGATATGAGTCAGTACCTGAAACAAGCCTAGTATCCACAAGGGATATGGGACAATAAATAGGTGCTCGATCACAACAAAATAAATAAAAAGAAAAGTGGAGCCTCATGTATATTGCATATGCATGTCTTTACATGTATTATGTGAATAATTACAAAGAATGAATGAATTGAGTTGATATAATGCTATGCTATGCTTGTGTACATTTGGTTGATATGAATAATTGAAATAAATGAATGTATTATTTTAAAATAATTATATTAAATGCTTAGCTAGAATATAATGTATATTACGATCAGGTACTAAATTCTGAATGATGTGACATATTATATTTGATTATAAATGATGTGAGGTACTAATTAAGTTGTGTTATATACTTGCGATAGTTATATCTGTTTTGAGTGGGCACATTGTTGATGGTTCACTCACTGAGCTCGCAAACTCATCAAAATTGCAACATTGTTTTTCAGGTTCTAGAGAAATCTAGCTAGTCTAGTTAAAGTAACTTCTGCATTTAGATATGGATCAGTGCTAGGATTAGTTGTACCTACAAATGTCTTAATTATGTTGTATTAAAAATTGTATCCTTCAACTGTGGTATATTGTGCATGTAAATTTTTTAAATGAAATGACATTTGAGATTGTATATGTTTGTGAATAAAAATAGAACTATATAATTATTAGAATGTTTTATGTTATATGTGACGGATTAAAAAGCAAAAATGAATTGATTTAATTGTCTTAATTTGTCATTGTCATAGAGTATGTTCCCAAATATCCTTTGGCATGTTGGGTATATGCTCTATGGGAGTGATATGTTACATAAGAGGCCTTTTCTGGCTTACAAGTGCAGGCAGAAGGAAAGCCTATAACTACTTTTTTCATTTTGTAGGATAGTATGGTTTATTATACCTATAAACAGCTAGCTGGAAATATTCCTATGTCTATCAAGGCATAAGGAGAGTATCTTTTTTTTTTAACGAAGTCTGTTACATACGACCATTGGCTTGTGAGGATTGCTTTTTGCATCTTTGTTAATTTGTGTCCTGCTATCAATATACTACTTGTTTTGGTTCTCTAAGTTTCACTTGCTCCTTACTCTATCATACTACTAATAAGGAGGATGGTCATATGGTTCCTGTGATGATGGATATTGAAAATCAGAATTCATATCAGTAATTCTTGTTGAAGGAGATAAAGGGAGGCCTTAGGTTGTCTCTTCACCTAACGTTCAACATCTGATTAATAAGCACTTGCAGTATGAGCGTAATGCTTTGAATAATCAGTATGTAGACATATTGGCAGATATTACTATTCTGCAGTTAATGAGTAATCACTTTGAAGATACACAGGAGGTAACGAGATGCTCGGATCAGTATATAGTGGTGGCTCCTTAGAATCTGGTATTGTCTTCTCAATCTGTAGAAGCAATGTATGATACTAGTTGGTGCAATAGAAGTTTCAGATCATGATTGTATCAGAAGAGATAATTAGGGCAGATAATGAGGTAAACCCTCAAGTAACTCTTAACAATTCTTAGAGAAGATCTATCATAAGGAAAGCTAAACTTAAGGGGGCTTCCACTTAGATGAATATTCTAATGTAGAATACAAGAGGGTTAAATAACTTTGAAACAACTTATGGAGAAGGCTTTAGTTTCTGAGAAGAATCCAGTTTTGGTGGGCCTCCTAAAGACAAAAATAAAGACCACTTTTGTCTAGTCAAGATTGTCCTTGTTGGGTATGCAATGGAAGACTACTACAAACCATTCTTAACATTACATTGGTCGTATTATCTGTCTTTTCAACTCTAATTATATAGAGGTTATCAGTTGAAGTGCAACTCTCCTGCTTTTGAAGTTACTATAATTTATGCTTCCAATTTTCTTTTCAACGAGCAAAATTATGGACTGATCTATGACTTTTACACTCAGGTATGTAGAATCCATGAGTAGTAGTTGATGATTTCAATTATTCATTAAATTATAGTGAAATTAAAGGTGGATCCAGTTACACAATGGGGTTAAGTAGAGAACTTACGCAGTTATTTCAACAAGTGGATTTACTAGAAATAAGGGGTACAAGGAGATTATTAACCTCAAAAAATAAACAACAAGGAGGCATGTTGATAAGAAAGAAGTTGGATAGAGCCTTAGTGAACCACTCTTGCCTCAGTCAGTTTCCTTCTTCTTCCGTACACTTTAGGGAAAATATATTTTCATATCACTCTTCAATACTTAATCAGGAGTTGATTGATCCAGTAAGAGATAGAGCTCTATTTCATTTTTCAGTTGTCTTAGTCAGATGGAGGGTTTTATGGCTATAATCAGTAGCTGTTGGAGGCAAAAAGTACATGGACAAAAGTCTTTTCTTTTGATGCAAATGCTTAAAATGGTCAAACTTGCCCAACTTGTGAAGGTAAAGCATCATAACTTTAACCACATGAAGTAGAAATTGGTGAAACTTAGGAGGCTTGCTACAATGATCTAATCAATTTTGACTTAAGGAATACTGAGACTTTGAGGCTGCAAGAATATCAACAGGGATTGATGTATCAAAATTTTGTTTCAAGGCAAAAAGCAAGATTATGTTGGCTCAAAAAGAGGGATTCAAACACAAGTTTTTTTTATGCGTCACTTCTTGACGTAAGAAACATAATACAATCTCTAAGCTAGAAGACAATAATGTTAATGTGATATCCGAACACCGGGACTTGACCAGTTTAATTAAGGGATATTTTCAACAGTTAATAGGAATCTTGGTTAGTCAGTAGCAGGGATTCAATGGGAAAGATGTACTACATCTCAACCTTAACTAGGCATATGTGGACATGTTTATAACTCCATTCACTCCTTAAGATGTCAAGGAAATGCTTTTTAGTCTCAATCCCTCAAAATCTTCAAGCCCCGATGGTTTTAATACTAGCTTTTTCCAAATCTAGGAAATTATTGATCAACTTTCTATGTATGCAATATTGGAATTCTTTTCCTCTAATTGGATATTGTTGGAAGTTAATCATACCTTCATTTGCCTTATACCTAAGAAGAAAAACCCTTCTTCAATTTCAGATTTCATGCATATTTCTTATTACACCAAAGTGAACAAAACCATTGCTAAACTTTTGGCCTCCAAACTTAAAATAATTTTGTCAAAGCTCATCAGCATAGATCAAGGGTCTTTTTTACCTAGGAGAAGTATAAATGATCACATTTTAATTCTTCAAGAGTTATCGGATGGTTATAAGCCTAGTAAAACTATTAATAATTGCTTAATCTCCTTATCTCATATGATTTACTCCAATGACTCGATACTCCTTCAATTCAAATGATGGTAAACATGTTGCATGCATTCTCTAGTTAGTATAGAATGAAATTCAAAGTGGGGAAAAGTGGATTGTATCTTTCCTCAGATGTCAGGAACTAAAAGCAACGTAGTCATATAGTTGGTTTGAGTTGTACTCTGCCCCTTTTAAATATCTAGGCGTCCTAATCACTACTAGTAAACCTAAATTCTTTGACTTTATTCACTTGATTGATAAGATTAAAGATCAAATTGATGCTTGGCAAAATAAGTGTTTTTCTACTGCATCCTAGCTGCTTCTCTTCAATTACATTTTGAATAGTATGAATTTGCATTGGTTTGCTCAATTGGTTTGGTCGAGGAGGGTCATTAAGGAGATGGATAAAATATTAAAAGCTTTCTTATGCTCTAGAAAATTTGAGAATAGGAACCAAGATAAGGTGAAATGGAGTGATATCATTACCCTAAAGAGGCCAGAAGGGCTTAGGATCATCCATATTGATCAAATGCAGAAGGTAATGCTTGGTAAGCGGTTATGGAAATTATTCATTGTCAAAAAAACAATGTGGATTAAATGGGTTAATGAGTACTGTCTAAAAAATCATAATTTCTTACAACTGGACAACCATAGAGAATTCTCATGGTTTTTTAATCACTTACTCAACTCGAGAAATATGTTCTATACCTATATCAATCATAGGCTGGGGGATGGAGAGGATATATGGATATGGTTTGATAACTGGACCAATCATAGTCCTCTCATTCAAAGAATAAATCTTTCTAGCCTTAGGAATAAAATCCCTCTCAATACTAGAGTTTCTATACTTATCCAAAATGGTGAGTGGACTTGCAACTTCAGATGTTTTCAGTTATTTTTAGATTATTTTCCTAACATCCCTACACGATTGAGGCAGGATAGCATAGTCTCACACTCTGATGGTTCCTTCAGCAATTGATCTTATCATCAAGTACTAGTGAACCACTTTGATGTGGTTCCCTAGTTTGAGGTTATCTAGAAGCAAAATCTAAAGTGTAAAGTTGTTGTATTCACTTGGCTAGTGATTAAAAATAGGCTTTGGATCAAGGACATATGGTTTGGTGACTTTGACACCATACGTGTACTTTAAATAATTGAATGAGAGGAGAAATCATTTATTCTTTGAATGTAATTATACCAAATCAATTTGGAGCAGAATTATGGTTATGTTATAACTAACTAGGTATACCTTTGAGTGGACAGAGAGTTTGAATTTTCTCATATAGTGTGCTAAACACGGTACAGTAAATGACATGATTATTAAGACTTCCTTTCACACTATTATCTATTCAATTTAGAGGGAAATGAATTGGAGGATATACAAGGGTGTTGAAGAGAGCAAACAAAAACTTGTGGAACATATAGTGAATTGGTTCAGAGCTACCATAATTGCTAATGATAAAAAAAACGCTTAGTTATTCATGCACTAAAACTGAACTAGTTATTATAACGCTATCTGGTGTCGATATCTTATATATTGGATAGTGAGTTTATTTTTTTCTTCGATATTATGATTTATTATAATTGTTTTTTTATAGCTTTTGTTAAATTAATACAATTATCTTTTATCTTAAAAAAACAATGGCTCCTAGCATATATTTGATTTATTATGCTAAAGACCTACTATACTTGCATAAAATGGGTGCAAGACTACTATTCAAATACTGAAATACAGCCCATTGGTTTTGAGAAGTTCAAGAGTCAAGGAAAATCTAGCTCAAAAAAGAAGAATATTGGAAATGTCTTTAAGATGATCTTCATGTAGCCTTTAATCTGAAGAATCCTTAATTGAGAGGGAATTTTGTGTTCAAAGACTGTATCAAGATTATCCTATGTTTGAAATGAAAACCACTAGAGTTTGCCAGTTTTACGATAAATCCCTTTCGCTCTACTTCATTTTCTACCCTAAACATCAAACAATCTATGTTTTTCTATTAGCAATGGTGTTTTCTCCTTCTCTTTCATATAAATTCCCCTAAAACTTAACAAACTTTTCTTGGACTATGACCTCTGATAGATGCATATTTAATTATAATTACACACTCATGTTTGATGTATTTTGCTTGATATTTTATTGTTTTGTTACATATTTGATACTTAATTTGCTCTAAGTGCATTGATAGGTTATAATCTTCTTATAATAAAAGAAGAAGAATTTGGATCAAACAGTGGCATGACACAAAGATTTGAAGTAATTGAAAAGCTACACAACTATGTATAGAGATAATGTTATTCTCTGTAAATGTGTGAAATTTGAAGAAATTGATTTTTGGAGGTATGGAGTTATGTGCCCATAAATACCGATGTACACCATTGTGTATGTTGCCCATATAAGTCACTATATCTATATAGAATCATGAATTCAGGTACTTTTGAATACACACAATCTCATACAGACTCATGTAAGTGATCATGTATATCCCATAAACCCTAAAATTTACTATAAAAAGACATTAGTGGAGGCAATATGAGGAGAGCCAACTTTTGTAGTAGATTTGAGATGTATAACACCTAAAGAGGTAACGATTTTGATCTAGGGACATGTAAAACATGAAGAATACATTAAGAGATCCAGTAGATCATAACATCAAACCTCAAATTTGCAAGAAGATTCAATAGAAGAAAATTGAAGATTTAGAATTACAACCTCATTGTTTTCTATTGGTTTTTCGTATTGTTTATCTTTGATTATGTTCTTTATTATTAATAACTAAACGAGATTGGTGTCTAGGTACGATGAACCCTATTTTGAGATAACAATCTTTTTATTCAAAGCAATCATATTGATAGATTATTGTGATTCAATTATTTGTTCTACTCTTATTCTAATATATCTAAAATATTAGTACATGATTTGATTTCATATGATTGAGATTGAGAAATCCTCTTTTATGAATAGATCCACCATAATTGAAAGAAGTTATATGCAAACCTATCGATAGGCCGATATAAATCCTCTATGTTAAGGTTAAACCTAATAGCAGAATTCTTAAATCGATAAAGCAATCCTAGGTGCTTTACTAGAAAGATTTCTATTAATCAAGAGAATAATTAGTTACTAATAGTCTTGAGAGAGTTGATAGCATAATATAGAATTTTTCATAATCCAATAACCAATAATATGATTGCACAATAAAAGGTTAATAATATGTAAAGATTTATAGGGGGTTCATAACCTAGACACTACTATCTAATATTGATTTTTCTACGTATTTTACTAATCCTAAGATCATAGTTATTTAATCTTAATTTAGTTTATTTATTTATTTATTTTTAATTAAAAATAAAAATCTAATTCTTAGGCTAGATAATAGTAAAAAGGTAATTATTAGTATTTACAGCCTTCATGGGATCGATATGCACTTGTCTGTGCTAGCTACAGCTACATCGTGGACTCACAGATAATTCATTATTGACCTTAACTCCATTAAGAAGTCAATCAAAAAAAATTTTGTCGTTTTCTTGGACTTGTAATATTAAGAAAAGATAGATTGCATTAATTTAACCATTATTTTATATCTATTTTATTTTAACTTATTATATTCTTAGCTTATTCATTTGATTATTTTTTGAACTTCTCTACTTTGAAGTTTAACGACTTACTGTTAGGATTTAAAATTCATTATCATAGCCACAAAAATGGAAGGATGGAGTAGACAGTTATTGAGCAAGTTTTATCTAATGCAAAACTCCCAATATCTGCAAGTATACGAATCATAACTTGTAGTATCAAAGGTGTCGATCTCACAAGGAGATAGTTAAAACTAAATGAACCCAACTTTGTATAAAGAGATTAAAGATTATTAAAATAAAATAATAATAGAAAATTAAAAAATGAAATCAAGCAAATAATCAAATAACAAATGAGCTACCACAAATATGTGAGGAGAATCAAGGAAGAGCGAAACAACCTACGTTCGATATCACATTGGGGTTACTTCAAAATTTAACCAAGGATTGCATATAGTGCAACCTCGAGTCGTTCTCTTGAGGAGCCGAAAATAAAATTTAATTCCTAAGTAACTAAATACAATATAACCTAAACTATAGAATGGGGTTTGATTTGATTAACTATCACTAAAATTGCAATGAATTAAAATAAACATAAAGGACTTGTTTTCGATATTTTTAATTTAAAAAGAGTGAAGTGGAATGATAGTGAGTGAATGGAATGAAAAACACAAGTGATTAACAATGATAAAAGCAACCCTCCAATTTAATAGCACAGGCAATCATCACTTAAACAGATATGCGAGTTAATTACAATGAACCAAGAGTTATAATCAAGCTTTAAATCCAAAAACCGAGCCATCTCAAATTGTCACAAAATATTTTCCAAGGTCTCAATCTACTAACTGCCACCAGAATAGTAAAATAGAACTAAGGATACTAAAAACCAATGCTCAATTATTACTCAATAATTAACAAAACAGAATTAAAGCGAACAACCAATAATTCAAGCCACTTTGAATAATCACTAAATATTCATTAAAATCTCAATACAAAGTCTTGACTCAAAACAAAGTAATGAAATTAAGTCATAATCAATACAATATCAGTTCCTAAATAATAATCCAGCCACAAAAATCTTCCAATACAAAGATATAATCAATACATAACTCCAAAATAATTAAATAGTTATCCTAAGACCTAGGAATCACTAAATAATTAAATAGGTAAAAGATAAATGCAGCTTAAACTCCCCTATGAGGACCAAAGCTCCTACCATTACCACTGAATTGAATGACCAAGACAAACTAGCCACAGAAAACCATAGAAGACGCTGCCAACAGTGAGCTCCGACATTCAGTCATGGAAGACATCGAAAGAGATAATGGAATAGTGAGGAAGAAGCCGAGAATCCAAGATAAAATATAATGGAAGATGGGAATGATGGTTTAGATTTATGGAAGATGAGGAAAGAAATGAAATCAAGGTTTGGGATCAGTCGAGAAGTCTATTGTTAATAACCCCCTTCTTTTTTTCTCTTATGCGTTCCCCTTTCTATTTAAAACCAACACTACACCTAAAACCCTTGTTCATTCTCCTCTACTGCGTCTATGTTTTTCTCCTCTCGCCCAATGTTGTCGTTTCCTCATTCCAATTGCTGACGCATTCTCTTTATGTGTTGCTTTTAGTTTTGAGCCTCCTAGCCTTAGCCGTGTGCTAGCATTTTCGTTATCTTGCGTTATCGTTTTGCTCCTTCTCCAGCTACTGGCATTTTCTTCATAAGTTGCTGTCGCTTTTGCTTTTCTTCTATCTGCCTTATGCATTGTCGTTTTGCAATCCGAACTTGTCCACTTGTGTTGTGTTGTCTTCATTATCTTTTGAATTCTAATTTCTCCCAAGTACCCTACAATAAAAATTACAAATAATGTAGCATCAATTATCCTAAAATCAATTAATCACAATTAAGAGCTTAGGATTTATTCTATTGTTATTTTGCTCCCTAACTGTTGTTGATTCAATTATGTGTTGATTCTAGATCTTCTAAGAGATTGAAAACTCTTTTTCAAGACCTAAACATTTAACCCTTATTGATTACGAAATTTCGTATTCTGTTACCTCTCAATTCACAAAGTTTACCTAACATTTTCAACTAGTTCTTAACTGATCGACTGAATAATCAGGTCCTTACACGATATATCTCCTCATATAATTACCAATTTGATATTTGGGAGACTTATTACTTCATTAACTCTCATTACTCGACCTAGTCATATTACATTCAACTCACTCTCTCAATTTATTATAGTACGTATTAGCCTACCCAAACATCACAACACCAGAAAATTGAATTGAAAACAACAACAATCAAGTCATAAAATAACTCAAGAATAAATCTTAATATGATAATTAGAACATCCTAAACGTGAATAACATATTCAAATCTAATTTACACATCAACTTTAGTGAAATAAACAATGGAAAGAAAGAAAGAGCTTGATTTGAACTCAAACTTGAAATTTGGAATTTCCGGATTGCATTTTTTGCTTCTCCTTCTTGCTCTCTCACTTTTTAGATGGTGGTTGCTCTTTTTGAGTGTTTTATATTCTTAAATAGTTCTTAAGGCTTTTAGGGTTCTTTCTAAGGTTTGAACATTTAATTTGGTTCAATAAAAAGCCCCAAAATGTTCAAATTACAAAACTAATCGCGTGCTGGAAAAGCTGAAATTTGCCAGAATAGTTGTCTGCACTCTTTGTCACGATCGTGGCAAGATAAGCCATGATCGTGGCCAGCTTCCAGACTTCTAATTCTTCTCTTTTCTTTAATTCCTATTTCCATACACTCAAACACACATCAAACACCTCTTGAAATAGAAAATTAAGGTTCAAATCATGCTCAAAACTATGTAAACATTTAAAATATAAACAAACACTAATAATAACATAATTCTAAGCTTATATACATGATAATCATCTAAGAAATACTAAAAATCACACTTAAACATCTATCAAAACATAGTATAATTTACACTTATCAACATCTCCACACTTAAACATTTGCTTGTCCTCAAGAAAAAGCAAAAACAAAACATAAAACACAAAATCAAACAAGCTAAACAATAACACATACATTTGTACAACATGTACTAATGATACAATGGAATCTAACTTGACGAAACCAATTTAACCTCAAAAAAAAATCATTTAAGTTGTTCCAACATATTAAACTATTCAAGTTATGGCTAAGCACTTTGGATTTAATATACATACTAATCAAGACATTAACATCATATTCATTCACCTAAAGCACTTGTATATACATTGATAATTAGTAATCAACCAAAATTGCATCTATCACTGAGTATCCCTTCATTAAAAAAATTTCTATTTTCAAAGATTAGTAGCATTTATCGATCAAAGCATGAGTTTTTTTTATTTTCTTTAACGTTAACCTAGTATTTGATGTGAAGGCAAACACCTTTTTATAAATATCCCCTTATTACTCAGTTAGTCCACGTTTTATTAATTAGCTCGGTTAGAATGTCATTCTAGCCTTTTGACGCGAAGACAAACATTTGTCTTGAATGCCCCTAGTTACTTAGCTATATCACATTCTCAACTGGATACTAATTCTATTCATAACCTAATATTTGTTTCAAAAGGGCTAGTGGAATAGTTATTTATTTAATAGACATACGCGTTTTTTTTTCATTTCACATAGTCTACCTCATTTCTTTTAGCCAATCATCCTTATGAAAAGACTGCTAATAATACTAACATATTCAATTGACTTATAATTATAAATGTATGTAACAAATTTCTTGAGATGAATAAACTGATTTCATACCCTAATTAACATAGATATTTAACTAAAGATACTTAAAACATAAAATGCACAAGCTAATATGCCTTTACAAATTCAATGACTATATTTAAATCTAAAATACTTTCTTATTGTCGTTGATATATTCACACATATATAACATATGTTCACACTTTGTCAAACTAATAAAAAACTAACAATATGGTATGCAAAATTCACACTCACGACATGCCAATGCAAAATCATCCACATACTTAGACAACATATTGTCCTTAATATAAGAAAAACCAAAAAATAAATGAAAAACAAAAGGAAAGGTTAAGAGCACAAAACTAGGAGATTGTGTTGGTGACCAAGAAATTCCAACAGTTCTTTCCCTACAAAACAAGAATAAAAATAACAAATAAAACTTATCCTAGTTCTTGGGTTGCCTCCCAAGTAGTACTTACTTAACGTCGTTAACTTAATGTGCACTTTCTTCCATACTCAACCTTGGTCAATTATAAGTGGCTTGCTTCCACCCGTGTAGCTCAATTTCAGTTTAGTAGCTTGTAAATAAGCTACATATTACAAGATAATCAAAATGACATAATTAGTCAAATCAAGAAAACCAAGTAAGTTCAATACTGCCCTTTAATTAACAATATGTTAATAAAATAGAAACTAATAAAACTCCCTGCATCTTTTATCAAATTTAGTAGTTTGTCCTGTAAAAGGGTGAGTTATACTTTTCTTCCTTATTCACCTCATCTCCTCTTCTGCTTTTACTTCATGAATAGAGCCTTTCATATCTTCTTCAACTTCTACATTTGTTTGCATATGTTCTTCTGCCTCTCACTCCTTTAAAGATTTGACCACATCAATTCTCCTGACTGAGTCACTCTCTTTTAGATTTTTTAATACCTTATTCATATTGAATTCCATTTGTTCATCTCTAATCTGAAGGATGAAATTTTCTTCATGGACATCTACTGTGGCTTTTCTAATGTTCAAAAATGGTATACGAAGAATTAAGGGATAAGTTTAATCCTTTTCAAAGTCTACCACGAAAAAATCCATAAGAATAAAATACTTATCCACTTTTATAGCCACATCCTCTGCTAAGCTAAATGGTTTCTTTATTAATTGGTCCTCCACATGAATATGCATAGATGTTGGCTTCACATCTCTTAAACCTAATTTCTTAAAAATCAACAAAGGCGTAAGGTTTATATTTACGCCTAAGTCGGATAAACATTTTGAAATCTTTAAATTACCAACTACATAGGGTATTGCAAAGCTCTTTGGATATATCAACTGTGAGGGCATATGGTTGGTAATTAAAGAGCTAATGCTTTCTGTCATGGCTACCATTTGATTATCATCCCAAGTATACTTGGCAGATAATATTTTTATAAGGAACTTTGCTTACTTGGGTTTGCATTTCAACACTTCCATAAAAACAAGTAAATTTTCCATTTCTTTAGCTTTTCCACGAACTTTTTAAATGGTACATCTAATTCTTTCTTTTGAAGTCTTTGTCAGAATAGTGTTTTCAGTGCGTAAGGTGGAGGAGGAATGTATGAAGGGTCTTCATTCTTGTCTTCATCCCTTTTCTGCTCCTCTTGGTCTTCTACAAAGTGGGTCTTAGCTTATCTTTTCAACAATTTTCTAGCTATTTCCCACTTCTTGTTAGCCTAATTTGATAATTTTCACTCGGTTTATCCTCTCAGTTTGTTACCAAATTATTAAGAATAGAAATTGATTCAAAAATAACTTAATAAAAACATAATAAATCAAATTTCATTAATATCAAAGACAAAACCTCCAAACATGACGTTTTTAGCTATTTTTGCATCTACTCGACGTAGGCCACAATTGTGGCCAGCATCTACCCCTCTCTTTCACGATCATGGCACCAATGGCTCAAATCTTTCTGTCACGATCATGACCTATGGTGCCATGATCATGGGCCATATTTTTAGTTCGAAAGTCTTCAAAACTTCTCCGTTCTTCAATGTTGACCCTGCAACACTAACAAAAATATCAAGGTATCTCAAAAACATAAAATTTAAGCTCAAAGACTTATACTAACCTATAAAAAATACGTAAACACATAAGTTGACAAAATCCTAACCTAAATACGCACTAAACAATCACATTAGCACTTAATATGTAATAAATTAAACCCTAAAAGATGATGCAAATCATAACTATAAGCATCCCCACACTTAAACATTTGCTTGTCCTTAAGAAAACAAGACAAAGAACACATCACAAACACACAACACACAATACAATAATAAGGCAATGCCTTCAACTTCATAAAATAAATTTAATCTTAAACACAATCATTCGAGTTATTCAAATCATTAACATAAAAAATCTATGGCTAGGAGCTTTGAACTAAATATACAACTTATTCAAAATCTTAAGTGTTATTTACTTACCCCTTTTAATTGCACACACACATTAATAATTCTTTGGTCCTTTAGACTCTATAACTATTCCTAAGTATATTTTCATAAAAAGTCAAGCTTATTACAAGTCTAGTAGGTTTATTAAGAAAACACACTAGTTTCTTTTATTTATTTATTTATTATTATTGTTATTGTTATTGTTGATGTTGTTGTTATTATTATTATTATTATTATTGAACATGGACTTAGTTTTTTTACGCGAAGGCAAACATTGGCAATGAATGTCAATCTAGTTACTCGACTAAGTTATGTTTATTAAATAGCTTGGTTGAAACATCATTATAGCTTTTTGACGTCGAGGCACAAATTTATGATGCGTGTTGATTCAGTTACTCGGTTATTATCACATTTTCAACTAGCTACTAGCCCTATTTATAACCTGAAGGTCAGTATAATAGCTATTTACTTAATAAAACACACAATCATTTTTATTTTTATTTTTTCTACCTTATTATTTGAGCTACTCTTTTCCATGAAAAATATTAGTTAAGCCACTTAAGTTGAAAGGCCTCAAATTATGAATGAATA
The DNA here is from genome assembly GCA_027563595.1 of Erythroxylum suave. Taxonomy (NCBI): domain Eukaryota; kingdom Viridiplantae; phylum Streptophyta; class Magnoliopsida; order Malpighiales; family Erythroxylaceae; genus Erythroxylum; species Erythroxylum suave. Next base: position 34,538,714 of record JAOSBN010000002.1, on the reverse strand, counting down.
TGACAGTTGAGAAGGTGCTAAACTTACACTAAATCCTTATTAAGCTGTATATTCATCCAAAAACTCCTAATTCACCAATTTTGCGAGCTAAGGATCATTCACAACCTAATAGACTATGTTCAAAATTAAATGAATTTCAATCCATCTAAGCCATTAACACATTTAAACAATTCACAAAGTGCAACCTAGCACTATCATCCATATGCAAAATAACATAAAAAGCAAAACATATAACCCCTCCCCACACTTGAACAACATATTGTCCTCATTGTGAGAAGAGAACGAACAAACACATAAAAGACAAGAAGAAATATAAATTACCATAAACAGAAAATAAATAAAAATAAAACAACAAAACTGAAGGCTAATTTGAAAAAGTAAAATTAGGTTAGACAAAAATCTCATAGAGATGGAGGTGGTGATGGTGTCAGAGGCGGCAATTGAATGCTCTGAGACTTGAAATATCGATGGATCCGTCAAATGTCCCAGCTTTAGCATCTTTGTGTCTGTACCATTTCCTTCATCATTCTGGTGTTCACCGCAAGAGTCTTGTTAGTTTCGAAGATGGCATCCAGAACTTTCTTCCATCCTTGTTCTTCCTTAGATTCTTCAGTGGTTAAGTCCTCTTTGACCTGGCTATGTGGCCCTGAACTCGAGCTCGCTTGACTGATCCTAATCCTAACATGTATCTTCTCGGTAATTTCCCTTAGTTCCATGTTATGGGAATAAAGGATTTCAACCCTCCATAAGTGGTGATGAAGTAGGAAGTGAGGGAGGTGGACCATTACCCACTACTGTCCACGCCATAATATTCAGCTATAGCAGACACTATATACCTCATGCCTACATTGTTTCCCCTCTTGCACAAAGTTGCATAATAGCGTTTAGCACATATGTGGACGTGCACACTGGAATACTATGGTCCACGCACCATAACATAAATAGTTCCTTTGTGTAACATTTGTTGGTTTCTGTTTTGATAAAACTAGCTGACATATGAATTTGTACAGTAACAAGTTTTCATAAGACCATTGTTATAAGCATTCTTGGCATGAAATTGCTCAATTTTAGTAAGTTCATTCCAATATCGAGACGCATAAAAATCATCATGTTGATCGATGATGGAGGATTCGGGGAATCCACACATATCACACATGATTTCTACATTATATTCATAAGCTCTTCCTCTTAACCTAAACAACAATTCCTTGGGGTTCCGAGGGTCATAAGTCAGCAAAGTGAAAAAATCTAGTGAGCTCCTAATAGATAGGAAATTGGAATCATATAAATTGGGCTTACTGGATTCTTTCAACTAAATTTTCTGCTCTCTCATGTCTAGCCTATCGAGTGTTTCAAAATCAAAGTATTTAGGAACTACTATTTGTCTAGCATTCAAAGATTGGAAACGAGTACCTACTAATTAAGAGAAAAGGGGGTTTCATCCTACCTTTATGAAAACCTAATTGATTATGAAATTATTGAATTATCAAGTCTAGACAGTCTTAGGGTGGATTACTCTCTCTCGAGTTATAGTCTTTAACCCTAATTTATAATCCCTAATTTAAATTATGGAATTGCAATCTCTCGATTTACAATTTACCCAAAACCTAGTTTAGTTCTGCAATTGTCCAAAAACCTATGCACGATCTCTCACTACACAAATTGAATGATTTGATTCAATTCTTTATCTATCAAACTACCTAACTCTCATTAGCCCAAATTGATGATTTTCACTCGGTTCACCCTCTCAATTTATTACTGAATTATTAAGAATAGAAATTGATCATAAATAACTGAATAAAAACACAACAAATCAAATTTCATTAATATCAAAGACAAATCCCGAAGGTGAGTTTAACCATACTCAACATTCAACAAAACCTGTTCTCAACAACTATCTCAATTACATACTTTAATAAAATTGAAAACAAGTTGGAAAATACACTTGGAATGAATCTATGGAGGCAGTGATGACGTGAACTTATTACGGGAAGTAATTCATGTCAAGCTTCTTCTCCATGTCTCTATTCCTTCGTCTCCTTCCTCAATCTCTCGATAAAGCTCTCTAGGGTTTTCAAAATTTGGTTGATGCAAAAAGCTCTTCTTCTCTATTCTTTATGTTCCTCAATTACCTTGGCAGACCTAGGGTTTCTTTGAGGTCGAAACGGTCCAAAAAGTACCTTAAAACTTGACGTTTTCAGCTATTTTTGTGTTTGCCCAGCGTAGGCCATGATCATGACCCTGCCTGCCATGATCATGACCAGCATCTACCCCTCTCTGTCATGATCTTGACTCAAGTGCTATAATCATGGCCTAGATCAGACCTCTCTATCATGATCATGGCTCAATTGCCACGATCGTAGCCTGGGGTATAGTGGCTCACATCTTTCTGTCACGATCGTGGGCTGTGGTTTTAGCCTGAAAGTCTTCGAAACTTCTCCATTCTTCGACATTAACCCTGAAACACTAACAAACACGTCAAGTTATCTTAATAGCATAACATTTAAGCCCAAAGACTTATACTAACCCATAAAAAACACTTAAACACATAAATTGACAAAATGTTATCCTAAATACACACTAAACACTCACATTAACACTTAATACATAACAAATTAACCCCTAAAATGTGATGCAAATCACAATTATCAATTATCTAAGTATTAGCATACCTAAACATCATAACACCAGAAAATTGAATTGAAAACAACAATAACCAGGTCACAAAACAACTAAAGAATAAATCCAAATCTAATAATTATAGCATCCTAAAAGTGAATGACATATTCAAATCCAAGTTACACATCAATTTTAATGAAAAAACAAATGAAAGAAAGAAAGAGCTTGATTTGAACTCAAACTTGAAACCTGGAATTTCTAGATTGCTCTTTTCGCTCTTCCTTCTTGCTCTCTCACTTTGGAAGATGTTAGCTGCTCTTTTTGACTGTTTTATGTTCTTAAATAGTTTTTAAGGATTCTAGGGTTCTTACTTGGATTTAACAACTTAATTTGGTTCTAAAAATAGCCCCAAAATGTTAAAATTACAAAAAGAGTCGCAAGTTGGAAAATTTTAAATTTGTTGGAATAGTTGTTTACACTCTCTGTCACAATTGTGGCCAGCTTCCATACTTCCAATTATTCTCTTTTCTTCAATTTCCTATTTTCATACACTTAAACACCTCTTAAAACATAAAGTTAAGATTTAAATAATGCTCAAAACCAGACAAACACTTGCTCAAAACCATACAAACACTTAAAATATAAACAAACACTAATAAATAACATAATTCTAAGCTTATGTAAACTTAAAATCCTCCATATTTTTCTCACCATTTTTTGACATCCAAGTAATCCTATCTATTTCACTTTTTTATACATGATTCAATGGGTGTTTTTCATTATTTATGAATTTTTCAATAAAAAAGGATAGAATTAGGAATTTTTGGGCTTTAAGAGATTTCTTATGATTTCATGATTAATTTTTGTTTAATATTTGAACTTAAATACATACATAATTGATTTAATGATTCAATTTGATTAATTGCATACGAATTTGGTGAAATTTTAACTTGAATTACAGGATTGTGCACTTTTGCTCATTAATTATCAAATTTTGATATTTTTCGTGAAATTAGGATCAATTAATTGTTCTTATTTTAATTAAAGTCAGGTTTTTGTTTTATTGCATACAAATTTTTATTTTTACATATTTCAATGTTTAATTTCATCAATTTGACATAATTGTGAAATTAGGATTTTTAATTACAAATTTAGGGTTGAATTTGTAATTAAATAATTAGGTTAGCTTAATTTGTTATTTACAATATTGTTAATTTTAATTTGGTGATTTATTAGGTCATAAGTTAATTTATTCAGTTATTTATGGTTTATTTTATTGTTTTTCTATTTTATTTATTTGCTTTGGGTTATTTGTTTGTAAATTATATATCTTTAATTTATCTTTTTTTGGTTTGCTTTCACTTTTAATAAATTAGTGAGCATATTAAACTTTAAGTGTGGGGAAAAGGATGTCCTTATAATTTATCTACATTTTTCTCACACATATTTAAAGTTTTAGGCACAGTGACGAAATGATGGCGAGAAAATGAGATCTTAAGGAAGTAACAATGAGGAGAAGGTTCCTCTACCATTACCTAGCCCCTCAGAGTGACTGAGAATATTGTTGTTCAATGCTCTTGCAAATGTTTTACAATGAAGTTAACACACCCATGCGAGGCATGATTGATGCAGCAGTTGGTGGCTCATTAATAAGAAAAACAATTGAAGTGGCCTACAATCTGTTATAAGAGATGGTGAATAATTGTTGTATTTAGACATCGAAATGAAGTTGGCAATGATCAACCTTCTTAAATCTAAAAGTAATTATTTTTATAGATTCAGTGACAACATTACAGGCTAAAATAGCCAACCTAACGTAACAATTGAATAGCCTGATAGACACCTCATCCTCTCAACTCAAAGCAATTTAGTATAGATGCAAGTGTTGTGCCCAAATAAGTTCTAAAAATACCTAGGCTATCTTACTCATAGTCGTAGTGATTACCCAGGGTCGTCTCCCATGGAGCTGAAATTTTCTTACTTAAATTAACCTTGAAGAAAAGTAAAAATAAAAAAAGTTGCAATCTTAAACATTATATCCCAATTTATTGAGTGAAGAATTTAAAGAAAATCACAAAATTGATTGAAAAGTAAACAAAATTAATTGGAAGCAAAGATGAATAGATTAATCGAAATGGAAAACTCTTGAGAATTAAATTCGCTAATTTAATCTCCTAGACATGATTAAGGGAAATGATTGGATAGTTGTCTTACTAAAACTAATAGTTAGGTTCTAAATTAACTTGAATAATGAACTAATCTAACTATTGTATTCAACAAGCTATTATACGAAATAAGTATGGAAACCTGACTATTAATTACCACTTAGGTTAATATATTTCTAATTCTTAACCTAAGTGTTTATAGTTTTTCATTCCAAGTTAAACTTCTTCTCTCTATCTTTCATTTAATACTAAAATAATGCAATGTCAGGTCATGCTATTACATTCATTCAGCATAGAAACCACAACAATAAATAAGATAACAAAACCATAACTTAGTCGTGCATAGTCGACTAAAATAGCTACATTAATTCTATAAAAAAAAAAGAAATAAGCCCATTATGGAAATCATGAGATTCATCATCTTCAAATACTCTAATCCCATCTTCATCAGTAGAAGTAAAGTATTTAAGCAACAAACCAAGTAAATCACTAAATGAACTATGAAATGAAAACAAGTAACAGCCAGCTAAGCTAGAAAAGTAACAAGTTCAATAAATAACAAGAAACAATGCAACAAATGAATAACAGAGCAAGCAAACAGGGATTGAATGAGTGAGATGTGATGGTCTCCTACCCCTCTCAAGCTTCTCATATTAGCTTCCACCTTCTACTTCAACTTGTTCTCACCAGATGATTGAAGGCTTACTCTACTTCTAGTTCTCTACTATGTTTCTCTCTTCACTGACTCTATCTGTTTCTCTTCTCATCTTCCCTTCTTTCCCTCTTTCTCTCTTTCTCTTCTCTTCTAAATAAGTGTCTGTGGAGTCTATGATAGATAAGGGATCGAATGAATGTTAGCCTGCTGCCACCTTCTATTCTCTCTACTTGTAGTCTCATTTTAAGTCTAAGGTTTCGAGCTGTCCCTCTGCACATGACACGTAACAAGTTCATGAATTAAAGAAAAATGGGTTATGGGAGTGCATGAGGTGGTCATAGGTGTAACTAATAAATTCTTAATTAGTTGTATTATTATTCCATAACACTTAGTTATTAATGACATGAAATTACTTAAGATACTCACTTTGACTAATATGTAGTTTTAGGCATAATTCAAAAGCAAAGGAGTTAAAGTGAGTCGAAAGTATTATAATTAGGTCATTTTTTGAAGGTTCACACTCACTTGTCTTCATAAAGCAATAAGAAGAAGATTGGAAAAAGAATAATATAAGAAAATGATAAAGAAGCTTAGAGCCATACATGATTTATCATGGTCGTAAGGCATATCTCACGACCGTGACAAAAGATGTCATGGGTCGTGAACCTCAACGAGGGTGATTCATGGGCATGATAACCCTATGCACCACTATGACATAATGACAGCTCACCCAACCCTAATTTTCACTATAAAATCTTCATTTTTGTGACGCAAAGGGGATATGAAAGAATAAGTAAGTTTTGACTGAGAAAAAAAGAAGAGAGGTGTTTCAACTAGGCTGAATCATGAGGGACCTTTAGGAGCTTCAGGAGAGAACAAAGAGGGAGTTAAGCTCTCCAGCATGAGAAGGCTCAAAGAGGGGCACTAGTTCAGAGGCGATATTGATGTCGATAACCCAGTTAAGCATTCCTTCCTTATATTTGTGTTTCTTTCTCTCTTTAGAAATTGTTTATGTTATTCGATGTGCATGGATTTGGATATTGTAAAAAGATGATTTTAAAGCGTTCACAAGAACGTTTATTTGCAAAGCTATTGTCAGAATTTTGATATAATCTGTAATTATTATATTTTAAATTCATGTGTAGTGATTAATGATTCGTAATAATTAGAGATAACATAATCTAAGTTAAATGACACATTATATTTGGTTTGTTGCCTTGATTATTCGATTATCCTAATTCATAATATAGTTGCCCAATTCAATCTAGAGAATGTATCCTAAGTTATTTGATGGCTAGGTTTGATTAACGATCGTATCTTAATTAAATATAACTAAGGGAAACTCAGGTTAATAGATTAACCTACGATTAATAGATTCTTTGAAAGGTTTGAGAACAACAAATCATTGAAATATGTTTAGTTAGGATGTAGGTTGAGATAGAACCAAAGAATCGGATTCCCAAGGAATTCATCTCTTTCATCATTTTTACATGTCTCCTTTAATTTGTTTTTCTTAGTTTAGTTTCATTTTATTTTCTTATTCCATAAACTAAACACTAGTTAATTTCATTTCATAAACTTTAACCAAACACTCTCTGTGTGATTGACTTATACTCACCACTGTTACAGTAGTAGATCTAGTTTTTATTTTTACTAGCGCTATGACATGCATGTCAATTTTGGCGTTATTGTCGGGGAGTGCGATATTTTAGTTTTGTTCTTGATTTTAATTGGTGTTTTGTACATATTTGTTTGCAATTCGTTTCTTCTCAATTAATTCTTGATATTTTCACTTTTTGTTTCAAGTTAATGATTTAAAATTTTGAATATATATATATGGAAGTAATTTCTTTTATAACTCATATTATTATTCTTCTAATTATATTTGGAGCGATTATGCAAATTTTAATTACAGATGGGATAATCATCATAATTACTTCCATGAAAATTTGCAGGATGCACAGCAATTCCTACAAACCAGAGGTTTCTTATCACGATTCAGGTACACCTTTGGAAGAATTAATTAATGATATGATTGTTAATAATTTGTAATTCCAATAGGATATACAACAATAGTTTCAGTAGTTCCAACCAATAGGATATAAAACAATAGTTTCAGTACTTCCAATAGTAGCTTTAACAGGGTATACAACAAATCCAGCAAGCATACAGAATACAAAATGCCAAATGGGTCAAATGATGGAAACTCTAGATCGTATAGGACCACAAATCAAAGATGAGCAGCCATATCAACTTAAGATATACCCAATAGACATTAGTACTGAAACCTGACAGAGTGATGAGGAGCTTGAGAATTTTGAGGGCAATATTCAAGGAATTACTTGTGAAGAAGAAGTGGAGAAAGGTTTTTAAGCTGAAAATGATACATCATTTAGCTTGAAGGTGAGTAGTGAGTCCGTTATTATTTTTGACACTAACTCTTTACCTTTACCTAGTGGGTTAGAGGAATTAAACAGAGAAGAAAAAGGTGGAGAGACATTCGATATCTTTCAAAAAAGCATAGACTCAGTAGATATTGAAAGTCTGAGGATATGGAGGATGTTGAATGGGAATGCTGATCAACTACGGTCCTATTTTGAACAACCTTGTGTGGAAGTGGTGCTAGCTATAATACTTGAAGATCACAATTTTGTCACGTGAGAAAGTGTTGAGTCAAGCCAGCGACCCTAAACAGAGGCGCTTCTTAGGAGGTAACCCAAGGAAAGTAAATTTCTTTTCTTTAAATTTTCATATTTCTTTTTTATATCCATGTGTGTTTTATTGTTGGATTGTTTCTTGCTTGTTTTAAGTTTCAATCCAAATGAGAGAAAGAACAAAAAAAAACATTTACTTATTTCTATTGCTTCTATGATTATATAATCATTATTAGAGTGCGAATTGACAGGAGAATTTCATAGAAACTTTAACATGTACTTTCACTCTTATTATTGGTCAATGTGCATTATCTTTAAAAGAGTAGTGACTAGTGGTAGACAAGGCTGGTGAGATTTTGATCCTTATTTAACTAACACGTTCATATCAGTTTTATTGTCTTTTGATAATATGTGACCTTCATGACATGTACATCCTAATTTTACATTGAATTTCTATTCAAGACCGTATTTTTATCGTATTTATTAACATGGAGATGATTAGGCATTTTTTTCTTTTCCGAACTAGATTAGCCAAATAGCCTACCCTATTGACATGATTTCTCCCTTGTTAGGCTCCTTTGAGCTTTATTTTCCTTTTCTTTATGTATTAACCACATTAAATGCTAACCAAATGTCCTTCCCAAGCCTTAAAGCTAGTGGAACATTTGTTGATTGTTGAGTTTATGGACATACAAAAGTATACATATGTATGGATTGGTTATAATGTTGGGATGTTATTTTATATCGCATCATTGAAATTCTCATGTTGATGTAGTTTCTTTTAACTTTCATAAGAGAAAAGAGAAAAGAAAGAGAGAAAAGAAAAAGAGAGAAAGAAATAAAAAAGAAGAAAATTTTGTTTAAATAAATGTATGAAGGAAGAAGTGCAAATGTGTTAAAAAGTTGCTTATGATTAATGCATCCTCTTAAAGTTGTATTGAATAGGTTATTTAAGTATGTTGGATATGAGGTAGAGTTTGGCTTGAAAGGGTCACTCATTTTGGTTTCAATATATTGTCATCAATTGTATGAGTGATCCATTTAGATTGGTATATGTTTTACGTGGTTTATATCTGAGAGATGAATTGAGTTGTGAAACATAATTGTTGCATTCGTCATAGCTAATGGCACCCAGTTTTGTATGAATGTTAACTTATGCACTTGATATCTTATTGCGTGTTACTTTTGTTTCACTAGCTTTAATGACTTTTAAGCTATTTGACCAAAATACATCTCACCTTGCCTATGCCCACATTGCAACCTTAAAAAGTCCTTTGATCCATGATTTTGCTTGTGAACATTAGTGGTGGAGAAATGAAATAAGATGCAAAGTTGTGGACTGCCTTGATTATGAATTGTATTTGAGTGTAACTATAAATATATAATGTTGAAACACATTTTCCAAATCTACCATTAGATTGCTCATTTTTTAAAGGTATTGAATGTTGAATGATCATTAGTAGAAACATTGAATCTTAAATTCTTGCTATGATTTTTGAAAGTTATTCAACTTTGATTATGATTATATATTCTTGGAACATATAGGAAATGAGTAAAAAATTTTAGATCTTTAAGCTTAATTATGATGTTTTGTACAAGGACAACAAAAAATTAAGTGCGGGGGAAAATTGATATATGCTTCATTGATTGTATAATTAAGTGATTAATGACATGAAATTGCTTAAGATACTCACTTTGACTCATATTTGGTTTTAGGCACAATTCAGAAGAAAAGGAGTTAAAGTGAGTCGAAAGCATTATAAGCGAATCATTTCTGAAGGTTTACACTCACTTGTATTCATGGAGCAAGAAGAAGACGATTATAGGAAGAATAATACAAGAAGAAGACAAAAAAAATTGAAGAAAATGTTGAAAAAGCTAACAACCATGCATGATTTTTCATGGCTATAAGACACATCTCACAACCATGACAAAAGATGTCATAGGCGTGACACATTTGTCATGCCCATGACTTATTTTACGTGGGCGTGACACCTATTTCACGCCCATGCATATGAGGCTCATGATCGTGAGCCTCGACTAGGGTGATTGGCGGCCATGACAGCCATGCACCATCATGACACAATGACAGCTCACTCAACCTTAATTTTCACTATAAAATCTTCGTTTTTATGATGACAAAGTGGATATGAAAGAATAGGTAAGTTTTAGTCGAGAAAAAGAGAAAAGAGGTGTTTCAATTGGTCTGAATCATGAGGGAACTTCGGGAGTTTCTGGAGAACACGAAGAGGGAGTTAAGCTCTCCCCCATTGAAAAAGCCATAGCTGACGTCGATTGAGAGGCAATATTGACGCTAACAACCTAGTTAAGCATTCCTTCCTTGTATTTCTGTTTCTCTCTTTAGAAATTGTTTATGTTATCCAAAGTGTATAGATTTGGGGATTATGAAAAGATGATTTTAATGCATTCATTGGATTGTTTATTTACAAACCCATTGCTAGAATAATTCGTAGTTGTTATATTTGAAATTCATATGTAGCAACTAATGATTTGTAATCATTAGGAATAACATAACCTTGGTTAAATGATGCATCGTATGTGGTTGTTGCCTTGATTAATCTATTTTCTTAATTCATAATGTAGTTGCCTAATTGAATCTAGAGATCATATCCTAGGTTATTTAGTGGCTAGGTTTGATTAACAATCGTATCTTTATTAAACACAACCCAAGGGAAAACATGGGTTAATAGATTAACCTATGATTAATAGTTTTTATGAGAGGTTTGAGAACAACAAATCATCAAAATATGGTTAATTAGGGTGTAGGCTGAGATAGAACCAAAGAACTGGATTCCCAACAAATTCACTGCTTTCATCATTTTTACATGTTTTCTTTAATTTGTTTTTCTTAGTTTAATTTAATTTAAACAAACACTGGTTAATTTTATTTCATAGACTTTAACTGAACACTCTCTGTATGATCGACCTAAGCTCACCACTATTACAGTAGTAGGTCTAGTTTTTATTTTGACTAGCATTACGACACGCATGTCAGTGAACACCTTTGTCACCCCCATGTAGCCATGGTTATGGGTATGACCTATGGCTCTGTGACCATGGCTACACACCTATGACTTACATGATCACGGGTGTGCATAAAATGGTCACCCCCATGCAGCCATGGTCACGAGCACATCCGTGACTTACATAGTCACGAGTGTGACCATGTAATTAACATCTCACACCATTTTCATGCAAAATTCCTCTGTTTTAAATGCACCATTCACAATAAGATCCAATTAACATCCATGCAATATTCACACCATTCTCACTCAATTCACCAAAAATTTGCATTAAAAACTAACCAAAATTAAGGCATAAATGCAAGCAAAATTCAACAAAAATTAGACACAACAATTCCCCCACCCCTAAACTATGCTTATCCTCAAGAAAAATAAAGAGCGCTAGATTATACAAGAACAAACAATGGAAACAACAAATTTTCCAAACTTATTGACCATTATTTCAACAGACACAGCCTAACAACTTAAAACTCATAATACTCCATGACAGGCTATTCTTCACATAATAATCCAAAATCATTAAGCTTTTTAATTCAAAGAACATTAATAAGTGTGATAGACACTCACTCCACTCTCCATCCTCTCAAGCATTCAAAGGTAGGATATATTCACCCATCATTCATTTCATATAAGGCATATACCATAAGCTTGCTCACCAATCCAATCTCCACCACTCATATTAAATATAAACATCAATCCAAAGGTCTTTATTATAGTTGTAATAGAGCCGGCTAAGGGTAAGAAAAAGAAAATTCACAATTTAAAACCACAAGACAAATTGGGCCTTTAAAATAATACAAAACAATGAACCATAAAGCACTCAATCCTTTCCTCTCATTTAACAAAATTGACACTTCTCATTTTTACTTCTCTCCTCTTCTTTTCATTTTTTGATCATTTTTTCTTTCTTCTTTCTTTTTCTTTTCTTACTATATTTTTCATTTATTTATTTAGAACAAGATCAGTAGAGAAAAATATAGAGGAGAGATACAAATTACTACAACCCTACCCATTCCTAACTCAAAAGCCAACTATATAATATGATTCCCCTACACTTGTTCAAACAATTATTCCCTAATCCCAATCATACACATTCAAATGCTTAACTTTCCTTATGGTAATTACAATGAAAAGGATAAATAATTAAGGTCAAGACTCATATTTTAGGTTTAAAGAAAGAAAAGATTTCATGTTAAGTTCAAAGGGGGTTCACTAAAGGTAACATCATGGCGGCTATTTAAGCAAAAGGGGTAAATCCCAATTTCCTTCATCATTTCAATATTTGCATAAGATTATGTGATCTCAACTAGTATTTGCAAGCAAGTTCTAGAGTTCCTCAATCATGAAAGAATACTCTCAACAACAAAATTTGAATTTGGTGTTTAATAGTTCAAAAAGGCTCAAATTCTTACCGAATGAAAAGTTTCATTCATCTATAACAACAAGCTAATGTCCTTTTAACTGAAATACAATTCAATTAGTCTAAGAATGCAAGTATACTCATTTACTCATATTATGCATTTCTAATCCCGATCAAGTCTATGTCATGACCATGCATCTCTAACTATTAAATGGGAAAACAAATACATAATACATAATTAATAAACATGTTTTAACTAATCCCCTTACATTTAAACCTTACATTATTCTTAATGTGATTCAAAAAAGTAAAAGAGGGATCTAAGACATAAAATAACACAAATAAGGACAAGCATTAAAACTAAAAGACATTAAACTAATAAGAAAAGGTATAGAAATACAATACTAAAGTGTGGGTAGTGGTTATGTCGATGCAATATGAAGCACAGGAATAAGCATGGCATACTACATTGAGGACCAGTAAATAGCTATAAGGAAGAAAAATATAAGAGATTGAAAAGTAGGTTTGAGCATAAAGCAAATAGATTAGGTCAAGTTTCACTAAAAAGAAATAACAAACAACTAATTAAAAAACAAAACAAAAATTATATGAGTTGCATCCCATTTAGCGCTTCTTTAGTGTCTTTTAACTGGACAACTCAATTGTTATGCTCAAGGTGGATCACTCAAAGTGATTGAGTCCACTGTTTTCTTCTCTTCATTGGGATTCTTCTCGAAGAATTTCCCAACCTCTCCCTCAGTTGCATCGACTAGCAATTGCCAACATTGTCCAACTTCTTTTCTTCTTCTTCCTGCAAGGCAAAATCAAAATTGGCACCATTAACTTGATAAAAAAAATAGCCTTAAGAAATAGTAGTAGTAAGAATGGGTTCAATATTAAAGATTGAAAATTCTACTATTCTCCTAAAACAATCATGCTCAGTTTCCCGTTCTTCACATCAGTTAAGGTATTGGTAGTTGCCATAAAAGGCCTCCCCGGGATTATGCTGTGCTCATTCCCTTATTCTTTAACCTCCCCCATGTCTAGGACAATAAAATCTATGAGAACAATCAATCCTCTAACTTTCATTAACACGTCTTCGATTATTCCTTTCAAATAATGGATTGACCTATTAGCTAATTGCAAGAAAGTGTTCATAGGTCTTAACTATCCTAGATCCAATTTCTTATAAATAGAGTGAAGCATAAGGTTTATGCTTGCTCCAAGATCAAGCATACCTTTAACCTTATCACCATTACATATTGATATTTTCATGATAAAACATCCTGGGTCTTTCAGTTTGGGAGGTAAAAACTACTAGAGAATTGCACTTGCTACTTCAAAAACTAACACCTTTTTGTTACGCTCAAACTTTTATTTCTTGGTGCTTAGTTCCTTGAAGAACTTGACATAAGCTAGAATGTTCCTAATCATATCTAATAAGGGCAGATTAACATTAACCTTAGAAAGTATTCCATATAGATAGGAAATTTGTTCATTTTGTTTTAATTCCTTAAGGCAACTTAGCTATGGAATTAGTGGTCGATAAAGATCCATCACCTTATGCAGTTTTTGTCCTTCATTGTTCTTGGTATCATGCTTAATTTTTTCACCGGTTTGAATGAGACTTAAAGAGCTTCCCCCATTAGTTTTCTCATTCCGTTCATCTTCTTCTTTGGTCAGGCTCTCCTTTTATTGACTGTCAGCATCAGACAGCTTAAAAGGAAGCTCAACATAATTATCAATTACTTTACCATTTCTCAAAACAGTAATTACTTGGGCTTGTTCAGGTTGACTAGGCAACTTTCTGTTTTGATTGTGATATATTTGAGTAGCAAGTTACCCTACTTAAATCTCAATCCTCTTTATAGATGCTTCCAAGGAGTCAAATCTTTTATTATTCATTTCTTGATTCTGAGTTCTTACTTGAATGAATACATTTAGGCTTTCCTCCAGAGAAGGTTTTCTTGGTAAGTTTTCATTTAAGGATTGTCCTTGAAAATAGTTTGGCCTCTAAAAATTTTAGTACTGTGGTTGGGGTTACATTGGTGGGTTGTTGGTCTTCCATGAAAAATTGGGGTGATTTCTCCAACTAGGATTGTAGGTGTTTGAATACAAATCATTTCTTTCCCTTGGTTAAAAATTGTTAAGTGAGTTCACTTATTCTTCCCTATCTACAAAAGGCTCACAAGAATACGAACAAACATTAGCTGCATGACCCTAAAATTCCATATATACTAAAGGTAGTTGTAGGGACTCGAGTTGGTATAGGAGACAACTTTAGAAGGTGAAGGTGGTGAGAGTCAACTTGAATAAGGCATAAGTCAAGAAAAAGAGTTATGGATACTTGAAAAGAAATGAGACTAAATATAATATAGGAGATTGAGTGTTCCTTAGGTGTCACCATAGAAAAGGATAATGGGATTTGGCAAGTAGGGGAAGTTGAGTAAAAGGTTCATTGGTTTATATAAGGTTGTGGAGAGAACAAGACCAATGGCTAATAAATTGGCATAATCTCTAAAGTTAGCTAAGATTCATGATGTATTTTACATGTCTATGATATGGAGGTATATGAGTGACCCATCTAATATGTTAAATGCGACACTTCGGAAGTTAACTGAGAAGTTAAGCTATGAGGAGGAATCGATTGCTATCTTAGCTCGAGAGATGAAGGTGTTAAGAAACAAACATATACCTTTAGCCGAAATGCTTTGGAGTTAACCTCAAGGGATGAAGCAACTTAAGAGAGAAAGAAGGATATGCAACTCAAGTATCATTATCTTATCGATAACCAAAGTACCTAAATTCAAAGGAAAAAATTTTATTAAGAGGTGAAGAGTAGTTATCCTCTAAATTTTCATTTAATTTTCTCAATTACTAGTCCCTTTAATTTATATTTTTCATATATAGTTTAATTTTCATATTACTTTTACTCTTAAACTTGAATTTTTTACTTAAAAGAGGAAATTTTGATTTTTGCTAGAATTAGTTTAATAAGGAGATATTTTGTGAATAATTGATGAAAATTAAATGAAAATTGTGTTAGTCAATAAATTAGAGAAAATGTGTCAAAGGTGAAAAGATATTTAGTGACTTAGAATTTTGGAGAAAAGATTAAGAATAATTGTGTTAGTCAATAAATTAGAGAAAATGTGTTAAAGGTGAAACAAATTGAATTTATTAAATAAAAATTATTTTGACGTAATTAATGCTCCTGTAAGTGATAAAATACTTTTAAAATAAAAAAGTGGATGGACAATTGAGGATAAAAGGAAGAAATAGGTGGAGAGATGCTTATTAAGGGCATAATCAAAATATCAAATTATGAGACATTGATGAATTTTTGTAATAAACTTTATTATTTAGGATTTTTGAGTTGTTAAAAGGGTGGATTTATGAAAGAGCCAGGGACATTCCTAGAGAAGAAGAGGGAGATAATTTGCAAAGAGAAAGAGATAGAGAGACGGGGGGAAAAGAAGAGAAGAAGAAGTTGACAAAAGAGGGAAAGTTGAGAATTTGACAAAGTGTAAAATAAAAAAGTTAAAGATATACATGTCTAGTTTATTTCCATTAAAAAAAAGCAAATTCCTATATTTTACAGATTACAGGATATGGTCAAATTTCAAAAACCATTCCATCTAGCAAGAATGAAGTTGAGTCTGGATCATAATTATAATTTAAAGGCTTATAAAACTAATTTAGAAATTGGTTAAAACACAAAATTTGTAGATTTAGATTGTAGTTATTTACCATAAGTTGTTTAGGGTACTGTGGCTTCATATGTGCTACATTTTTTGGAGAAAATTTTAGGGACTATAGTAATTGAAATGGGGAAAGTTATCAGTATGAAATTTGTACATATACATGTGAATAATAAGTATGAAATATTTTTTGGTTTAGATCTACAAGTTATACTGGTTGAAAATATGTGACTATACATAAATTTTATAAATTATGAATTATATACTAATTCTATGATTATGGTGAGTTATTATGAATGTCCCATAAAAAGTTGTTTATGTGAATTGTGAGAGTTGCTTGAATTAGATGGTGTAGGAAATATGTGAACACTTATGTAAATTTGTTAAGTTGTTGATGCTATTATATAAGAATATTGTCTTAATTATGAGATTGTGTGAAATTTTATGACATGTGCCTTGAACTTTATTACTAGAGTACAAATTAGTTTGTTTGTTTGATAATGTGTAGTGGAGTGAAAAAATGAGTGCCCTTTATGAAAATTGCTATAAATGTATTGTTTAAATAAAAATGAATGAGAAATAAGTGAGGTGACTTAGAAATTTTTCCTTAGATAAGACCTAAGTGAGGTAGCTTAGGCGATAGACTTAAGTGAGGTCACTCATGCAAATTTCCTTAGACAAGGCCTAAGAGAGGTGGCTTAGGCAATAGAACTAAGTGAGGTGACTTAGGAAATGAAATAATGAACCTAAGGTTAAAGATTTAATAGAAATGAATAAAAACTTAATGAAGAGCATGTTTAATAAAACTGAGCTACATGTAGGCTTCATACTTGATATGTTGTTGTTTGTTCAAAGGAATGATGTCTTGTTAAGCAGTGAATGAACTTGTGCCTTAATGACTATGATGATGCTTGATTCAAGAATAGATATCTTATTTAAACCTTGATGTGAAATGTGACAATCGTCCTTATGCCTTAATATAGGTGATGCTTATGTTGGAGTGTTGTAAAATATCCAATAGGCATGGTTATATATGAACGCAGAAAGGAAACTTATGACTTATTTTACAAAACAAAATTGTTTTCAAAATGAAAATGATTTTTCGATGCATGACCACTCATGATTAAAAATGTTTTCCCTCACTGAGTGCAATACTCACATTTTCCTCACCCCTCCATGTTAGGTAAAAGGAAGGAATTTATGAAGTCAACTAAGCAGCAGCAACAGTAGTAAGAGGGAAGTTTAGTACAAGTTGACTATATTACTTGTCCTTATTTTTATTCTCCTTGTATTTTGAGCACATGATGACTTTAGTATCATTGTACTTTAGAGGCTTAAATGGGTTTGTTTTGTAGTCTGGATTATTATTATGTTACCAATCTCTAGGTTATTATGTAGTACTTATGACAATATTAGTGAATGATGAACTAGATTTCTTTTAGAAATGTTTGACGATGAATGAATTGTGTGTAATTGAATTTATAATCTCATCTTGAATGAAAGGTATATTAGTAATTAGTTGGTAAGCATATTTAAAATATATATAGGGTTAGGTTGGCACTTCACTGTTAGGTTAACACTACATAGTCCACCCCAAGTTGTATTTAAGTGGCGGTGTGACAAATAACTTCAAAGTCAAGGATAGACATTAATTGTCATCTAAGAAAGTTTAGCAAATACTTAGGGTTCCTTGTTTAATGTGTGAATTAAAGCCCTTTATCTATCCAACCCTTTCATTCTCATCATAAAAATAAATGACAAGTGATTTTATATGGAACTCTTTGTTTAAATTGGATCATGGTCAATTGTTTTGTGCGATAGACGATGTCAAAAATCAACAAGTTTATATATACTCGTAAGGAAGTTTGTTAAAGAGATTTGTAAATGGTAATGCATAAACTCGGGTAAGTAAAACATGTAATTGAATCTAAATTGCATAATGGACATTAAGAAAACCATATTAACCATCCAAAAATTAATCCCATTTAGGTTAACCAAAACAACATTTCTATTTAACTTGAATATCGACAACACTTCAAGGATTAACTCTTTATAAGCACCTTTAATAAAAATTAAGACAAAATTTCCAACTCTTATTTTCAACCACTTTTATCACCCACATCACCAAAACAATTTCTACTAAAGAATATAACTCTACATTTCCATTATGTTCAAAAGGTCAAATTCTTAAGATTTCATACCTTTTTGAGTAACTTTCATAAGTTAAATGTAACATCCCGTTACCCATGTTAAGGCTAGAATTGTGATTTACGAGTAAATTAGGAAATGCACGCCATGCTTTAGTTAAATATTACATGCACATTTTTGCACATGAATATGATTGTACATGCATTCATTGACATTTTCTAGGTATAATTGATTTATAAATACGTTTAAAATGTGAACTATGAGTTATTTGCGTTAAAAATTTATTTGGAGACCATTAGCATTATTTCAAAAATTTTGGTGAATTTGAGGTACATTTGGACTAGGACAAATGCCAAGTGGTAGGATAAATTGATACATGAAAATTTGGATGATTAAGCCTAAAATTGAGTGACATTTGGCATAGTTAATTGGTGACAAATGGACTAGTAATTAAGTCTTGGCTTAGGCAGTAGCATTAATAGGGACAAGAATCAGGTCCTGTTGTCATTGAATAAACTGTATTGATATAGGCCAAATCAAACAAATATGTCTTCACCAAAGTTATAGCTTATTCTCTTAGCTTTTGATTGGTATAAAGTTTGTAAGTTTTGGATATTGGAATTTAGAGATATGAGGTGTAAAACTTGAATACATTATCATGCATTAGCCAAAATTTCAAATGTACATAGTCTGTGGTATTTTGAACGTAACTCATATAATAATGAACCAAATTGAATGACCTTGGTATCATTAGAAACTTAAAACATTTGAGAACAACTTTCCAGGAGGAAGTGTTGCCTAATTTTTCCATTTACCTTGTCAAAATAATTATGTAAAGTTGGCCTGAAAGCATATTATGAGAAAACAATCTAAAATGATCAATTGGGTTATGAAATTTGTTTCACATTGTTTTATTAATGAGGGTTTTGCTATATGAATGATATGGTGACAAAATCTTGATAAGATACCCGGAATTGTCATTGAACATGCATTGTGCATATTGTCTATAAATTGATGCACATAAAGAAAGACTTATACATTTGTGCAAAATTGTGATATATGTAAATGTGTTTTGTATGATATAGAGGAGCACATTGGATGCCAGTCGAATATTACTGGACCATCCAGGCAATAACATATTGGAGTATACTATGAGTAACCTAAGATAGTCTCACCTTGATTTCTGTTGATTATTACTGAATTAAATTTGATATTGATGAATGTGTACTGAATTCCGAACAATAATTGTCCGAGGCTTTCGATGCATGTGAATATCATTGGAAGTGCAACTTGTATGTGAATGAGATTGCCTACTTGAATATTTTGATTCTCAATTGGAAAGTTGAATGCTGGATTTATGTCCGATGACCTCTGAACGATATGTTGAATGTCGGACTTGGGTTTGATGACTATGAGATTTTGATTGTGAATTATGAATGTTTGCTATACATGACTTAATTCTGTATTTAATGCATTTCATAAATGTATGCTCAAATAAAGGCGTTGTGATCGAAGTAGCTAGTATGAAATCGCTTACATGTAGAGCTTTGCTCCGTGATTACAGTTTATGCACGTAGAACTATGCTCCGTGATTTTGTTGTGGCTAAGCCCAATGGGCCAGTATCTATATATGTATGTGATAGGCTCTTGGTCACAATAATAAAAACGAATGTGAGTATCATGCATATAGCATTCATATATGATTGAAATTCATTAAATGATTTGTAAAGCTAAAATGCAATGATAAATTGATATGAACTATTTGACTATATGAATTGTGTGATTATATAATGATTGAATTTTGTTATATGAGTGAGCCATCGAGGATGGTTACTCAACTGAGTTAGCAAAACTCATCAAAAATTGCAACGTGGCTTTTAGGGTTTAGTAAAGAACTCTAGAGAGGCTCTGAGTAAGAGTTCCAGGTCAGGATCAGTGTGCGTCTGCATATGTCTTCAGTGAATTTTGTGTTTTTGAATTATGTTCCACAAGAATTATACAGCATGTACGTTTATGATTTGGTAATAAAATGACTTTATAATTGCAAGTGTTTTGTTCTGTAATGGGCCCAAGTGATTACTGAAACTCTGATGAGTTCAATAATGATTGTAATTTTTGTGACTAAAATTGTTTATAAATAAGTTGGATCAAAATTTATTATTGATTTCCCACATATATATACATTATTTCAAACAATGTGCAATGAGTTTTCACCGATGACTATTTTAGTATGCCACTCTTGCAGGCTTCATACTCGGATATCACTCAGGATGTCGGGTACATGTCCTGTAAGAGTGGGCTGTTACATTAAACATAGCATAGGACGTCCACTCTCGTCAAGTAGTCAAGGTTCAATACATAAAGTTCTCCTTCTTTTGGATATGCCCTTACTATTTCTTGAGGATGGTATCTTACTCATATATCTAAAAATTCTCACCTCAAATTAGAAAAATCGATATAAATGTCCCATAAATCTCAAAATCCAACTTATATAGAATTTTTATATATGAAAGAAGTAACCAACTATTTTAAATAGAATAGGTGTGTTCTTAATTGATGTTTTAATTTTGGAAAAAATAGATGTAAACTTAAAGCATGTTAATGATTTTAAAGAAATTAATAAACTTTAAACATATATTCGTGGCACCAGTTGTGTTTATTAGAAAAAAATGCACCCATGTTGAGTTATTATAAACAAAGTTGACCATATGAGTGTGCACTAAATTATGTTCCTTGAGAAAACCATTCCTAAGCACAATTGGACAGATTAGCGTATAATAAATTACATTTACTAATAAACCTTACATGAATACAATTTAGAACATGGGTGTATATTAAATTGTGTCCATGAATAAGGTTTAGCAAATAAATGTGTACTAATATATGTTTTTTGGAAAATCCTTTTATGAACGTGGTTTGGTACATAGATGACACTAAACTATGTTTATAGGGAAAATCATTAACAAACATGATTTAGTACATGTGCATGTACTAAAGTGTGTTCTTCTTAGATCATGGTATAGAACATTTGAACAAGATCTAACTAAAGGCTATTTAAATCAATATATTAAATATTTTCTAATTTGACTAAAGATTTTCTTCTTAAAAAAAGTCTTATATTTTGTATAAAGTAGTAATACTTGTTATTAGAAATGTTGTTATTAAAGAATTGTATCTTTTAAAACCAACATATCAAATATTTTTAAATTTTGACTAAAGTTCTTCTTTGTAAAAAGTGGCCTTATATTTTGTATAAAGTAGTAATATTTGTTATTAAAAGTGTTGGTATTTTTAGATAATGATGCAGATAGTATAAACCTACATAAAAAAGCCCATAACCTTAAATAAGAAATACGACTACTTTCACAAAAGAAAAGAAATAATGTATAAACAAAGTGTCATCATTTATATTCAAGAATATTTTAACTTAATACTCTAAATACCACCACTCCATTTTACAAATATTACTACTTTATATAAAATACCAACACTTATTAACTTAGAGTGTTGAGGAAAGGTAATTTTTAAATAAATTAAAGATTATTTTTTGCATAGGGTTGATTTTTTTTTTCTAAAGAGTGGTTTCTAAAGAGTGGTGCTATCTTTTTTAAGGTAAGGATGTTTTTGTATAAGCTTGTGGTATTTACAATATAAATTGTTGAATTTAGAAAAGACTTGTGGTATTTAAAATATAAAATGATGGTATTTATGCAAATTGAGTAAGGTATTTTTGATATAATAAAGATTTTATATATATATACTGACATTTCTTTTCCAAAAAAGTGATGCTTTTTCTTTTTCAAAGTAGTGGTTTCTACAAGCTTATGGTTTTTGCAATAAGGAGTTATGATGTCTATACTATTTAAGATCAACCTATAGGGTAATTAAATTAAAGTTCTTAGAAGAAAAGATGTTATTCATCCGAGTCTGGTAATAACTTATAAATACACAATTAGCTTTAAAAAAGATTATAACATCCTAAAATAATCTTACATAATTTTTATAACATGTATTCACACCATATTCCTTATATTACATATAATTAATGAATGTAATTTCATGTGTGTGTTTCAGTTTACAATTTTGATAGAATAGGAAGGTATTGATGACGTAAAGAGTTAAAGTCACTTATCACACTCAGTTTTAGAGGTGCTTTTGAATCATTAGCAAATGCTTTCACTGTAATTCATGTATCAGGAATACTAAATTAAATGGTATGTACATACAACTATATAAACATATAAACCTACCATAATCTCCAATTTAGATGCCTAATCTTCGTTCCAAATTCTTATGCACAACACAAGTCAATCTCATAGTTGTCACTTTATTCAGTAATGAAATTACTCAAAATTTTAGTTAATCTCTATAAATAAGCTTAAATTGCCCAAAATGTTATTCAGTTCCTATATATAATGTTATTCTTACTTGTTCTCTTGCCTAACAAAATTCTCTTGTATAAGAAATAAAAGATGTGAACCAAAAAATTATAAAATTGCATTGTAAACTGGGCGGTAACTTGTCCTACCACAAAACACTTGCCAATATCCTCAAACATAAACTAATATTTCACTATGTTAGCCACAATGCAATATGATCTTATCTTATCACAAACAATTCGAACACTAAATTGCAACCACGAATGTTCCAATCAGTAACTACTTAACACTATCCTCTACATTATTTGATTCAAATATCATAAACTTCTCCACTTCTAATGAAATAAAGAAAACACCTCTAATAATCCTTCTCAAGAATGTAGATGAAAAACTAAAAATAAAAAAAACATTATACTCTAAATTATTATCAAGATCATTAGTAGACAAAATACAATATTATTTTTGAAATGCACATACAAGATAATAAAAATACTTAGATAGTCATATGTGCATCACTGCTAATATCCAAATCTTGTTAATATTTTTTGCATATTTACAAACAATATGCAAGAAATCAATAGTCTGTAAAGATTTGTTTGGGTTTTCCTTTAAAATTTGGTGTACGTCCTCTTAATAACATTACAACATGAAATTCAATTTCGACGCAATATTAGTTATCCTTCTTTTCACAATCAAAGACGCTTAAGTGTAAGATTACTTTCCTTCATATCGAATCAATTAGTTAATTTTAATTTCTTAAAGGAACTCTATGAACTGCACTTTCAAATAACAACATAGATGAAAACACACTAATAAAATGTTGGGTATAAATAACGCAAGATATACATAAAGTAATACAATATTGTAAAGGAATTTAGAAATCATTTTTAATTAATTTACATAATCGTTCCTCTATATTACCTTTATAGTTCCTCGACTTAAAATATGAAAAGATATCACTCAATATTAGCCCAAACCTAACTTAACCACTCACATAATTATTATTAATGCTGGTGTATATGATATTGTGAAGTGAAGTTTCTTATCACTTCAGTCTTTTGTTTCGGTAAAGAAAAAGTTAAAACAAATATTTACAAGTGATAAGTGAGTTGCATCTCAACAAGCTAGGTCCAATACAAGATTGGAGATTTCTAGCATTAAACTAGAAGATAGAGATTTTGGTCTCAATGTCAATTTATTATTAGAGTTTGTGAGCCTTTGGTGAGGGAACTTCGCTTGACTGATAGTGAAGAAAAGCCAACAATGAATTATTTTTTTATGCCCTAGAAAAAACAAAGGAAGCAATCAAAGCCAATATGAAACATAGGCCTTCTTTGTACACATTGTATCTTGCAATTATCAATCAGAGATGAGAAAGACAACTTTCTTCTTCTTTGTTTGTAGCTGGGGCATTTTTGAATTCTAGTGTATATTTCAGATCGATTTTACAAAGAAAGCTAAAGTTATAATTTTCTAATAATTAAATTTTATTGTTTACTAGGAGTCTTAATAGCACAATTAGTTCAACAGATCTAATTTCTATTGATAATATCGATATTTTTTAGTTTACTGGGTTTTTAAGGAACCGGATTTGATAGATATGAATGACATGGAATATAATCTTGGTTGGGAAAGCATTGACATGTCATTTGGTGTATTGAATTTGAATGATGATGACAATGAGGCTCTTCTCAATGATGAAAATTTTGTACCCAATGATATTTAGGGTCAGTGTAGTTATAGCGAGTATCCTATCGTAGATGATTGAATGAAGTTCTAGGTTTTTGTTTTGCCTTTTTCTTCTAATTTTACTTATATTTGATGTATATGTTAAATTCTATATATATAATGTAATTGTAAATATTTTTGTTACAGGTTTCACTTCTACTTGATTGGTTCCTCGTCACGAACTCTTGGGATAAATTGTAATAGTTTGAGAGTTAAAGATATTTATTATTCTTTTTATTAGATGTTTTAAACTTTTGATGTGATTATTATTTATTATATGATGAAATCGTAATAATTTTAATACTTTGTATTATTCTTAATTTTATATTTGTATGATTATAATTGTTCTTTTTCATATAAATTGCGTTTATTATTTATATGTAAAATATGTCAAAATTATTATTATTTCATACTAATTGTAGTTATTGTTTATTATTATAATTTTTGGAAATAAAGTCGATGTAAACTTATAAAGTATATAATATGACAATGAACTATTTTTATAATTTCTAAAAAAAATTAGGAACTATTTTATAACTTTAAAAAATTACCGGGACCTAGTATTAATTGATACCGGTATAGTATCTTACCAAAACTCAATTCAATATCAAGCTCAATACAGTATTCGTAACATTGGGTAAAATCACTATTAATGAAAGGAAAATTTTGCATTTTATGGTCAAAACTACAGAAAGGGTTTTCTTCCCTTAAATACACTTAAGAAATGATCAAGTTATAAAGCAGGAAAAAGAAAAAGAAGAGAAGACAGCAACTTTGGGTTATAACCTATAAATCACAATTTTTTTCCAATTTTTCTTCTGTTGTTTTAGGCCAAAAAATTTTCAGTGTTCTTACAAAAATAAGGTAATAATAAATGCAAAGAACATCAAGTACAGAAAAGACTTGTAAGTGTGGAACAGAGAATCTAATCTAAAATCCCCGACCAGCACGTGGAAATCCAACTAAAATCTTCCACGTAACACATAAAAGACCTTCATTCTACCCCTCCAATTTGCACATATTAACTCGAAGCCCCCCAACCTTGAAATATTTATTCATCTACGTGTTCTTTCCTCGAGCGCATTCTAGAATTTTTAGTTCAAGGTCACAACAAAATCCAAAATTACAAAACAGATCCTAGCCTCTCTTTTATTTAATTATTGAGCCGCTACTTCTGACCTTAGCGATCTGGATCTAGGGTTTCCGTAGTTGGGGACTTGATTCCTTCTTCTTGTGTTTTCTTCACCAGATTAGACTGAAACCCTAGCGGCCAAACCATATACACTTTAAAAAATTTCGCTATCATCAAATACAGTTCGGACGAGAAATCACCGTTCTGTGACTTTGGATTTCGGATCAGATCTATTTATCTATCTAGCTATCTATCCTTAAAATCTGAGAAAAGAAAATCCCTAATTTTTGTTCTTTAATCTGTTCCCCTCAATTAGAACGAGATCATCTGGCCCTTGTTTTAACTTAATCGTACGGATCACATGGTAATCATGATTCACTCTCGATGATGACGATGATGTTAATTTGGGGCTAAACCGCGAGGTTTTGTTTTGGATTTGTGAAAGAGAAATTAGGGTTTTGTTACTTTGGGGGAAAGATGTATAAGACGGTGTATAGAGAGGAAGAGTTACTTGGGGAAGTAGAAATATTTCCTCAACAGCGTGAAGAACAACTACAACAGGTTGAACAAGAACAGACCATCCACAGCTCCAAGAAGAAGAAGGGAGTGGTTGATGAGATTTTGGCGAGTAACGAAATCAGAATAAGCTATTTCTCGCCAGCAAGTGAGAGGTGTCCACCTCTTGCAGTCCTTCATACCATAACTTCTACTGGGATTTGCTTCAAAATGGAGTCAAAGAACTTGCAGACTCAGAATACCCAGCTTCATCTTTTGCACTCCTCATGTGTCCAGGAAAACAAGGTATAGATGCCCCTGTTGAAGTACAGATAAAGACTTAAATTTCTTAACTTGGCAACTGTAAAAATAATTTGGAAGTCGGAAATTTCTCAACTTACCTTACCCAGTTAAAGAGTTTATTGTACAGGGGGACTCTGGACAAGGACAAGGACCCATTCTTAGACATTTTCCTTTAACCCTAAATTTCTGAGAAATGTTTGAACCTTACTGACTTGACCCGGATGACTATGAACTCATTGTTTAAATTGATTTATGGTGACTCCATTTGTTGTCAAATACTGCACAAGAAATGTTTGAACATTACTGGTTTGACCTGGATGACAATGAACTCAGTGTTTAAATTGATTTCTGGTGAATCCATTTGTTGTCAAATACTGCACAAGAAATGTTTGAACATTACTGATTTAAATTTGATCCCTATGAACTCAGCGTTTAAATTGATTTTTTGTGAGTCCATTTGTTGCCAAACACTGCACATAACTCACAAATTCTGGGAACTCTTTCAATTTTAAATCATATGACTAATGTGGAGATGGATTTCCTTTTTATAGACTACCTTGGGACTCTTTTTGCCAAATTCGACTACACTTATCAGATGGATATAATTAAAAGAAAGAAGGTGAATTCAGATAGAATGTTGGAGAGTTGTGAAGTTTTTCCATGACAGAGTTCTCTTTGAGATGTTAGATTGCTTTCTCATCTAATCATAGAGGTTGATCACATATGATTAATATAGCCTGGTTTTCAGACTGCAGTGATTTCATCAGGAGGGGAGGAAATTCATTTGGTTGCAATGTACTCTAGGGATACAGAAAAACAACATTCGTGTTTCTGGGCATTCATTGTCACAGCAGGGCTTTACAACAATTGTTTAGTAATGCTGAACCTCAGATGCCTTGGCATCGTATTTGATCTTGATGAAACTCTCATAGTTGCGAATACGATGCGTTCATTTGAAGATAGAATTGAGGGTTTGCAGCGGAAAATGAGTACTGAGTTGGACCCACAGCGCATTGCAGGTATGCTAGCAGAGATCAAGCGATATCAGGATGATAAGAACATATTAAAGCAATATGCCGAAAATGATCAAGTTGTTGAAAATGGAAAGCCAATCAAAACACAGTCTGAGGTTGTTCCAGCCCTGTCTGACAGTCATCAGTCCATTGTTCGTCCACTCATACGATTGCAAGAGAAAAACATTATTTTGACTCGTATCAATCCGCAGGTTTGTATTTTTGAACGTAGTGTTAATACCAACCCTGGCCACTATTTGATATGCCGTTTTTCATCTTTAAATTACACTATTTTGGAACAATAGTTTATTGAGCATCCAACTTTTAACTAGTATGTTTTATCCTGATAAGTGTGAATTTATAATTCGCCAGCAACTATATAAAGAGAAAATGGGTATTATCTTTGTGGAAATTTAGATAAATTATGGTATTTGTCAATCTTCTGTGAGCTTTGCTAGTGTGCTTCAAACTGAGTCCCATCAGTCTTACCTTTTCTATTCTTGGATTGCATGGAGGAAAGAAGACCCATTTATTGCCAGTATTAGATGTGCTATCATCGTTGGATTCATCATTTAGTCATTTTTTTTCAAGTATAATACTCTTTCTCTTAACTATGTAGATCCGGGATACAAGCGTTCTTGTGAGATTGAGACCTGCATGGGAGGATCTAAGAAGTTACTTGACTGCTAGAGGGCGCAAGCGTTTTGAGGTTTATGTTTGCACGATGGCTGAAAGAGATTATGCTCTGGAAATGTGGAGGCTTCTTGATCCAGAGTCAAATTTGATAAACTCAAAAGAATTATTGGATCGTATTGTTTGTGTAAAATCTGGTAAGTATGACCAATTTTGTTGAGCTGGGAATTTAAAAACTGACCAATCATATATGTCTTCTGTTAATCAGTTGATGTACTCATTGTTTTGCATAGATACGATTTTCCTTCCCATCAGTGCTTATTTCCTTTGATTATGAGTTATAGGTTTAAGGAAGTCGTTGTTCAATGTCTTCCAAGATGGAATATGCCATCCCAAAATGGCATTAGTGATTGATGATCGGTTGAAAGTGTGGGATGATAAAGATCAGCCACGGGTTCATGTTGTTCCAGCATTTGCGCCATACTATGCTCCTCAAGCTGAAGTATGAACCACAATAATCTGCTAATTAGTTGGCGCTGCAATAGTGCAATAGCACAATCATTGCAGAAGTTATACATATTTTGAACCGTTAATTACCTATGTTGTAGCTGTATGATTGATAGTAGGTTGTTATATTGTAGGCAAATAATGCAATTCCAGTATTGTGTGTTGCAAGAAATGTTGCTTGCAATGTCAGAGGCAGCTTCTTCAAGTAAGAATGCATAAACCCAATACTTCTTTAGAAAGATATCTGGAGTTTAACTTTCTCAATCATTCTAATTGTTGGTGCAATTTATTTATGTTTTTGATATTTTGTGGGCATGATGTGGCAGAGAGTTTGATGAGGGCCTTCTACAAAGTATATCAGAGATTTCATATGAGGATGATACCAGTGGCATTCCCTCTCCTCCTGATGTGGGAAGCTATTTGGTTTCAGAGGTTAGTAATGGCAGATCTGGGTGCCTGGACACGTGTAGAGTCATCCACTGTGTTGACATTGCCAGTTTGTCCATGGTACAACAGTGAAATGAAGGGATGGCTATCACAATGATAAATTATGTTTTCTAATCTCCCACGCCTATTCTTCATAGGAAGTTTATCATGAAATTTTTGTTTCATTCAGGATGATGTTTCTGCATCAAATGGGAACAGAGATCCCCTTTCCTTTGATGGCATGGCAGATGCAGAGGTTGAAAGACGATTAAAGGTGGGTCATTCTCATTTCTGAGGTCCGTGTCCTTTAACTTTTTATGCTTGCATCCGTAAAAAAAATTCAAATCTCTGTTGACAATGCTGTTCCATGTCTATACATTGTTTGGATTTGGAAACTAAGTTTTGGCTTGTATGAGTTGAAGTGAAAATTGGTATAGATTATGTCCACTTGTTTTACTCAGGAAGCAATTTCAGCCTCTTCAACAATTCCTTCAACTGTCAGTAATCTGGATCCAAGGCTTGTTCCATCTCTTCAATATGCAATGGCACCTTCTTCAAGTTCAATTCCACTGCAGACATCACAACAATCAACAATACCATTGCCAAGCATGCAGTTTCCGCAGGCAACTTCATTAGTTAAACAATTGGGCCCTGTTGGTCCTCCAGAGCCGAGCTTGCAAAATTCGCCTGCCCGGGAAGAGGGTGAAGTGCCAGAATCAGAGCTAGATCCTGACACCAGGAGAAGGCTTCTTATATTACAACATGGGCAAGATACAAGAGATCATACACCAAGTGAACCTTCATTTCCTGTTAAACCCTCAATACAAGTTTCAGTCCCACGCGTGCAATCACGTGGTGGCTGGATTGCAACTGAGGAAGAGATGAGCCCAAGACAACTAAATCGAGCGGTGTCCAGAGATTTTCATTCAGATGCAGAGCCAATGCCAATTGAAAAGCATCGGCCCTATCAGTCATCCTTCTTCCCTAAGGTCGAAAGTTCCATTCCATCTGATAGAGTGCTTCATGAGAACCAAAGATTTCCAAAAGAGGTAATCATTTTTGGTGCTGGTACTTTAGGTAGATTTGGGGATAAGTTTCTTGGGAATACTAAGTTTGCCCCGACTTTTAAAAGCATATCCAAATCTTATAATTATCTGTTTGCAGACTTCTTATAGAGATGACCGTTTGAGGTTAAGCCATACGATATCAAATTATCGTTCTTTCTCAGGTAAGCATGATGGCAATTGCATTGATCTAGTTGTCAATAGTTGTGAATCACTGTTCTTGATCTTCATGAGGATCTGTGGAGTTAAGTTTAAACTCTAAATCCAACTGTTTTTTTCTAGAGATAGTTTACATTTTAAGAGATTGGACAAAAAAACACCAGCATAAATGTTTCAGAAGTTCTAATAACATCTTTCTGAAGGCTAATGAAAAATACTGTTACTTTTTTTTTTTTGAAGGAGACGAAATTCCCCCTATCAGATCATCTTCCAGCAACAGGGATCTTGACTTTGAATCTGAACGAGCTGTTTCAAGTACGGAATCTCCAGTAGTAGTGTTACAGGGGATTGCAATGAAGTGTGGGGTGAAGGTATTGCAATATAGTTTGCATTTTGGGAGAGAAGATTGAAGCAAAATAATGCTTCCAACCCATTTTCTTTTATTTAGTGACTCTATTGCAGTTTGTTTTTTTTTTTCTAAGACTAACAAAATTGAAATTTTCAGGTGGAATTCAGATCTTCTTTGTTTGCTAGCAGAGATCTTCAGTTCTCCATTGAGGTATAATCAGAACTCTTTTTTCTTGTGAATTTTGGGTTTGAATCTAGGTCACTAAGATAATCTTCAATTGTTCAACTATAAATAGCTGTAGAGCAAGTTTGTATTTTGTGGCCAATTAGATCCTTGTGAAGTGAACGAACACATTGATCATAAAGTTTGATGGAACTCATTTACATTTCAGTTTTCAATCCAGTTTACATCAGATAATAATGGTTTCTCAATTATTAGTTAATTGCCACATACTCAGGCCTGTTTAGTAGCTCAGGCCTGTTTAGTAGGAGCTTGGTATGTTGTATGAATAGAAGCTTTGAAAGATTTGCTCTCTCCAGGCAGTTAGTTTCAAGCTGCACGTGAAGGATGATCTATTGGTTAGGATCAACAAAAATTTCTTATCATTTGCTTGAACACAAATGATAACAATAATGTTAAGACGGGAAACATATATCCTCTGCAACCTGACATCATCTTTTTCTCAAGCTGGAAACTTTTCTGAATTCTTACCATGTCCATTGCGGTGGCAGGCTTGGTTTGCAGGAGAGAAAATTGGCGAAGGAATTGGCAGAACAAGGAGGGAAGCCCAACAACAGGCAGCTGAGGGTTCTATCAAGACCTTAGCTGGTCAAACTTCTTATTTTGTTACTTGATACACTTGTGCAAGATTGTGATGCAACTTGATTATGAGGCCCACATTTTTTTGTTGCTCAGTTGACGAAAAAAGATCAATTTAGCTGTATAGGATTCACTTTTAACTCTGTAATACTTTTTTAGTTATGATTTTCACTTAGAGCTGAGCCAATTGATGTTTTGTGTATGAGGCATGTCCCTTATCTGAGATATGCTCCAAATTAGAAGGCTTTGCTCAAAAAGTTCAAGTTATTTTTTAGCAATCGTGAATTTTCTAGACATGTAATGTCTATCTCACTTTAGCTCGTTCTTTTGTTGAAAGACTGCATTTAAGCGTTGTTGTGATAAGATGTTCTGATATGCTTCATTTAGGCTGTCTTGGTGATTATTATGACCTTCTCTAGAAAAGTACTGTTTATTGTAGCATATCAGCCGTGCGAAACTGACGATCTGGATATGTTTTTTGCAGACATATACATGTCGCGTGGTAAACTTGATTCCGTACCTGCACATGGGGACATGAATAAATATCGTAGTGTAAATGACAACTTTCTTCCAGGCAATCTGAATTCTTTTGGAAATCAGACTCCAAAAGATGAGCCTAACTCATTTTCTACAGCACCTGAGCAATCCAGGCTTCTGGATCCTAGGCTGGAAGGTTCTAAAAGATCAATGGGATCAGTCACAGCACTCAAAGAATTTGTAAGTTGAAGAAAATTGCTTTCTGTTTTCTTGCATATTTTCTTCAGTAATTACTAAGTTTCGCAAAATTAGGCATTTCATGGATTGACATGAAATGATTTATAGTGTATGATGGAGGGTCTTGGTGTAAATTTTCTGGCTCAGTCTCCGGTTTTAGCTAATTCTGTACAGAAGGACGAAGTTCATGCACAGGTTTGTGTTGATTATATTTCTCTCTTTAATAGTTAGAACGTGTTTG
Organism: Erythroxylum suave; assembly: GCA_027563595.1. Lineage (NCBI taxonomy): Eukaryota > Viridiplantae > Streptophyta > Magnoliopsida > Malpighiales > Erythroxylaceae > Erythroxylum > Erythroxylum suave. The sequence continues at coordinate 34,506,406 of JAOSBN010000002.1, read as the reverse complement.
TATATTTTGAACTTTCAGTTGAAAATCATTATTGATATTGACCATTTTGATTTATGTTAGAGACAAAGTTTTAATATCTCCTGTATTGCCCCTCTCTTTTCATTTCCTTTCTTATAAGGGGGAAACTTGCATTAAATGACATAATACCTATTAAAAAAGAAATGGTATTATTCCAATAGTAAAAATCAATTTGGTAAGTTGATTCATCTGGAAAAAGATTAAGCACACCAATAAACTAGGTGGTAGACAGCCACGTGAGAGCAGGAAAAAGAGAGAACGTGAGGGAGTTCTGGATCTATTTATGATTTGGGGCTTTGGCTTATTTAAAGTTGAGTTGAAGTAACACTTGCATCACTTGTCATTGAGAGTCTCTTTTCCTTTGCTTGTCAATGAATTATGTCCTAATGGTAGTTTTACAAAGATTCGGTTGACTAATTGTGTTTCATGTCTTTAGGTTGAAATTGATGGACAGGTTCTAGGAAGAGGAATAGGGTCAACCTGGGATGAGGCCAAGGTGCAGGTAACTAAATCATCTGTCTATCCTCAGCCTAGGGCTAATAATATGGTGCCTAGTGCCAACTAGCTTGAAGTCTAAGCACCTTATCGCACTTTTTTTTATTTCAGGCTGCTGAAAAGGCACTTGCCAGTTTAAGATCGATGTTTGGTCAATTTACGCCTAAAAGTCATGGTTCTCCCAGGTTGGGCATTTTAAATTCTAACAAAATTTTGCTCTTGCATTTGGATTCTGTCATATTATTATTAGATTTCGTTACCCACTGTTTATGCTTTCAATGATGTGGATAAGGTCGATGATGCAAGAAATGGCAAGTAAACGCCTAAAACCAGAGTTTCCAAGAGTTGTACAGCGAATGCCCTCTTCTGCAAGATATGCCAAGAATGCTCCTGCTGTCCCTTGAAGAGTACACAATACAAACTTCTTCCACAGACATTTACCATCCCATATGACCCTCCTCAGTTGCTGAGCGGTTTGTTATCAGGGCAGGCCTCCATTTTGGTCAACATGCTTTGGTGCCAGGATACATGTACTGTTGAAGAATTATATTTTGCGTTGACGGTGACGGTGATGGTGAAGGTGGTGATGATTCAACCTAGATTCTGATTATGTTCATTGCCTTTTGATCAATCATGCCATGTCTTCTATCTTTTGTCAATGACACCACACCACATGACATGAGAGCTTATGAAGTATGTAATATGATCTCATTATGCTGTGCAGTTACTTCTTATATATATTATACACACACGCATAAATATAATACCATCCATCCCTCCCTTAGTCCCACACAAGAGGGTCTGAATCTAAATGGATGTTAACAATTACAGTTGGGGAGTCCAAGTCCAAAAATTAATTATAATTACAAAGACAAAACCTTTTGTGAGTATAGAATACAAGAAATGATGCAAAAGTCTAGCAGTGATCAATAAAGATATCTACACTCTTAGCAAAACATATCTACAGATAAAAAGGACCGGCAAGGTAAAACCAAGTAATCAAAGATGTCCACTTCCACTCTTGACAAAACGTATCCACAGATAAAAGGAACCGGCGGGGTAAAACTAAGTAATCCATCTTCTCCAAAAAGTCGAAACATACCTCTAATTTCTCTTCTTCTTCCTCCTTAGCGTTCTCTTTAACCTTTCTACTCTCTACAAAGAAAATTTAGTCCATTTCTACGGTGTTCCAGAGAGACAACGAGATGACTTCGTTCCCCACGTTTGGCATCGACGGGGAGGAGATCCACGAGCCAAACCAAACACCCTTTCACGATAGCTACTCCGACTACAACACTGACGTCCCCATCGACCATGCGACTGCCTCGTCCCCCGATGCGTTTGCCTTCGGATCCTCACAGCCCGATGTGGATCCCAACCCTAGCTTCTCCGACAGCCCTTACGTCGAGAACGGTAGCGCCAATGGTTATACTGCTTCCGACGATGGCATCTTCTCCTCCGACGGTCCCGTGCTTCCTCCTCCTACCCAGATGGCGCCGGAGGAAGGCTTCGCTCTAAGAGAGTGGCGGCGGTGAGATTCCTTTTTGCTTTTTACTCTTCCATTTGTGGTGTTTTGTTTTGAGATCTGGTGGTTCGAGCATGTAAGCTTAGATCTGTTATTGCTTTGTAGTTCTGTACTGTAATTTAGAAGAGTTAATTATTGGCATTCAAGTCCTTCAGCATTTCTGGTGCTTGTTAACTGATTGATCTGTGAACGAGATGGCATTTGCTGAAGCTGTTTCTCAATGGAAACAATAACATTTATTGATATGAAGGTTGATTTAGTGAGATTTGTATGGATTTGTAGTCTAGGTTTGCATGGAAGTAATTTTTGGGGGGCTTTTATATAAAATTTCTGATCTGAGACTTATTTTGACCGTCTTCTTGGTTTTTGAGAGGCTTTTGCAATTTCTTGTGAAGTTGGATCCGATAGATTAGTGGCAGCAGTCCTATTCCAAATGGTTAAATGTGATGATCTCATTCTATTGTTTCAGCAATAGTTTTCGGTTAGTCTGATTCTGGAATAATAGTGTCTGGGATCATATGAATGACAGTGCCCCTTATTAGGAACTTATTTGCTAAGATATGGCAAGATCTGTGATTGTACTTGTTTTCCGGGTTAGATTTTTGTCACAAACTACGGATTTCAGAATGATTGACTTGCTTTCTTTATAGTTAAAAGACGGGTCAATAATTAAAAGGCACAAAAGTTTTGGAGATATAGTGATTAAACTGAATTTAAATATCAAAATTCTATTTTGTAATTACTTCATTCAAGGTGAACGGCATCCCTTCAATGTTTGGCTAGTTTATGAAATCTTGTGGAATTTTTTATGTTCTTTTTACTAATAATTTTTTAAAATTGAGAGGCTTCTAGCTTCCTTTTTCTTTTTCTTTTTCTTTTTTTTCCCCTTTTATATTTTGAGTATTTCTGGTATTACCTTGATAATGGGAAGCTTCCTTTTTCCCCTACTGGGGGGTGTTGATCCTTTGTCCACATATGAGTAGACAATCGATAGCGCTCTCATGCGTATGGTATGTGAAAGCATTCATCATTTGTTGGATGTACTCATCCAATCAAAATTATTTCCTTGGATTTTGCTGCACAGTCAGAATTCTGTTCAACTAGAAGAGAAGGAGAAGAGGGAGAAGGAGATGAGGAAGCAGATCATTGAAGAAGCTGAGGAGTATATACAAGCATTCTATGAGAAGAGAAAGGTCAATGTTGAGAGCAACAGAACTAATAACAGAGAAAAGGAGAAGGTAAAGATGTCAATGAACTTTCTTTCTCTGGGTTTTACTCTGTTTTACTAAACTAGGATGTTGGCTTTTTGTGTACGGAGCAGTTATTCTTAGCAAACCAAGAGAAATTTCATAAAGAGGTAGATAAACAGTACTGGAAGGCAATATCAGAGCTTATCCCCAATGAAGTTCCCAATATTGAGAAGAAGAGAGGGAAGAAGGATCAAGACAAGAAGCCATCCATTACAGTCATCCAAGGCCCAAAGCCTGGAAAGCCCACAGATCTTTCCAGATTGCGCCATATACTTGTGAAGCTAAAGCACACACCTCCTCCTCACATGATGCCACCTGCACCTGCAAAGGATGCCAAAGAGAAAGACGGAAAGGATGCAAAAGATGCCAAGACTGGTAAAGATGTCAAAGATGCTACTACTACTGCTGATGGTTCTACAAATCTATCCAAAGAAGAGGTTCCTGCGGCTGGTGCAAAAGAACCAGAGCCCACACCACGGGCTGCTTGATGGGATTCAAACATTGATTAATTTGATCTAAATATTTGTTTTCTACTATGAGCACGATCTTGAGAGTTGATTTTGTAAACCGAGACTGGATTATGTATGCTGCTCTTGCTTTTGTTTTTGGCCATATACATTTTTCACTAAACTGTTTGTTTTTTAATGCCACGGAGCTAATTATTTGGATCACGTATGCAGCCCTTGCTTTTGTTTTTGGCTATATACATTTTTCACTAAACTGTCTGTTTTTTACTGCCACGGAGCTAATTATTTACAGTCAGAATCTCTGTTATTACGTGTCGTTTTAGCATTGGACCAAGTTTTGTGTTTTTGATTCCTGATGCATGAGTGTACGAGAGTTTTCTCATTGAGATGTAGAACGTGACTTTGATCATACAGTACTTTATTGTTTTTGCTCTATAATTGTCAATCATTCGCGTTGTTTTTGGTTACGCATTACTGTAAATTGGCGATCACTAAATATGGCGAAATGAAAACAAATTTCTCGGTCTAATTAATGAAATACACAAATATAACCTGGTAAACTATTTCCTCCCATCTGTTCATGGAAACATGCTTTGTTCTTCACCTAGGATTCACTTCAGTTATTGCGACAGGAACAGAGCTCATCTGGTAGCTACTGGAGTCTACAGATGATTTCTTTGCTCCACTAACCCCAACTGAATCTGAGAAAAATCCTGGGGCTGTGAGCAGCTTTTCATTAAGCTTTCTATTCTTCGAGAGCATATCAACAACCTGGCTCATTAGTGGCCTTTTGTTTGCTGCAGCCTGGGTACAGAAAAAAGCTACTTTGATATGTCTAATAACTTCAGCCTCAGGATATTCTCCCATGTCTGGATCTACCATCTCTAATAGTTTCCCCTCTTCATGTAATTGCCACGCCTATCAAATCAAAACATATCAAGGTCAGTAATGCGGAAATATGCACTGTGACTGTCAGCTAATTACTGCATATCTGGCAGTAAATTTGCAGCCAATGCCACCAAAACAACATGAGCAATATAGAGATCAAGAAAACAGCAACATTTGAAGGCGTTCAAAGACACACCTGCTCTAGGAGGAGCTTCTGTGTCCCTCCCCAGTTCATTTTTGCATTACTCGTGCCACTAATTATTTCAAGAATAAGAATTCCAAAACTGTAAACGTCTGCCTTCATGGTCAGTTGCCCACCTAACGCGTACTCTGGTGCCAAGTAACCACTGTATGAAAAAATCCAACAGGTTGATAAGTTGGGTCCCCTGTTAATGTACGATAGTTTAACCACATTTTCGACAGATAAAGGTGTCTATACACTCTAGAACATGCTTATGAATACTTTGGCAGCCAAAAGCCTTGTCATTAATTCTTAAAACACTTCTTCCATATACATTTTGTGAAGAAGAACAAACAGCCATCTACAAAAGGATAAACACTGACTAAGAAACTGTCATGAATGAAGGAAAGAATGACAAAAAACAAATTACAATCTCAAAATTGTCAGACGTGGACTACATAATAAACCAAGAAAGAAATCGAGGTAACAAACTATCCTTCCACTTCACTTTTCCTTTGGTGACTACAAAAATAGGAAATAAGAGAGTAAGAAAGGTGCTCCAGACCATAAAGCTTAAGGTGACTGTGGGTTAACAAGAAAGATATAAATGTCCAGTGCATTTAAATAAACTCATATCAGCTATTGAAAATGTATATTGGTTGCAAATAAATCCAAAAAATAGAGATAGTAGGTGTTTCAAATATTTAATGTAACTGGACAGTCACACCATTTACGTCCCCTTCTTTGCCCTTAAGTTGACATTATTTCCTATTAGTCACTCTGATAATTTTTCTTGTCACAAACATCAATTTCTCCTCCTCAAGGAAGCTCAGGTTTATATATAATAACTGCTCATGCTTCACATCCACTGATGCAGATACCAAATATTCCTTGGTGGAAACGCTCTTCTTCAAATTCTAGTGGTGTGCCATAAGATGTTTAGTTTGGAATATATAAGCAATATATCCCTCTTCCAGATCTTGCCTTCTTTCTTTCTTGGTATTTTTTTTAATCAGGTGCCCTGCAAATTATGCTATTCAGCAGACATTGAAGTCCTTAGTATGATGGGCCGTAAATCATTATCTTTGATTCTATATGAATCATGGCAAACTAAGCATTTAAGGACTGAAAAGCAAACTAGTTAAATAGGACAACCCAACCAAATGGGATAGGCAGCCCTATGGTTGTCTAGAGCTGACTACTTAAAGAAACAGAAGGCCAATAAGATTGAAAGCAACAGTTCATCAAATTCTTTAGAGTCACATACGTTGTTCCTGCTATCCTTGTGCTGATGTGAGTAATATCATCTGGGAAGAGTTTAGCCAACCCAAAATCTCCAATTTTTGGGTTGAAATCCCTATCAAGGAGTATATTACTGGCTTTGATGTCTCTATGCACAATATGCGGCAAAAGTTCCTCATGAAGGAAAGTAAGACCCCTAGCAATACCCAAACAAATTGCAGATCTTTTTCCCCAGTCCAGTCTAATCTTCTTTGGACCTGCTAAGGAAAAGGAGAAAATGATTAAATACTAAACAAATCAGTCATTATGTCCCTTGGTATTCTAAACACTTTTAAGCTTACCCAACAATGCACGGTCAAGACTGCTATTTTCTACATACTCATACACTAGAACTCGATTGGATCCTTGAACACAGCACCCTATCAACTCAACAAGGTTATCATGCTTGACTTTTGATATGGTATTGATCTCATTTAAAAATTCCCGCAACCCTTGTTTTGACTGAGCAGAAAGCGTCTTCACAGCAACTTGTAGTCCATTTTTAAGGGTTCCCTAGCATCATAGTAATATAGTTGGCGCAGCTTAACTTGGGATGGACAAGAACAAGAATTATATCTTCAAACAATGCCATTAAATACAAGTACATAGCTCAAAGTCTGTGATAGCATCCAAAAGTAAAACTAATACAATTAAGCCAAATATGATATTAAGAAAAATAATGTCAGAAAGGGAGTTGGTATACTCTTGTAGAAAATCTATGCATGTGTTCTATCTAACTGTAAATCATCTACCATAGTCCAAATCCCTCTCACTTAAAAATAGTACAATTGAATAAAACTAACAGATTTTCATTCGCCCAAGCAATGAGAACACCATAAAAAGTTCTCAACCAGAAATTATGCATAAGGTCAGATACTCAATGAATAAAACACAGTATGGATGGTCATATTATTTAGAATTTAACTTAGATAAATCATCTCCATTTGCACACCACTCAATCAAAAGTACTAAAACTACGAGAAGAAGAAGTTGGAAAATCTAATCATGAAGTTTACAGTTGTGAGATATGAAGGATCTATGGACTGGAGTACCTTGTAAACAATTCCAAAACCTCCTCTGCCAATATTATTTTGGGAATGAAAATCATCAGTTGCTAATCTTAATTCATTGTATGATATATGGTTAACATCCCGCAGCAAATCATCTAGCAAAACACAATAAGAGAAGCAACAGTATTTAAAAAAAATACCGAAAAAGTAAAGCAAAGTGTAATGAATTACAGAAGACACTGGAAAGGCAAAATAGAAAACACTTAGTGAAAGACATAAATACTTTCAGAAGTTTGCAACAGCATTCGGTTTTTGCTTAAATGAACTTTGGTTGTAAAAACACCAATATAAGTCTCATCAGCATATATAAGAACCCTGAACTTAAAATAAGTGACAGCTAGCGTAAGTAAATCCCATCACAGTAGCCTATCTTTCTCCACATGTTGTTTGTCAAGAATCTTTTCAAACAGTGTTTTAACTTGTTTTCGGCGAAGCCAGCAAAAAGCAATAGAACTGAACGTGTTTAGGGTATTAAATTATAGATGTCAACAGACGTCAACATGTTTTGGGGTTTGCATTTCATAGTGTCAAATAAACAGGCTAGAAGGCAGATTTATTATCTACAATTTCCTGAGCGATCCAATATCATCAAATAAATAATTCAATTTATCCCCAAAGCAAACATTGAGTTTTATATTCCCAACATGTTTCGTGGCTAGACGAGATGTGGTTCCTCCATCAAACATTCATATATGCCTGTGCTTTAAAAAAAAGGGGGGTGTTGAAACCATCTGCTACAATTCAGAAGCCAACCTAATTGCCATTAAAAGTGGATATGACATGTTTCAGGGTGTGCGGATACAATAGATTATTCAAGTAACCACTTGCATAAGTTATAATCAAACAATGCCAAACAGTTAAATAACTTCACACCATCAATGTCTTGAGGAACCCCAGAAGCACTGCGCCTTCTATCATTAGCCGCTCTCTTAAAGCAACTACACTTCATATTTCCCTGCAAGCAATCCACTGTTTCTTATCTTCTAAATCACTTGGCTCCTTGCATATACCTACCAAAAGCAGGAAAAGGGAAAAGAACAAAAGGAGAGGAGAGAATCGTTTGCGTTAGCAAAGATATCGTCCAGTTACCCAAAATCAAACAGAAAAATAAGAATCCAACATCAACTGTTAGTACAACTAACCCCAAAAACAACATCAGCGTTCTAACTAAAGAATTAAAAAAGAAAAGATAAAACAAACTTCTGATATCATCGGAAGAATCACAAATTCCATCAAAACAAAACAGGCTCTGCTTCGAAACAGAAGGATCCAAAAGTAGAAGAAGTACCTGGAGGACAAAACATGAAAAACTGCAAACTTTATATACACACACATGGGAAGCCTCGTGGGATTAGTTTTATTTGGCTTAATTTTGGCCCTGCGACATGGGTGCGGGGAAGAGTTGAAATCACAAAAAGCGTCTAGAGATGGGATTTTTCTAAGTTTTTGACCTAGTGTGTGTGAGCAGAGTAAGGGGTCCCAATTCGTAGGTTGTTGCTGTTGTCGCCTAAACATCCCTTTTACTTTTCTTCGTACCATTGCCGTCTTCCTATTACTGGATAGCGACCCTCTGTTTATTTTTTCTCTTTTCCTGATTTGAACGCAAGAAACATTTACGTTTCTAAGAACCCCTTATCCCAAACAACACCAAAGTGTAAAACAGGGCTCGTCATTCACCATAGTATAACAAATATGATGATCACAAAAATATAAGGGTTTTGTTTGAAAAGGAATATCTTCGTAGACTTTTTTTGTTAGACTTCACCAAAACCGAAGTCGACACACCTGTCGATAGGTTGTGAAACACTCGTTCTTGCAACAGTGGATTAATGACATACATGAGTTGAGCCCATGAATTTGATTTTAGGGAAAATAAGTCCTACCTAAAAGTAAAGTCGATCCTTATTTTTAATGACGTTATCACACAATTCAATGCCCTTTCTGACATTCATACCGCTGAACCGAAGGCAGCCAGTAAATGATTGCCCAGCTCTCCATGCCTTCCTCCTTTCAGGGGTATCCTCTAATGGAACAGAGATAGCGTAATTCTAACTCTGTTGTGTTGATTTTCATGGACAATTTCATTTGTCCTCTTATTCTTGTCTTTTCAATTTTGTTTTCGAACTTTTTTTTTTTCTCAATTTGCATATTCGATTTTCATGCCGTTTATAGATTTTAGTGTGATAATTCATAAATTATATATTTATTCTAAATGAATCATTTGATAATTAACAATTGAAAAACTAAATAACAGATTTAATTGAAATAAAAATAAACATAATTTTATTTTAAATCAAATATTATCTTTCAAGTAATTTAAATTTCTAATCAAAAACTATCTTTTTGGTTAGTATATATACTTTCCGTACATTTATCTTTCTCAAAACTCTTGACTTGACAAAATGCAAAATTCTCTTTTCTTGATATCTTTTACAAACACATGGCAGGCAACAATTTTCCAGGTCTATGTCTGGAAGCCATCGGACAATAATTTTGCAGGTCTAAGTCTGGAAGCCAATGAATCGGAAGTAAGCAATCGGGGTCTCAGCTCAATAAATATCAATGCCAAACTAATATTCTTCGGAATCGCAAGTCAACAGGACTGCATTTAATGTAAGACCACTGTATCAAACTCATCGATCATCCTTTTATTAAGTCTCGTGTTCACATGCAAATCTACTATTCTCGTTATTCTATTTTACTCCTATTTTACAGTTAATAAAACCACATTTTATAAGTACAGATGATCAGGTCCCTTCATATTAGATTTAGATGAATTAGTTCAAACAATGAAAGAATCGGTAAATTATTTTTTTTATAATTGAAAGGTTATTATAGATTCCGAAAACTATATAAAATTGGTAACTTTCCTTTAAATTATCTTGTCATATATATATATGATCTTTGAAATTTCTGTATATATTTACGTTTTTTTAGTAAACAAATTGTTCATTTATGTGATGTTTATATTTATATCTATGCTTATGCTCTTACAGTCAAAATTAGCAGCTTCGCATCGCAGACTACACATTATTGCTGGCCATTTGGACTATTTCCATTGGTCTGCTTATCTTTCGGTCTTGCATTGCATGCATGTTTGTTTATTCTACCAAGTTCATGCACTCTTGTCTTAAATTTTGTAAGATAAGTGTATATTTAAAACTTTTGAATTTTGTTTGAAATCATAAATCAATATGATAAAGAAACCAATCAAAACTTGAGCCTCTGGGGAAAAACTTTGAGAGAAATCTTTAGGGTCTTCGCATCTCTCTTTCATAGAAGCCATCCCGCCAATATGCTTTAAAAATTAGTATATAGATGCTGACCTACAAATGGATCTTATTAACATGGCAGACCACATTAGTATCATTAACTATAGGATTAACGGTAAGTTAGTTTTACAATTGGACATTTTAGTTATTTTTAATAGTTTTGACTAATATTACATAATCAAACAAAGTTCAAAATTTCAAATGTAATTTACCCAATTTTGTAGTACAAACTTTAGAATGGTCACTAACATCTAACTTATTGTTAATTTAAATTAATCTTGAAATTTTTATAAATGATCATTTCCCTCTATTAGTGGCTTCCAAAGTTCTTTTATTTGAAAACTAAATTTAAGAGCTGGATTCTTCCTACAAAAGAAAGGGAGTGATTATATTTTTACTAGCTCTCCACTCTCGTTTGCACTTTTTCTATTAGGGAGGAAAATTCAGCTTGGTTAAGCATTTTAGAGGTCATAGGGATCCCTAGATAGGAAATAGGCGGATTTCCAACTTTTCGCCTAGTAATAATAGAAAGCCTTGCAACTTAATCCATTACTCCTAATGAGAGAAGAAGAGAGCCTTTATATTAGTTAATTGCCTTTATAGAATGAGAATAAGGGCCTATTTGGTTGGATGTTAATTAATGAAATGGGATGAATCGAAAAGGAATAGTTTATAATAGAATGAAATGTAATATAATGAAAAAGTTGTTTATGAGGAATGGAAGGATTTATAATGTAATGTATTGAAACATTGTTTAGAAGATAGATGTAATGGAATATATAATAAATGACTATTATACTCTTGACATTAAAATAATTGTTGCAAAAGGTTTAACGCTATGATTTTAAAACAAAAATCATGTCCAATTAAAGCTGTCACAGTTATGACTTGAACAAGTCACAACCGTGACAAATAATTTTTTTATGTTTTTTCTATTTTAAAATAATAAAAATTTTAATAAAAGTTTTTTTATTTTATTATTAATTATATACAATTTATTATTAATTATATACAAATATTATTGTTAATTATTTAGTAAATTTTATTCTAATATATGTGATTTATGTTTAAAATTTATTTACTTATATTTTTATTTATATAGAAATATAAACAAACAATTAAAGAGTAATTTTTTATATATATTTTTATTTTTCATTAATAAAATATTATTATTTTATTATTAATTATATACAATTTTATTAATAATATGAAAATATTATTATTAGGGTATGGGAAAAAGGAGATTAGGGTTATTAAGAAAAATTATTAAGGGTATACTAGATAATATATATTTATTAATTTACGTTCTAACCTAAACCCTCCGAATCGGAGATTTCCTATTTTTACTGTTTATGATGGAATTGAGCGTAACATGAAACTCTCCGCTTCCATCTCGTTCCGTTCCGTTCCATTATAAAACCCTCAACCAAATGATGAAAGTGTGTTACGTTCCATTCCATTCCATTACAAATCTCTCAACCAAACACACCCTTAGAGAATATAATTAAATCATCTACAAAGGTCAAGTTTATTATCTTTAACTTCTTACATTTTGAGTTATGCTTGAATCTTCTTTCCTATGATATTGCCTATTTGATCAACCTGCTTAGGATCTCAATATCCATAGTGAATAGGCAGGGTTAGCACTTCTGACCAAATTAGTGGGCTCCCCACTTATTAGTACACAGTAAGAAATAGTGGTGATGCACTACTGAATTCAACCCACAAAGATATGAGCCCCGTTTGGTTGGCGGGAAAGTAAAGTAAATTTGGAATCTGATTCTTTGGAAAATGAATCTATGGAAAGTAAAGA
>JAOSBN010000002.1:34478317-34494046 GCA_027563595.1 Erythroxylum suave | reverse complement strand
ATTATTATTATTGATTTTATTATTCTTATTAATTTATTATTATTATTGTTATTATTATTAATTTTATTAAATGTATTATTATTATTATTATTATTATTATTATAAAAGAATTGTTGTAGAGTTGAGAGAAAAAGAAGGGTTGAATTGACTAGTGTAATTTTTAGATTAAATTCCTGAGGAAAGTAATCTAAATATTAAGGGGGTAGTGAGATTTAGAATCCAAAGAAAGTGCTACTACTTTCCCTAAATTGAGAAGGTTTTTACTTTCCTAACAACTCAAAAAAATGAACCAAACATAATAATGTGAATTTTAGGAAAAAGATTATTTTCCTAAGCAAAAATCCATGCCAACCAAACAAGGTCATGAGGGAATCCAAAAAGGGAATTGAAAATAAAGGACTAGTCGATAATGTCAAAGGCCTCGTGGAAATCAATCTTCATTAGGGCACCTTTAATGAAGGCACTTTATTATGGATCAACATATTCAGGGAGCACCGCTTTGAATTTGTTGGACAATAGCTTGGAATAACTTTGTGGACAGTATTGTAACAGGAAATAGGCCAAAAATCTTTTAGTGAATTAAAGGTATGCACTTTGGGGATAAGACATTTAAAGGTCTTATTAAGCTCTTTTTGAATCTTACCTTGGCTAAAGAATTATATGATAGCTTCAATCACCATATCCTTGATTAGGTACCAAGATTTTTAAAAGAACAGACCATTCGACCTATCAGGGCCTCAAGCCTAATTTGGGTGTAGCTCATCCTATCTAGGGAAAGGGGAGCACAGGAATTACTACTTAATCAAAATAATTGTTGAGTTTTAAACATTGTATCTAAACTTAATTATAATATGAATTTCATCCTTAAATTTAAAATTACTTTATATTCAAATTTTACGCCCAAAGTCAGTATATTAACTCACTTCTTTCTTTTTGATTTTATAATAATTATGTATAATACAAATAAATGTTTAATCATGTGTAAGAGCACTTGTAAAAGTTTTATAAACAAAGTTAAATTATATTTTCTAAAATTTCAATTTAAAATAACATTTAAAGTTTTATTTAAGCTAAAACAAATTAAAGAAAAATTACATATCTATAAAGTCTAGGTTATAATATATTTATATAAATATAAGCTAATGCAAACTTCAATATAATCATCTTATGCTCTATCATCATCGTTTTAAAAATAATTATTATCTTTTACTATAATAAATAAATAATATCATTTATGTTAAAAAATAATATAACATAATCATCTTTATTAAAATTTATTTAGTTCAAGTTACTTTTATAATTATTCGTCTCTCTAAACTAATAAGATACTCAATTATTTCTAACATAAGTGAAGTATAAGATAGTCATAAATTTAATAGTAAATTAAGTGTAGACCCTGAAGACATTATTCAAATAAGAATATTCAAAAGATATAAAATCAACATACCTAAAATAACAAGAAATTAAAAAGTTAATTTTACTATTTTAATATGTCAACAACTCTTTTTAGGTTTATAACACACACCCTTAAAAATAAATATTTGGCTCATACTATTCATTGTTGATGTGAAATCTTATTTTGTAAATCCTTATAATAGTTAGACTTTTGAAAATTCTCACATACTTTAGAAATATTCAAGTTAGAAGAAGGTTCAAAGTTTAATTGGTATTATATTTCTCATTATTTTTAAATTTTAAACATAACAAATAAAGTTTTATTGATATAAAAGATGTAATTTTGTATTATATAAATTTAATAATTCTAAAAATATCACTTTAATTTTAAATTATTTAGAAGTTTCTAATGGAATTAAAAACTTTGAAAAGAGACCTTATCCTAACTTTTTATGAAGTTATTGTTATTAAAATTTTCTAATATGCTTAATTTGAGTAATCATATAGTCATTTTCATATGTAAAACAATTAGTCACATCATAAAATATATTAAATAACTTTACATACATTAAATTTAATTTACTTTGTATACTTTTTAATTTCACAACATGCTTAAGTAATTTTAAGTAATAACAATACTTTTAGAATGAGTGCAATTACAAAAGAGATTGGGGTCTTAATCTTTTTATTTACTTGCATAATAAGATCAAAAGTACCAAAGTTAAGATATATTATAGTTTAATAAACATAAATTAAATTAAATTAGACGTTGCATTGATATGTGCTTAATTGTTAATACATTTAACCCTTGACACTTAGTGATTAATGCTTTAAAATGCTTGAGACACTTATTTTAGTTCATATTTGATCTTAGGTACAATTTGGAAGCATAATAACTAAAGTGAGCTGAAAGCATACTCGTTGAGCCATCTTCTTGAAATTCACACTCAATTGGCTTCATAAAGCAAGAAGAAGAAGGGTTAGAATGAAGCAGGGCAAGAAAATACTAAAAGAAATCAAAAGATGCAAAGTCATGGCTACGAGAGGTGTCTTATGGCCATAACAAATTGTCATGGCCATGAGATCTAAGTCATGCCCATGACAGTTGTATCATGCCCATCACACTTGACTTTCCACCTATCCCATTTTTAATCTAGTTTTTTGCTATAAAAGCATTAAACTGTGATGGTTGATAGGATTCTGGAAAACAACATGATTTTCGGATAGGATTCTAGAAAACATACATGATTTTCTTCGTTCTCTCTTCAGTTTTTCACATCTCAGAGGCTATTCATGGGTCTTTCTTGGAGATTGACGAAGAAGATGGAAGGATAACGTTCCTGACACTAGTTCGGAGGTGAAGTCGACTCTGAGAAGCACATTTGAGCATATCGTCGTTGTGTATTGTTTTCTTTCCTTCTTTTTGGATTGATTACATGATATTGTGTTGTTGATTATAGATTGTGTAAGAATGATATTAGTGCTTTATTAGATTGTTTTTCATGAAAACTCATTGTTAGAACTTGAATACGATATGTATAGTTGTGTTTGAAGTTGTATATTGCAACTAATGGTATTAAATCTTTAGGGATAATGTAACCTATGATAAATAATCCCAGCTTATGCAATTATTGCGTAGATTGGTTTATTTTTCTCATTCATAACGTAGCTGTCTGATTAAACTTAGAGAGCTTATTTTAGGTTATCTAATAGTTATGGTTAATTAAGGAACTCTTCTTAATTAACTACAACCTAAGGAAAAATTGGGATTAATAGAGCTTGCTGTTGATTCACGATCATTAGTCTACAGAGAGGTAAAAAGACGATAATGCAATGACGTATGTGAAATTGTGCATAGGTCAAGATTAAACAGGTCAGATTTCAAACCATTCGTCAATTTTATCACTTTGTTGTTGTTTAATTTGAGTTGCTTTTGTATATTTAATTTTACTTTGTTTCCTAATTTGCATTGAACCAAACCCCCCTGTTTTACTTATACGTATAATTTAGGAAAGTAATTAGAATAAATCTCTGTGGGATCAGCTTAGACTTTCCACTACTATAGTTATAGGTTTAGTTATTTTTTGTAGTGTTACAATGCGCTACCAAATTTGGCATCATTGCTAGGGATTAATATCATTTTCTTGTTGGAATTTATTTGTTTTATTTTATTTTTATTTGTGGTTAATTTATTGTCTTGTTTGGTTAGTTACAGTGCATGATGTAATCTTCTCACTCTGGTAAATTGAAATTTGATCCAAAAAATTGAAAGAACGATACACAGAATGAGAAGACAAGTTACACTAAGTCCCAAGGATCCATCACCATTTGATAGGAGACTTGATTCCTCACCAAGAATTCAAATAGCTTTGCATTTGATTTTTATTCTTCTAGTGATTCTATTTTTGAAATTGATGCTGACATGGCTGAACAAAACAATGCTCGCACTCTTAAGTAGTTGGCTGCTCCTAATTTTAATCATCAACCTTTGTGCATTGATTTCCCTGCTATTGATGTTGCTTTTTAGCTTAAATCTGGTTTAATTAATCTTTTATCTACTTTTTGTGGTATGCCAGGTAAAGATCCTCATAAGTACCTCAAGGAGTTCTATGTAGCTTGTTCTAGCATGAAGCCAATCGAGATACAAGAAGAATATATTAAGTTGACAGCATTCCCATTCTCATTGGGGTCAATGCTAAGGATTGACTTTACTACTAACCATCTAGATCAATCACAATTTGGAATGAGATGCAAAGACTTTTTCTGGAGAAGAACTTCCCTGCTTCTTGAGCTACAAATATTTAGAAGGAAATATGTTTAATATGACATCATTATAGGGAGACATTATATGAGCACTGAGAATGTTTCAAAAGGCTGTGTGCTAGCTGCCCTTATCATCAAATCAATGAATAACTCTTAATTCAATTCTTCTATAAGGGACTTCTACGATAAGAAAGAAGTATGATAGATGCAATAAGTGGGGGTGCATTGGTAAATAAGACACCTATTAAAGCTAAAAATCTAATTTCCAATATGGCTGCTAACTCTCAACAATTCAACATTCGAGAGGACCCCACCATTAAAAATTAATGAAGCTAGTACTGCTACATTGGAGTAATAGATAGCTAGGTTAACATATTTATTAAGGCAAATGGCTACAAATGGTGCTCAACAAATCAAAGTATGTGGAATTTGCACAACTGTAAGACATCCCACTGATATGTGTACAACTTTGCAATAGACATCTACGGAACAAGTGAATGCTTTAGAAGCTTTTCGGGTAAACCACAAAGGGATCCTAGCTACCCCTATGCATAGAAATCAGGATTGAAGAATCCTCCATTCAACACATATGGGTAGCAAAGACAACAACAAGGCTCTTACCAGTAACCATATCGAAGACAAGCACAACCATCAAGTTTTGGATCTTCGTTAGAAGAAATGATGAAAACAATGACTTAAAATACAACTCAGCTCTAAAATAATGGCATACAATTCCAACAACAAACAAGAGCTAGAATTCAAAATCTAGAGAATAAATTAAGTCCTATAGCTACTATGGTGATCCAATTGGAGAATCAGAATTTAGGTAAGCTTCCTTTTCAAACGATTATTAACCCAAAAGAGAATGCAAATGTTGTCACCCTGAGAAGTGGTAAAGAAATAGAGACACCACACAAGACTCATGTTGTTGGCGATGATGAAGAATCTGAAAGGGAATTTGAAGTGTCCCCAAAAGAAGTTGAAAAGGGAATTAAGGTAAATTCTCAATCTCCAGTGATTAAAAATTTTACAAATACTTTGCCTCCTTTTCTTAGTAGGTTTGCTAAATCGAAGAAAGAGGAGCAAGATAAGGAGATTTTGGAAATGTTAAAAAAGGTAGAGGTAAACATATTTTAGAAATGTTCAAAAGGGTAGCCGTGAACATACCTCTAATTTATACCATAAAGCAAGTTCTATAATATGCTAAATTCCTCAAGGAATTATGCAAGTCCAAAAGGAAATTGAGAAGAGACGAGAAAGTGAGCGTGGGGGAAAATATGTCTGTGGTCATTCAAAGAAAGCTTCCCCTAAAGTGTAAGGATCTAGGTATGTTTACAATTTCCTACAAAATAGGTGATACTATATTTGAAAAAGCAATGTTAGATCTAGGAGCTTCAATTAATGTCATATCATATTCCATTTACACTTCATTGAATTTGGGATCTTTAAAAGATACTCGTGTTATAATTCAATTGGCTGATAGATCTAATGCTTATTTTGAAGGAGTTGTAAAGGATATTTTAGTGTAGGTTAACAAATTGGATTTCCTAACTGACTTTTATGTGTTGAACATAGAGGGAGAACCTTTTTCTAATTATGCACCAATCTTTCTATGTCAACCATTTTTGAAGACATCAAATACAAAGATTGATGTGGATGCAGGAACATTGATTATGGAGTTTAATGGTGAAATTGTTGCTTTAATCTTGTTGAAGCCATAAGATACCCTACTGATGTTCATTCTATTTTATCAATTGAAGTCATTGAGAGCCTGTCTCAAGAAGTTTTTGCTATGAAAGATAAAGATGATTTATAAGTAATTCTTTCAATGAGTTTGCAAGAAAACGTTATCCGAAATTCTAACTTATTCATTACTTATGAGATGAAATAAATTGTGCTAGCATTGCAATCACCATAATCGATGCCACAAAGGTATATGTTTCCAAGTATTGAATTGCCAGTATCTTATACAAAATCTCTACCTTCAGTTGTGCAAGCACCTATAGTTGAATTGAAGCAATTATTAGAGTACTTGAAATATATGTTTTTAAGAGAAGGAGAAACATTTATCGTAATCATTGCGAGGAATTTAACCAAGCTTTAAGAGGAAAAGCTCATTCGAGTGTTTAAAGACCACATCATAGCTATAGGGTAGACTATAGTTGACATTCAAGGTATTAGCCCTTCGACATGTATGCACCAAATTCTTTTGGAAGAAGGATCCAAACCATCAAGAGAATCACAAAGAAGATTGAACCCTATAATGATGGAAGTGGTAAAGATGGAGATCTTGAAGTTACTTAATGTTGGTATAATCTATCCAATTTCAGATAGTAAATGGGTGAGTTTAGTTTAAGTGGTAACAAAGAAGATTGGGATTACACTTGGTGAAAAATTAGATTAATGAGTTTGTCCCTAAAGGATTCAAAATGGATAGCATGTATGCTTTGATTGTAGGAAGTAAAATGTTGTTACACGCAAGGATCACTTTTCAATCCCATTCATTGGTCAGATGCTTGAACACCTTGCAAGACGATTTCACTACTATTTACTATTTTCTTGATGGTTATTCAGGTAGTAATCAAATTGTGATACCTTAGAGGATTAAGAGAAAACAACCTTTACATGCTCATTTAGTACCTTTGCCTATAGAAGTATATTGTTTGGACTTTGCAATGCCCCATTCACCTTTCAAAGATGCATGGTAAGTATTTTCTCCAATGTTGAGCACATTATTGAGGTCTTTATGGATGATTTTACCATTTATGGGGATTCATTTGATGCATGTTTAGGTAATCTAAATTATGTACTTGAACAATGCATTGAAACTAATCTTGTTGTAAATTCTAAAAAATTTCATTTTATGGTAGGAATTTTTTTGGACATGTAGTCTCATCTAGAGGAATTGAAATCAATAAAGCTAAGGTAGAAATTGTGCAAAACTTACTCTACCCCACAAATGTGTGGGAGGTTTGTTCTTTTCTTAGACATGTAGATTTTTATCATAGGTTTATCAAAGACTTCAGTAAGATCTCAATAAACCTTTGTCATTTGTTGCAAAAGGATGTGCCTTTTGATTTTGATGAGGGACGCAAGGAAGCATTTGATAAGTTGAAAGAACTTTTGACTTCGGCACCAATCATTCAACGACCTAATTAGAGTCAACCATTTGAGATTATGTGTGATTTAAGCAATTTTTTGTGGGTGTTGTCCTTGCTAAAAAATATGACAAGATGACTTATGCCATAATTACTACACCTCGCAAACAGTCAGTTCAACACAATGTAACTATTCCACCACAGAAAAGGAGTTTTTAGCTATTGTGTTTGCTTTAGATAAATTTAGACCTTAGTTGCTTAGTTCTCAAGTGATTATATATTCTGATCATGCAACATTAATGTATCTTTTATCTAAGAAGGAAGCAAAGCCAACGCTTATAAGATGGATTCTCCTACTCCAAGAGTTTGATTTGGAGATTAAAGATAAGAAAGGTGTGGAAAATTCAATTGCGGACCACTTGAGTCGAGTTATGAAGGAAGAGGATTTAATACCATTGCAAGAGCTGTTTTTAAATGAGCAACTACTTCATCTTCAAGAAAAGGTACAATGGTATGTTGATATTGTGAACTATCTAGTGAACCATGAAACACCTAATGATTTGAGTAGAACTAAACAAAATAAAGAGTGATTCAAAATATTATATTTGGGATGATCCTCAATTGTGGAAGTGTTGTTCTAACTAAGTGACTAGGAGATGTGCGTCTTAACATGAATATGAATCTATTTTGAAATTTTGCCATTCATATGGTTGTGGTGGTCATTTTAGGCCTAATAGAACAGCTAGGAAAATACTTGAATGCGGTTTTTATTGGCCAAATACACTTTGAGATTCCTATATGTTCTGCAAAACATGTGAACAATTTTAAACACGAGATAATTTATCCTATAGAGATCAAATGCCTTTACCTTCAATCCTTGCATGTGAAATTTTTTATATATGGGGCATCAATTTTATGGGACTGTTTCCTTCCTCTTTTGGTTTTATTTACATTTTTTTTGGCTATGGATTATGTTTCTAAATGGGAGGAAGCTAAAGCCACTAAGATTCACAATTCTAAAGTTGTAGAATTTGTCGAGTTTGACATTTTTGCTAGGTTTAGAACCCCAAGCATTAATTAGCAACATACTCATTTTTACAATTGAGTGGTTAAAAATCTTTTGAATAAGTACCATGTCACTCATAAGGTATCCACAGCCTACCATCCACAAACAAACAAGTAAGTAGAAGTGTCAAATAGAGAAATCAAGTCAATCCTTGAGAAGATGGTGTGCTCGAATCATAAAGATCGGAGTCAACGACTTGATGATGTTTTTTAGGCATATAGGACTGCATACAAGACACCGATTAGCATGTCTCTATGTAGGCTAATTTATGGAAAGTCGTGTCATCTTCTAGTAGAGATTGAGCACAAAGCTTTTTGGGAAACTAAGCAATGTAATATGAAGATGGACAAGGCAGGTGAACATAGAAAGTTGCAACTATAAGAATTGGAAGAGCTTAAGCTTGAATCTTATGAGAATGAAAAAATTTACAAGGAAAAGATGAAGCAATTTCATGATAAGATGATTGTTACGATGAATTTTGTTGTTGAAAAAAAAGTTCTCCTCTACCATTCACGACTCAAGATTTTCCCAGGTAAATTATGTTCCCGTGAGATTGGAACTTTTGTAGTTACTAATGTGTTTCCATATGGTACAACTAAAATTGAAAGCTTATAGACGATAAGAAATTCAAGGTCAATGGTCATCGACTGAAACCCTTCTATGAAGGACTTCAAGTGGAGGATGTAGAAGTGATAGGGCTAGAAATCCCTACTTATGAAGATCGAGTAACTTGGAGTTAAACCAACGAAGATAAACAAAGGTGCTATTTGGGAGACAACCCAAGGGAAGTTGATTTCTATTTATCTACATTTTTGCATTTGCAATTTTTGTTAAATGCTCCATTTCTTGCATTTGATATTACATTAGGAATAATGTAAGTTTTAAGTGTGGGGGTGGGAATCTTAATTTTTATATACATTTTTTAGCTTAATTGTTGCTAATGTGACTTCTTAGGCATTTTCAAAATTGAACCAACAAACAGAGACTTTCTCTTTTTCTATTTTTTAAAAGACTATATAGTCAAATTTAAGCATTGATTAACCAGAGAATTCCATGGAAACTTTAGCATATACTTTTGTTCTTGTGATTGGCCAATGTGCATTATCTTTAGAAGAGTAGTGACTAGTGGTAAAGAAAAACTAGTGATATTTTGAGCCTTATTAGACTGACACATCTATATCAGTCTCGTTGTCTTTTGTTTATGTGTGATCTTCATAACATGTACATCCTGAATTTGCCTTGAATTTCTATTTGAGACCACATTTTTATCACATGCTTAAATATGAAAATGATTTGGCATTTTTTGTTTCATGAGCTACATTAGCCAAATAGCCCACCTGTTGATATGAATTTTCCGTTTGTTAATCCCCCTTGAACTTTATTGGCCTTTCTTTTTAAACTAACCACATTACATACTTTAAACCTACTAAATGTCCTACCCAAGCCTTAAAGCTAGTGGAGTATTTATTGATTGTTAAGTTTATGGATGTGCAAAAGCATAAGTATAGGGTGTGGTTATAAATGTTAGGATGGCATTTTATGTCTTATCGATAAAATTCCCATATTGATGTAGATTCTCTCAATTTATATATATATATAAAGAAAAATTTTAGAATAAAATATCAAGGGGAAATACATTTTTTTTTTAATTTTTTCATGATTGGTTTCTCTTCCTAAATTTGTATAGAATGGATGATTTGAATATGTTAAATATAAAGTAGATGTTATGTTTGGAAGGATCACTCTTTATAGTTTCAATGTATTGTTATCAATGATTTTTACCAGTGAATCCTTCTAATTGGTTATGTTTCATATGGTTTATGGTATGAGAGCTTGAATTTGAGTTGTGAAACATAGTTTTTGTAGTCATCATAGCTGACGTTACCCAGTTTTGAATGGATGTTATGTTGTATGCTTGATGTTTCATTGAGTATTACTTTTGCTTCACTAGCTTGATGGCTTTTATGCTACATTACACAAAATACATCTCACCTTTCTCTTGCCCACATTACAACCTTAGAAAAGTCCTTTGATTTATGATTATACATATGACTTTTAGTGGTGGAGAAATGAAATAATATGCAAAGTTATGGGATGTCAGATCATGAATGGTGTTTTAAGTGTACCTATGGATCTATCTTATTTAAACATATTTTGTTCAAGTCTGCCTCTAGATTACTAAATTTCTAAAGGTGATGAATGTTGATTGATCATAAATAGAAGTACTGAATGCTGAGTTCGTGTTATAGTTTTTGCAAGTTATTCATCTTTTCTTATGATTATGCATTTTTGGAAAATATGGAAAATGAGTAACTGTTTTGGTTTGTGACTTTGGTTTTAACCATTTTCTTGAGGATAGTTAAAAGCTAAGTGTGGGGGAACTTGATATATGTTTAATTGTTGATACATTTAATCCTTGACACTCAGTGATTAATGCTTTAAAATCCTTAAGGCGCTCACTTTAGTTCATATTTGTTCTTAGGTACAATTTGGAAACCTAATAGCTAAAGTGAGCCAAAACCATACTCGTTGAGCCATCTTCTTGAAATTCACACTCAATAGGCTTGATGGAGCATGAAGGAGAAGGGTTAGAATTAAATGGAGGAAAAAAAATACCAAAAGAAATGAAAAGATGCAAAGTCATGGCTATAGGAGGTGTCTCACGGCCATGACAAATTTATCATGGTCGTGAGACCTATGACACTAGGTGTCATGGGAGTGACACACCAAGTCACGATCATAACTTTCCACCTCTTCCATTTTTAACCTAGTTTTTTTAACTATAAAACATTAAATTATGACGGTGGATAAGATTATGGAAAACAGAAGCGATTTTCTTCACTCTCTTTTCGGTTTTTCACATCTCAGAGGCTATTCATGCGCCTTTCTTAGAGATTGATGGAGAAGATGGAGGGATAACCTTCTTGACACTAGTTTCATAGGTGAGATTGACATCGAGAAGGACATTCGAGCATATCATTGTTGTGTATCGTTTTCTTTCCCTCTTTCCAGATTGTTTACACTATCTTGTATTTGTTGATTGGGGGATTATGTAAGAATGATCTTAATGCTTTATTAGATTGCTTTTCATGAAAACCCATTGCTGGAACTTGAATACGATATGTAATAGTCATAATTCAAGCTTGTGTAATTATTGCGTACGTTGGTCTGTTTTTCTCATTCGTAACGCAGCTTTCCGATTAAATTTAGAGAGCTTATTATAGGTTATTCAATAGTTAGGGTTAATTAACGAGTTCTTCTTAATTAATTATGACCTAAGGAAAAACCATGATTAATAGAGTTTGTTGTTAATTCATGATCAATAGTCTAAAGAAAGGTGGGAAGACGATAATGCAACGACGTATGTGAAATTATGCATAGGCCTAGATTAAACTGAAGAATCGGATTTATAATACCCTTTATATTGAACCTATAACAATCCACACATATAGCAACCATATTCTTGTACACGCATTCAAGTTATACAATTATATTCAATGCTATATATATACATATTACAAAACTCCCTATTACTTATCGTTATCATTTAACAGCATTAATACATCTTTACATTTACATGGTAATCTAAAAGAAAACATACAATTTCCTTCTTTTATTACATATGCAATCATCTGTAACTAAAAACACATTCTAAAAATACTTTTTTCTTTCATTTGTTAGCCTCGGTCCCTGCAGATGTTCCCTGTAGCTCACTTCTATGACTTTGACTTACATATATTAACACTCGTGCTAAGCTTGAAAGCTTAATGGGAAAAAAACACTTAGTTTGGATGTCCACTCAAAGCAATCATCCGCCAAACACACACATTCAGAAATATCACAACTTATATACCATAAATGCACATTCATAAACCAAGCATTAATATTCAATGCTTATGTAAACAATTATGACATACTTAATCAAAGTATATAATGCAAATATGCTTCAACATATTATCCATATACTAAAAATGCACATTTATAAGCCAAATATTGATATTCAATGCTTATTGATATAAATTATCAATAAAATTGCACATCATTACAATTCTACATTACAACTAATACAAATGCTCATCAATAACAATTATTCATGTTATCATGTTTTATTTCTTAATTATGATTGTTAAGTTTCCTTCATATGTTAAGCTTACACATTTTCTTTGGTGTAGATAACGATGTTGTGGATATCCGAAGATATCAAACTGTGGATACCCGAAAGTATCAAACTGGAGATACTTAAAAGTATCAAATTGCGTACACTACTAGTATCAAACTGTAGCAGCTGTACTATAACCCTATAGGCATGCCCATCTATCCACCACCATGACAATAGAGCAGGCACTGTAACATTTCCTTTAACCATTTGCCAATTTCACAATTCATATATTGATAAACCATATGATATGCATTTCAAGTTAAAAAATCTGTATCTATATTCATACAGGCAAGTCATAACTTATCACCATTTAAAAGATGTCATAATCACACTTATATAATCATGCTATACAAATATGAGCGATAAATATGCATACAAATCATTTATGTATATGTAAGTTTTCTTTGGAATGCATTATGCTCAATTTTAAATTCCAATGTTCAATCACCCAATTCACATATGGTAAGTCCTATTTCATTTATTTCTAGGTGTTTGAAAAGCTTCATACACATTCAAAAAGGTTCAAATAAGATTCAATAAAAATAAAAAATGGCAACAAACTCAAAATAGTGCAATTTGGGCTAAGCTTACAATGGTCTAAAAATAGGCAAACAATCAATCCAGAAGCAAATCATATGACGAACTCTACTGGTTCCTTAATATGAAAATAAAAAACATTCGAATTAGGGTTTTGATTCTCCTAGAAATTTGTTCCTCTGTGTCTCCCATTTCTATAACACTAATAATCAGGTCATTTGGACTCCTGGCTTATGAGATATAAACCAAATATCACAAGTTGCTCCAAAATAGGGGCAACATCAAGTCACCATTTTTTATCTTAATTTCCAAGGTCACAAAGCCATAATTAAGTCAGAGTCTCCTCTCGACATTTTTTAATTATATGTCTTAGTTTTATATGCAACTGAAATCAGTCAATTTAGAGGTCTATAGGCTAAGTTATGATCTAAAAAATATGAATGGTTCAACAAAATCTTTTTACACCTTCAAATGTACACAAATACAAAAATTAACTAAGTAAAGTCCCAAACCTTAAAATTGGAAAAGTTGTTCTTCTAACGCTTTTCCTTCCCTTCTTCTTTGACTTTGCTTGAATCACTAAGTGAAAAATGATGGGATGACGAAGGTTAAACAAAGAGGAGAAGAATATGAAGTTAAGCCATCAAAGTGTCATCCATCTCCAATTTCCATATGCTTTTTTTATGAATTTTCTAGTCTTAGACACATGTTTCAATCCAATTGGACCATATGTCACAATCCTATTAAACCATGTGTTACAATCCCATTGGACCACATGTTACAATTATATTAAACCAAGGGTTACAATTCTATTGGACCATGTGTTAGAATTTTATTAGACCAAGTGTTACAATTCTATTGGACACACATGCTAATCTTATTGGTCTATGGTTTGACTTTAGGAAAATTGCATATTGGTCCTTCTTCTTCCTCCTCCTCCTCCCTTTAATTCCCATATTTGCCTATAAACTTATCAATTTCTTTCATTTCCCTATGTCTTAAGTTTCTAATGGCATGAATTTCATGTAATTTGGTTAATTATATCGGGAGTTATACCCCAAAAACTATAGGTTGTTTGAAAACAAGGATAGTAGTTAGAAATCAACTTTAAAACAGAATTCAGAACTCTTAGATGAAGAATTAGATTTTGGTTCCTTCATGAGAGTCCTAGACCTATGTCTCTAGTTTAATCTCTAATTAAAATTATCCAATTTGGAGGTCTATAGGCTAAGATATGACCAAATTAAATAAATATGTTCAGTGGAACCTATCCATTCAACGAGGTACACATCCCAAATCAACTACCTTTGGCCTTATCATGCAAGAGCAACATAAAAATACATCTAATTTAACCAAAAGCATCCTATTTACTTATGGAATACTTATTTTATCAATTCCCCTCACATCATGCTCATAATCTAGGCAAACATATCAAAATTTTCCATACATATTTAACGTCTAAGTATGTATGTCTAAGCTTATCCATTTAACCTTGTCTTTTACATTAAATACCATTATATCTCTTACTATACTTAAATCTACCTAATTAATTCATTATGTTCCCTTCTTAATACACCCTGGATAAGCTATAATACTTCTAGGGCATATGTTGGGGCATTACAGGATTTCAAACCATTCATCAACTTTATCACTTTGTTGTTGTTGTTTAGTTTGAGTTACTTTCTATATTAAATTTTACTTTGTTTTCTAGTTTGCATTAAACCAAACCCCCTATTTTACTTATACGTATAATTTACAAAAGCAATTGGAATTAATCTTTGTGAGATCGACCTAGACTTATCACTACTATAGTTGTAGGTTTAGATATTTTGTGTGGTGTTACAACTCGCTACCAATTTTGGCGCTTGGTAGTGTGTCGTAACATTACACAAAATAAACTAGATCTACTATTGTAGTAGTGACGAGTCTAACTTAATCCCACAGAGAGTTTTCAGTTAGCTTTTGAAATGAAATTGAACAGTGTTTAAGGTTAAGGGGTTTTGTTTTAATAACAAAATAAAGTAAAACTAACCTAGTGAAAACAAATAAAAGAAAACATTAAAAATGATAAAAGTGGGGAATTCGGTAGGGACCCAATTCTTTGGTTCAATCTCGGCCTAAACCCTAATTAGACATATTTCATTCATTTGTTGTTATTTTACCTCTCTTTAATCTATTAGTTGTAGATTAACTACAAGCTCTATTAATCCCAATTTTTCCTTAGAACCTAGTCAATTAAGAAGAACTTTTGAATTAACCCTAACTATCAATTAACCTATGAGATGCTCCCTAAGTTTAATCGGGTAGCTGCCTTACGAGTGAGAAAAATAGTCTAATCTAAGTAATAATCACACAAGCTCAGATTATCTAACCTAGGTTATGTTATCCCTAATGATTACGAACTATTAGTCGCTACAAATGAATCGAAAAAACAATGATTATGTATTGTATTCAATTTTACTAATAAGTTATTACATAAAAATAATCAAATAGAGGATTTACTCATTCTTACACAACACCCGAACATTAAACAAATGATAACATAAGCAATTTCTAAAGAGAGAAGGAAACAAAAAATACAAGAAGAAATACACTTAATAGGGTCATTAGCATTAATTTCGCCCCCTAACCAGCATCAGGAAGCTACCCTTCCATGAGTCTCTCAAGGTTTAGATCTTGCTCCCAAAAATAACGCTTTAGCGCCCCCTCCC
>JAOSBN010000002.1:34447580-34466093 GCA_027563595.1 Erythroxylum suave | reverse complement strand
TGAAGACTCCAACGGATATATTTCATAAAATCTTCCCATAATCTTCACTTTAAATGTCTCTAGCACATTTAATGAGACTGCCAACTTGATTTTACACTGATCTTGATTTGTATAAGTCTTCAATTTAATTTATAACACCTGAAACAATTTCTTATTCATTTCTATATATTTTATTATTATCAAAACTCAAAGGAATTTAATTTTGTCGACCACCATTGGTCCAACAGTTTCTAGTTTATTTATAAGCGGTGGAGATATGATTTTATTGCAAGCTTATGATTAAGAATCTTCGTATATATTGATTTGAGAGTTCCTACATCTTCCACCCGATACATTTTAAGTGTATTAAGTGAATCCTTAGTAAGGGCGTGAAATTTGTGCTTCTGATTTCAAAAAGATTATCTATATGATTGTTATTGATATTGACTTATGAAGGTTGGCTCTAGGATGACTTGAATTTAATTGTATGTTATTTGATTGATATGATGTGATGATTTAGGTGTGGATGGATAGGTTGAGGTTAATAAGAGATGAATATTTTTAAGTATAATAATTTGGATTCTGATTTGCTTAAGGATAAGCGAAAGCTTAAGTATGAGGATGTTTGATAAATAATTAATAAATTTTATGTATAACCTATATTTAGTGTGTTTTGTGATTATAAAACTTGTCAACATGTATCACCCAAAAACCTAAATTTTGAACTATAAAAGGCAAAATTAAAGAAAACATAATTTTTGAACTATAAAAGGAAAAATTAAAGAGAAAAGCAAAGAAGAGGCTTGGGAAACACAAGGAAAAACCCTAGAATGATACAAAGTATAAGAAATAATTAAGAAAATCCCATTAGAGAAAAATTTCATCAATATAGAGTGAAATTTTTGTAGATTTTAGGGATTTCAATCATTTTATCCTTAATTTCAACTTTTTCTTTAGTTTTGATGTTTTGATTTCCATGAGTATGAGTTAAATTCTTTTTAATATCTATATTAGATGAACCCTAGGACGGACCTTATAGTGACTTTTTTTATTTTAATTTATTCTTAAGTTTTATTGAGATTCAATTATGTGTTCTTATTTTTTTAAATTAATATTATTGACATATTGATTTATGTATGATTTCGTGTAATTAAGATTAGAAAATCTAATTTAAGAATAAATTTATCATAATTGAAAGCAGTTGCATGTAACTTGTAGGTAGATCAACATAAAACTTTCAAATTAGTGCCAAATCTAATAATGAAGTTCACGAAACGATTAATATAATTGTAAGAGTTTTAATTAAGAACAAGAACAACAACAATAATATTTCAGTAGAAATCTTATTGAGACTCGAAGTTTGGAGAGGTCCAATAGTATGCAGCCTTATTCCTAACTAATAAGGAAACTGTTTCTAATAAACACAATGAAAAAAAAGAACTGTTTAAAGAAAACAAAAAGCCAAAAACAAAATAATAACTATATTAATAAATAAATCAATAGTTATATTAAAAAATATTTGATTGAATAAAATAAGAAAATTCAAATTCAAAAGAATAAAATAAATAAAAATGAAAATAAACATACAATTACAAATAAATAATATAAATACTAATAACATTCAAATAAATAATAAAATAAAGATTAAAAATACTAAGGGGAAGTACTAATAAAGAAATTTCAATTAATAACTTAGAATTGAATATAAATAGTCTTGAGAAATTTATTAACATAATTGAAAAATTTTCACAGTTCAATGAATTTTATATTAAATTGATTAACAAAATCATGATTGTACGAGAAATCTTAGAAAGGATTTGAATTTCAAGTGCTATTGTTTTATTAGTTGACTTTTTATTATTTTGCTATTCTAGTCTATTTGATTGTGTTGACTTACTCTTAATTGATTTTTTTTTTACATTTTTAAATATGATTTATCAATATTAGTCACAAATCTTAATAAGCACCGTCTATATCCACTCCCTTTAGCTTTAGGAACTCTCGGGTCGTTGAAGAAGATGACGGTGAAGAGGCATTGACAAATTTAGAGATTGCTAGTAGGACTAATTTAACGACTCCCGTTGCAGTGTGTGTGAACGTGAGTACCTCCAGGGTGACGACAATATGAATGCAAAGTTTATTTGAGAAGTGTAGAAACAAGCACATAATACATGTATAGTCATTTATAAGTGGATGGTGTTCAATAATTTGACAAGGTTTTATAAGCCATGAAGAAGGGACAAGATGTGCAAGCTTTAATCGCTCATATAGATTCTGGGTAATAAGCATTTGCTATTAGAATAAGGAGTTCTACATGCAAATATAAAGCAAAGAAATAACACAATATTAGGGATTTGTTGGAGTTAACTCCTTGAATAATTAGGAATTTTATTGGGTTGTTTGTTTGATTTTAGTTGTGGAACTGCACTGTTAATGTGAAGAAAAAAGCCAATCATAGTTGGTGTGAGTGATTCAATATTTTCATCCTTGAACTACAGATCTTGAGTTCGAATCTTAGAAATTGAAAAACCTATTTGACTAGAATTTTACTCTTTATAGATTTATCTAGTACAAGTGAAAATTAGTTTAGGTATAAATGACTTAAAGATGCCTTATCATAATTGAGACTCTCATAAAATACTTCGTAGGCTAACAAAGAAAAGAAGAAAAAAATAAAAAAAGTGATCCGACACTCAACTAATGAAACCTTAACGAGTATAAAAATATCATTAATTGAATTTGACCCGGTGATTTTAAAAATGTTTGATTTTTTTTAATACTCTAAACGTTAGGGTCTTAGAGATATTTTAGTGCAAATGTTAAGTGTTCAAGTAGGACTTTTTGCTAAATTAACATTGGACTAGAGTAAACCTAAAAGTTAAGATGGGTGATTATGACCAAAAGATGACAGTGTAACAAAGTGACAATTCCAATGTCAGTTCAACTAATATGTAAAGGACGAAAAGTATTTGAAATAATCATAAGTAACCTAAAATTATCAGGTTGGTAACACATTTTTAATGATTTTTAATTCTATTCTAACATGTACAATACAAATTTGTTTTTCAAGTCCGAAACCTAATTTATCGACTTATTTTCAATCTAACCTCCAATTATAGTCTTGATCCATTGATTATTTAATATACACATACTAGAAACTAACATTAAAAAATTATGCTTAGTCTTTGGAAGTAATTGTATAAAATATTTTATGATCAATTTTAAAAAGGAACAAAAAAGAAAATATAAAAGGACAGTCAGTCACTCACTCTCTCTCTTAAAGAACAGCCAGTCGTTCGCTCTCTCTCTCTCTCTCTCCGTGCGGGCGCTTACTCATCCCACATTAACCCCACTTTCACTCTCTCTGTCTAATTTCTCAACCTGTCGCCCTCAAGTGAGACTTTTGCACCACTCACTAACATTCCTCTCTCTTACTCTTACTCTTTCTTATTCTCTCTATCTCTTTCCCTCCTAATATTATTTATAAATAGCAGCTTAGGGTTTTTATTGGGAGGTATGAGTAATCAATCTCAACAACAAACCCAACAACAGCAGCTGGGCCCCAGTGCTGCCAGTAAGGATTCCGAGGAGGATAAGAGCACCGGTCTGTCGGCTGACGGTGGAAGCGGCGCTGGTGCCACGGTGGTTATCTCTGAGAAAGCCGAGTCCGGTAACGGTGCTGACGAAGCTAGTGCTGATAAACCCGACGATCTCATGGAGGAGGAGCCGCCTCCCCCGCCTGAGCCTGCGGCTTCTGGCACTTCTCCGGCCATTGTTTTCTGTATTCGCCTTAAGCAGCCTCGCACAAATTTGTTGCACAAAATGAGCGTCCCTGAACTTTGTCGCAATTTCAGGTTATTCCCTTGAAAATTTTGTTTTCTTTGGTTAATTTCTCTGGAGATGTCTTGGTGTTCGAAACTGTTGATTTCATTGGGATTGTCACCCCTTTTGAGTGTTTTAGCTTCTTGATGGATCAAACGGATTTTCTCGGGAAAGCCTGTTCTTTTTGCTGATATTGACTTTCTTCACGTGTACTGTTCTGTAATTTGAAATTGTTTAGGGCTTTTTAAGTTCTCGAATTTATGGCCTTAAAGGTTTCTTCTGTTTGTCGTAAATTCGTAGAGTTCCTGTAACTGCCAAAAATGTGATCTTTTGCTTCGACTTTTTAGCCCTTTGCAGCTTTCTATAGTTTACTTGTTTGGTGAGGAGGTGGTAAGGTTGATGGTGAGTGCAATAAGTAGAAGTTGTTGGGGGGAGAGAAGTAACGGTTGGATTGGACTAACGCGTACTGATAGGGATGAAGATTAACCTCGAGTATTTAAGGACTTGTTTATGTATTAATTTCCTCTTTCTCAATACTGAAATGCAACTTTTATGAGCTTCCCTTACTTAATTGTCATTTTTGTTCTTGATTTATGATACTGAAGCTTTCCATTGTCTACTTTGCGATCTGCATGATCTTTAAAACGTAGTACCTGTGCCCTTGGGGGCAATGAGTATATCTCAATGCGTATTTGGGGACGTTACAGGCCAAGTTGATTAGTTGTGCACTTATTATTTCTGCCATGTCTTAAGATCAGTGCATTCATTAATTGTTGTAATTTAAGTACTTGAGTTGAAACTGGAACTTAGTTCGTTTCTGGCCTGTAGCCTTTTGTGCATGGCAGTAAATCTGTACCCTGCATCACAATATTCTTGTCATGTTGTCCAGGATTAAATTCCTATCTTATCTTAAAGTAGGTATATTACTTCCTTTATGAATACAAGCATTGCTATGGGGCTCTTTCTTTTTCTATTTATTTTCTAAAAGATTCACTTGTTATTTTAATGTTTGCTCTCCTAGTGCTGTTGCCTGGTGTGGAAAGTTGAATGCTATAGCTTGCGCATCGGAGACATGTGCTAGAATTCCAAGGTTAATGTTCTTTTTTAGGAAGATTTAATTTTAGCCTCAAAGATATTGTTGTTTACCGTATTATGGTTTTGGCCTCATAGCACTCTGAGAATCATGGGCGATTCTGTTGCTGTTTTTTTATTAGCATCTGTGCTCTTTGATTTTTTGCCCATTATAAATTGATAATGGACCTTAAATAGTGGATGGTTTTTTCAAGGTACAATTGTTCTTCTTCATATCTTTCTCTTTTCTGTTGTAGCTCCAATGCAAATTCACCATTTTGGATTCCAATACATATTGTTATCCCTGAGAGACCAACTGAGTGTGCAGTTTTCAATGTCATAGCAGGTATTATTATTATTATTATACCAAATGAAACTTTATGGTTTTGTTATGCTATACTGTAACATTTGTTAACTTATCACTTGGTAACCAATTGAGGTTGAAGTTTTTGTTGTTGATAAGTAGTTGTTTCTTGAATTTCAATGGTTAGCCGTACATCTTCAACCAAGAAACTAAATTTCCAAAAAAAAAAAAGGGGAAACTAAATTATGATGTTAGCTTGGCTTTGAAATTCTGCTTCATGTTAAATTTGGGAAGAGAACTCTTTCTTATGAAGCTTTTTGGATAGCGTAAAGCTTCTATGTCTGTAAAAACTTTTTTTTTGGGTTTAGTCATGAGCTTTTTCCTTTTTCTTTTTTCCCTGAAGAGCACTTATCTATAGATAGCTATGCACACAAGTCTGAAAAAGGTTATAGTTTCCATTCGTTCGTTTTGAATTTTTTTTTCGCCTCTCTCCACTGCATACACAAACTGCACAAATGATGCATTCAAGTCTGCCCTATTAGTTATCATGATTGAACCTTATGTGTATTTTTTTTAAGGATTTCTTTTCTTCCAAATAACGAGTGGTTGCATTCTTTGCATATATATATATATATATATATATTTTTGTTTACAGATTCTCCTCGTGATTCTGTCCAATTTCTTGAATGGTCCCCTACTTCTTGTCCTCGTGCCTTACTTATTGCTAATTTCCATGGGAGGATAACTATATGGACTCAACATTCTCAAGTAAGCTAGCTTGTTTCCTATGCTTTTTTGAGCAAATAGCTTTTATGTTCTTCACCATACAGTTTTGCTTACGGCTTCTGCATTTTTACTTAAATTGTGGTTACACTAACTGATCTTGTACTCATCAGTCGTTCTTTCTTCTTCTTGTTGAATTGTTTCAAATTCTCATTCGCTATGACTTTTTTTTATGCAGGGTCCAGCTAATTTGGTACGTGATGCTACAAGCTGGCATCGTGAGCATGAATGGCGGCAGGACCTTGCTGTTGTTACTAAATGGCTTTCAGGGGTCTCTCCGGTATGCTATTACTTTTGCCTTTCGGATAGCTGATTATAAGATTGTTTATACCCTTTTTGCACCGTCCTTGGGATATGTGTGTGGTTAAAAGTTTTCACCTGTGATAGTCTTGCAGATTTGCTCTTATACTGTTGGTTTCTGTTATTGATACATAAGATTAATCATCCATGTTTTCTTCCAGTGATCAAATTGCTATTTCAAATTTCTCAACTTTGCATACTCTGTATTCTTGTTCAATACTCTTCTTGTTTAGCCGTGCATGCCCATATTCATTGATGCCTAAATAGTTATTACATGCTGATCTTATGTCATTGGATAAGCTTGACTGTGAGCAATCACAAATTTTCTTGCTCTCTTAAGCCTATTCAATTTGTGGATGGAGATGTTGTTCTTTTGTGGAAGCTTCTTTTTATTTGCATGTAAACGCCTACTAGCTCTTTTTCTTGTTTCATTTTTTCCTTCATTTAATCTACTTTTTTTCTCAAACAAAGTTTTCATCTAGTTATATTTGTTTGTTTTTGCAATTTGTCTATGCAACTTAATTATTGTTTGACTTCTGTGGAAAATCAGTATAGATGGCTTTCATCAAAATCCAGTAGTCCTGCAAATTCAAAGTCAATATTTGAAGAGAAGTTCCTTTCGCAGCAGTCCCAGACATCAGGTTTGTTTCCAATGTCTCTTAGCCAAACTTTCCTAATTTTTAGTTGCTGAAGTGGTGAGTTTAAAGTTGCCTTAATTAGCTTCAATGTGGAACCTGTTTCAGAGAAAATCTGATATATCCCAGATATGAATGCCTAGAACAGTGACATTCTAATTTCAGTTTCCTCATTTTGCTATTTGGTGTTGTTACTAATATGCTGAGTTATAGACAGTGGACAATAAGCTGATGTTGTGTTGGTTCTGTTAACACTCCTAGTATTCCCACTAGTGATCATGTTAGTGTTCAGCCCATAGCTCAGCCCATAGTTCAGCAGCCTAAGCCTTTCCAAACTTATGTACGTAGGGGTAAGATGGGGAAGGGGAATTAACACATAGGCAGGCTGTTAGAAGTTGGTTATGGTGAGAGATTGTAGAGAGCAGCAGAGAGCATATAGGGGTTCTTAGAAGGAGTAATGATTATCATACGTAATATTGCTTATTGTATTTGGCCTGGGAACTCTTCCCAGGAGGTGTCTATCTGCTGTAATTCAGCTCTATACGTAAATAATACACAATCTCTATATTTCCTCCTATCAGATTCACTAACATACGATTCAATTTTGAAGTTGGAATGATATATGAACCATTGTCTGTGCCTCACTGGTAGCTTAAGCTTTGGGTTGAAGGGTTTATTATTGTGCTGTGAAAACTTTTATGTTTGTGAAATTGCAAGTTTAAGCAAATGCCTTCTTAGTTTAGCAGATATTTGATTTGTTATGATTTGTCCATGTTTCGTGTGATTTGGTGTGTTAGAATAATATTTTGACCACTTTTTTGGGCCTCATCCAATAACTTAAGGTTTTGGGTTGAATGATTTCTTGAAAAGTTTATAAATTTCTCAAAGTATAGAATGCATTTGTTTGTATGAAACTGGAATGCCTAATAGTGGTCTTTACTCTTAGAAGATATAGTGCATGCCTAAGATGTTTTCGGATATATATGAAAATTACTGAATGATCAGTTTGCTAGTATTGTAACAATTATGACAATTATGATTTCATCACCACTTTTTTGCTCTCTTTTCACTATTTCAATACTTCCTTTCTCATCAGTATGCAATCACTGATGCACTATCCAATGTTATTTCAGCTAGATGGCCCAATTTCCTTTGTGTTTGTTCTGTTTTCTCATCGGGTTCTGTACAACTCCATTGGTCCCAGTGGCCTCCCAGTCAGAATAATTCAGCTCCAAAATGGTTTTACACAAGCAAAGGACTCTTGGGTGCTGGCCCCAGTGGTATTATGGCTGCTGATGCTATTGTTACAGATAGCGGTGCCTTGCATGTTGCAGGTGTTCCAATAGTAAACCCATCTACTGTGGTTGTTTGGGAGGTCACTCCTGGCCCTGGAAGCACATTCCAAGCAACTCCAAAGACAAGTACTAGTAATGGTGTTTCACCTTCGCTCAATCCACCGAGTTGGGCAGGTTTTGCACCTTTGGCAGCATATTTATTTAGCTGGCAAGAATATTTAATATCTGAAGAAAAGCAAGGGAAAAAGCAAGCGGAAGAAGATTCTGTGCCACTTCATTGCTCACCAGTTTCAAATTTTTCGGCATATGTTAGTCCAGAGGCTGCTGCCCAATCTGCAGCAACGACTACTTGGGGTTCTGGAGTAACTGCTGTGGCTTTTGATCCAACTCGTGGTGGTTCAGTAATAGCAGTTGTGATCGTTGAGGGTACACAATAGTATCCATACTATGAAACTTGGATTTTAGATTAATTCATTTTGAAGTTTGCATCAATATATATGTTTTGTCCCGGCCTCTTGATTAATTATAGGCTGTTGTGCCCTTATAATGGAGGGTTAGTGATTTCCTGTGGACTCTGAGCACCATTTGAATAAATTCTGGCTTTACCTTGTCTCTAGATCTAGCTGATTGAACAAATGTAAACCCAAATATGGCTTGTTTCTTTGGGGATGATATTTTTAGATAGGAGTTGATTATGATACTTACAATTGGTTGAACTGACGCAGGGCAATACATGTCCCCCTACGATCCTGATGAGGGTCCTTCAATCACAGGGTGGAGACTGCAGCGCTGGGAGTCATCTCTGCAGCCTGTTGTTCTTCATCAAATATTTGGAAATCCTACGTCTAGTTTTAATGGGCAGGCACCAATGCAAACAGTTTGGGTGTCCAAAGTTGATAGAAGTATAGCACCGACTAATGATTTTAAAATTTATGAAGTTCCTGTTGCTGGTCAAACCTTAGATGGAAGAAAGCCATCTGATTCTGTTCTCGAGAAGGAAAAAAGAGTCAGTTTTGATCCCTTTGATCTGCCAAGTGATGTTAGAACACTTGCTCGAATTGTTTATTCGGCTCATGGTGGTGAGATTGCAATTGCCTTTTTGCGGGGTGGTGTGCAGATATTTTCTGGCCCAGTTTTTACCCCTGTTGACAACTACCAGATAAATGTTGGATCTGCAATAGCAGCCCCTGCCTTCTCTTCCACAAGCTGCTGTTCAGCATCTGTTTGGCACGACATTCCCAAGGACTGCTCCATACTGAAGATAATACGGGTTCTTCCTCCTGCTGTTCCAAGTAGTCAGGTGAAGGCTAACTCTGCAACTTTGGAACGTGCAATTGCTGAGAGGTAATTTGTAAACCAGTTTTTGCACAATGATAAGTTGTCTGATTTATAGGACGTATGACCCCAGGTATGTCAGAATAGGTGGATATATGGAAATTATGCTGATGTTGTATTCTGTTAGAGTAGGTTCTGGTGGAGTCTTTTGGTTGGAGTTGATTGGTGGGATGCTGTTGGCTGCACTCAGAGTGCCGCTGAGGACGGCATTGGTAAGAACTATGTTAATATTACTATTGTTGACAACAAACATGCTTAAATTCAAATTATAACTTCTCTTCTTTTAAATGTAACCATTGTTCTCTTTCCTGGAGATATGATTTGATGGGGAAACAGGAAATTTACCGATTTGTTTATCGGGTTTCAGTTTCTCTGAACAGCGTGATTGCAGTCCTGGATGCAGATTTTCACTCTCTTCCTTCCACGCAACATAGGCAACAATATGGTCCTGTAAGTACCTGTGGTCTATTTGCCTCAGTCTTCCTTATAGCTTCAGTTCGAAAGATCACACATCTTTATTTAGTTACGACAGTGTGTATAGAGACAAAGAGTACAGAAGTTCAGCAATTTTTCTCTGGGGCTTGATATATCATTTGTTTTTCCATCTATAAAGTGTTTTTATGATTTTCATGTGTCAATGGTAAGTAGTTAGAGAAACGTGTTATGTTGTCAATGGTTGGTAATTAGAGAAATGTGTCATGTTTTATGTTAATGTGTCTTTCTAGTTTCCTGAATTTTAGCTTGGGCTACTGTTAATGCTCTTCTTAGGCTTTATTGTTGCTACTCTATCCTCTTAGCAATGCAATTGAAAATGTTTTATGTGACTTAAGTCTGTAATTCTGGTATCTGTATATCTTGAGAATGTGTATGAATCTGCAGGCCTAGTTTTAATCCATGCTTAGAGTGAGTTTTTTGTTTATCAATTTAAGATGCATGTTCAACAACTACCCTGATCTCCATGATTGCAAGTCTTTGAGTAGCTAAATTTGGTTTTCGTGTGATGCAGAGTCTAGATAGAATAAAATGCAGGATGTTGGAAGGTACAAATGCTCAAGAAGTCAGGGCAATGGTCTTGGATATGCAAGCAAGGCTGCTTCTTGATATGCTTGGAAAAGGCATTGAATCGGCTCTGATAAATCCTTCAGCACTGGTTCCTGAGCCGTGGCAGGCTACTAGTGAGACAGTATCTGGAATTGATCCTGAAGCAATAGCTGTTGAACCAAATCTTGTTCCAAGTATTCAGGTTTTTATTTTAACTCTGTTAAATTCATTTTTCTTGAGCTAAAAGATTTTCATTCTGTTGAAAAGATTTTTTCTCCCAATTTTAAATAGTGAAGATCCTTTGTGATCCATTTGGGTTTTACGTGCAGGTATGGTGGTTACTGAATGGTAATTGTCTATTATTTGCTCCCATTCTGCTCCTATACTTATGGTCTTTCCTTCTCGCAACACCTCTATAAAGTAATAATTTGGGACCATATAAAATCTATTAATTAAAAGTATATTAATTAATTGAGAATTAATTTAGTTTATTAAATCAAAACGGACAATACAAATTATTATATATTAGAGGTTATTAATTTATAAATGTAATATTTTATTGTTTAAATGAATTATAGAAGGGATGCTAATTTAAGCTGTCTGTCTTGGTGTCTCAACATTGTTAAAGATGTACTTTAAGGGCATTCACAAAAACTAAATTCAAGGCAAAGTTTGTTTTTTCCCAGTAAACAAAGCTTTTCACTGACTTGACTGGAATTAAATTCCCGTTTGGGCATCAGATAGGGTATTCCTTGAGCATTTTTATATAACTTTGTACTTTATAGCTGACCCAGCCTGGCTGTTTTCGGGCATCAAATGCCTTTCTTTTTTTCAAAATGTTATCACCTCTTCAATGGATGGTTTGAGAGGACGTATTATTCTAAAGGGGTGTAAACCAAGGAAATCCTTTTGTGATTTTAAGTTATAAATGAATGGATTTTTGATATTAGATTTCATTTATTGAAGGCTACATTTTTAGTCCTAGAAAAATCCTCTGGATAGCTGACCATGAACCCCTGCCTACTACCTGGATGAGTGGTAGAAAAGAGAGCCTAATTGCGAATTGTTGTCTTGGTTATGCTAGATCTTTGTTAAGAAACTACTGATTTATCTACCAATATTTTAAAAATCTTCACATATTGCCTCTGCTTTAGCTAATGCACTCTTTCTCAGATGACGGAAGTGCTTTGCTAGGTTGTGACTTAATTTGCAGAATATTGATCTAAGATGTATCTGAACTGGCTATCTCTAACTGTGGTATTTGATGCAGGCATATGTTGATGCAGTTCTTGACTTAGCTTCACATTTTATCACACGCTTGCGTCGTTATGCAAGTTTTTGTCGCACATTGGCTAGTCATGCAGTTACAGCAGGTACAGGCAGTAACCGGAATATGGTAACGACTCCAACCCAAAGTGCTGCATCTCCTGCAACAACTCAGGGTTAGTATGATACCATTTTCCTTTCTTTTGATTTAACAAGAATTATAAGGAGAATCAAATTATTACTCTTTGTAATGTTGGATTTGCTAGCTGTTCTTAATGTCTCACGTTTGATATTGACAATGCTGCAAAAGATGATGCCTTTTCTGTTTATGATGAGTCCCTTTGAATATTGTGTCCTGTCCCTTGACATGTTTATACAACTTTCCTAGGTGGTCAAAGTGGTGCTACAAGCTCCACTGGAAGCACTCAAATGCAAGCTTGGGTGCAATGTGCAATTGCTAAGATTAGTAGCACTACAGATGGAGTGTCCAATTCAACTTCAAATGCCATAAGTGGTCCATCTTCTTTTATGCCAATCAGCATCAATACTGGAACTTTTCCTGGAACACCTGCTGTGCGGCTTATTGGAGATTGCCATTTCCTTCACAGACTATGTCAATTGCTGCTTTTCTGTTTTTTCTTTCGACGAACACAACTACCACGCTATGTTGGTGGTTCCCAGAGAAATGCTGATTCAAATATTCAGAAACCTCAGCCTGTTGCTCCTGGCAAGGTGGAGGAGGTCAGCTCT
Source organism: Erythroxylum suave (assembly GCA_027563595.1). NCBI lineage: Eukaryota > Viridiplantae > Streptophyta > Magnoliopsida > Malpighiales > Erythroxylaceae > Erythroxylum > Erythroxylum suave. The sequence continues at coordinate 34,453,512 of JAOSBN010000002.1, read as the reverse complement.
GTTTCATCGAAACCTGTCCCATCGCTTGCTAGGTCAGATGAAGGCCAGGCAGCTCGAGGTGGTCAACTTGTTCCTGGAGCTAAAGGAGTAGAAGATGGACATGCTGGACGGTCAAGATTGGGTTCTGGGAATGCTGGTCAGGGTTACACTTTTGAGGAGGTATAACCTCGGTTTCTTTAGGTCCTTTGAAAAGCTCAATGATATAGCAATTATCAGTTGCATAGACTCTTTCTTGAATTGGGAGAAATTGCTCTTGTCATGGATTGGCTCTGAAATTTTATATTTTTATCATGGTTTCCATTTTAGTAATGGGTAATTCTTTCCTTGATTAAAGTTTGAAGTGCTGGTGTAATCTAGGTGAAGGTCCTGTTCCTCATACTCATGGATCTATGTAAGAGAACTTCTGGTCTTCCACACCCGTTGCCACTTTCTCAGGTGGGAAGCAGCAACATTCAAGTGCGGCTGCATTATATTGATGGGAATTACACTGTATTGCCAGAGGTGGTAGAGGCAGCGCTAGGTCCACATATGCAGGTCTGGATTTATGATTTAATTTAATTTTATTCGTTTGTGAACGATTGGATGGAACATATGTTTGACAGTAATTGTAGATTTTCCATGCATTGAGTCTATTCTGTTAGCATGTTTTTGTTGACTTTGTTGTTTGGGTTCTCATAATACAAAATTTAGTACAGGATTTCTGGTACGTGGTCGTAGGAATTTATATTTTTTCCAAGTGTTTTGAAAATTTAATTCTGGAACAGTGACTTTTAGGTTTTACCTTTAGTTTTAGGGTGCATCAAAGTTCGAGGATATCAAGATTACAGTATTAATTGTAAGTTGTCTTTTCGTTGTAGGATTGGAAAGAGTTAAAATGTAAATCTTGTGGTGGATTAAAGTTTTAATGTTATGTTTCCTTGTAGGATTGGGGAAAGTTATATGTAAATCCTGTCGTGGGTTAAAGTTTTTGTCTTCGATTGGTTTAAGCAATTATTGAATTTGAATGGAGTCATATTTATTTTTATTAGCGTTATTGGCATATTAAGCGTTCTATGCTAATATAGTAAATTGGATTTATCATATTCCCTTTGTTTAACGTCAAAAACAGAATATGCCCCGGCCTAGAGGTGCTGATGCTGCTGGCCTGTTACTCCGTGAACTAGAACTTCATCCTCCATCAGAAGAGTGGCATAGGCGGAATATGTTTGGTGGGCCATGGTCTGATCCGGAAGATGTGGGTGCGGGCGATGATACTTCCAAGCCGAGTGCATCTGCAGATTCACTGGACTTGTTGAGCTCATTGGAAAGCTGTGGAGTTCAGGATGGATCGTTAGGTCTATGGCCAAGAAAACGCAGAATATCTGAAAGAGATGCAGCTTTCGGGTTAAATACCTCTGTTGGACTGGGGGCGTATCTCGGAATAATGGGTTCTCGTAGAGATGTTGTTACTGCTGTGTGGAAGACAGGTCTTGAAGGAGTATGGTACAAGGTAGGTTTATGTGATGTCAGTCTTGCTATGTTTAATTTTTTATTTTTGGCATAACTTTATTATTATGATGTCATCAATTACAGTGCATAAGGTGTTTGCGACAGACTTCAGCTCTGGTTACACCAGGTGCTGCAAATCCGCCCAATCAAAATGAGCGGGAGGTTTGGTGGATCAGTAGATGGGCCTATGGGTGTCCGATGTGTGGCGGAGCATGGGTAAGAGTCGTGTAGAGAGACGATCACTTGGAGCAAGACATACTAGTTTCATAACATTTTTGAGGAAGCATTTCTTGCTTTAGCATTGGGATGACTAGTTTTGTTGCCTTTAGTTGATAGGATTTTAGACAAATGTAGATCGATCGTTGTTCTTATGTGTATATTTTGTAACCATCACAGCTGGTCCACATTTTATCTATAGTGAAAATTATAGAATCAAAGAAATTCGTTGATATTTCTTCTCCTAACAATTTTATAAATTAACTCTTAATATTACTATCGATTCATAACTTTTTATTATTTGTATGAATTTATTAATAAATTATTTAATTGTATGAATGTTTATGTTTATCATATATTAATTCTAATGCTATTAATGAATAATAATAAGCGTTAATTTTTTTTATCGGTGGTGAAACTCTCGTGTGTGTTTAAAAACCCAAGATATAAATATAAATGATTTCGAGTAAATAATATTATAAATTTGGATGTAACATATATTTATTAACTTTTTTTCATCATTTTCCTAATTGAACGTTGATTGATGGGGAAGCGAACCAATGCATGGTGGTTTAGATCAGTTCAGACTCGGTTGCATTGTAGGTATTCAAGGTATGGCTTGGGCTTTTGGTGGTATGACCTGGTACGTGTTCAAAAATCCTTTTTAGCTTCGTAAGTTCCTTTTTTTTTATGTATGTTTTATCGCCTTTTCTTCCTTTCAAAGATGTCTACAATCCACAACTACTTTCTAGATTCGCATGATCTTTTAGGATTTTCTTTGACTAAATTACTTGCTTACGATTAATTTGCTTAGTTCTTGCCCTTTGATTATAGTATGTAAAATTTCTTAACCCTTTTTTTTCCCTCTTATGTTGCTTGTAGATTTTCATTCGCGCAATTTTGTTTTCTTGATGAACCCATGTGTTTTTCAGTATTCTCCTCCACTAACTCCATGTGGGTTTTGGATTCTAATTCGTAAAAACTCCCTTTGAGATTGGGTTTCTGTGATTTGTTCGTTGACTGTTGTATTAGTTGGTTTCTTTCATGTTGAGTAAGAAGTGTTTGAAAACCCGTGTTTGTATTAATTCCATATGTTTCGATTTTACCTATCGATTCCTTCTTCCTAAAACTCGGCGGTTTTTGTAGCTTTCTTTCGAGTTTTAGTTGGTTCTTGGATATATTACCACCTTTCTCTTTTGGATGTGTGATCTATTGTATGTTGACTTGTCTTTGACGATTTATTTGATAAGACAAAAGAAATATTTCTGTAGATCAACCAAAATTCTTAATTTTTCTTACTATAAAGACCTTTTACTTGCTGTAATTACCTTGTGAATGTCAAATCCTGGTGCTTTCACTAATATTTTTCAAACTTAGTTTGGATGCTGTAGTTCATAGAGATATATGAAAAATTGATCTCAAATCTACTTCCTATATGAACATGTTATTGCTCTTTACTCTTAGTATAGTCCCTTGTTGCCTTCTTTGGATCAATTTGTTCCGTACAAGCTTAAAGTGATTATGCTAAAGGGGCTAATTTAGATTAGGGCTCAAATTTTATGTTTTTATGAATATGCTTGTCCATTATTTTATTAGAATACCTTCTAGTATTAGTATTAGAATTTCTTCATTTTTTTAAAAACTTAATACATCAACCTTTTCTTTTATTCTATTTATTTATTTATTTATTTTAATTTTACTTACCTACTTTTTTTAGCATATCAGTTTTACATATCTACTCTTTTCACCTACATCATTTTTTTTCATTGTCACATTTGCATGTGGGTCTACCAGAAACAGCCACTCTATTCTGTAGGAATAAGGCTACGTCCTATCAGACCTCCCCAGACTTCGCTTTAATGCGAGATTTCGGACTGGGTGTGATTGTTATGATGATGATATATTTATTAACATCTTTAACTATTTTAATCAAGAGCTCACTATAATTAATCTTGTCTTGCATCATTAAGGACTATGTTTCTTTCCTACCTTAATTGATTTAGAAGTATTGATAGATACAAATTTGATCTCTTTCTTCCACGGCCAAGTTGCAACAAGTTACAGTGATGAGTGTAGAAGGCGACGATTAATAATAATAGACGGAAGACGCTATAGGTGTTAGTAAGGAAGACAAAACGTAGTGTTTAAATAAATGTTTAGGTTATTAAACTGGACAAGAGAGTAGCATAGAGGGGAATTTGTTTTTTAATCAATTTACAACGGCTATATCAGTATGTCATAATCGAATGTGTGATTTGTTTCCCCCTCTCCTCAAGTCTGTGTATCTTTCTTTCTTTTGACAGATCCTCATGTCTGTAATTGTCAATTCTCAATCAATATATGTTCAATTCTTTTATTTTGTTAATTCCTACAACAATTGATATATGAGAAGTTGAACTTGAAAAGAGCAACAATGGCTGAAGGAACTAGAGGCAGGAGTTACGAAGAGCGAGAGAACGTAATAACTCCAAGACAGAGTCGTATTGAGTTTCCACCATTCGATGGTGAGAACGTAAAACTGTGGCTATACCGATGTGAGTAGTTCTTCTTATTGGATCAGACACTGGAGAAGATGAACGTGAGTGTGACAATCTTGCACATGGATGAGAGGGCTCAGGAATGGTATCGTTTACACGTTAAAAATCGCAACAAGATGTAGGTAGTGGAGTGGGAGTAGTTTATGAAGGCCTTGAAGCAACGATTCGACGCAAAAATATTTCGTGATCATGTGGGCGATTTTAAGGAGTTGAAACAACAGGGAATTGTTCTAGACTATTGTTTGCAATTTGATCATCATTCTAATCGTTTAACCTTATCTGAAGAATACTTGGTAGAGTTTTGAATTAAAGGCCTTCAACCAGAGATTAGGGTGATTGTGAAGTTATTGGAACCTCAGTCCTTGCATCAAGCATACAAGCTAACAAGGAAGCAGAAAGCAATTTTGAGGTTCACAGGGAGTACAACGTTAAAATATGGTACTGTGACAAAGGGGATGAATAACGACAATCGTTTCAATTTAAATTCACGTGGTTCACAACAGACGAATGTCATTAGGGGATCTCCTTCGGATGGAATACTTCCGACACCAACATCAACATTACGATCATCATCATCAACCGTAACATTTAAAAACCAGAAACAATTTAGTAGTAAGGATTTCGATGAGAAAAGAGCAAGAGGCCTCTATTTTTGGGGTGATGAAAAGTATAGTGTCGGCTATCAGTGCAAGAAAAGGCACATGCAATTTTACGTATTCACTGGAGATGATGATAACGGGAAGAACTCGCCTGAAACAGAAAAGGAGGATTCTGAGGAAAATCTAAAAGGAGATAATTTGATGATTTCCATGCAAGCCATGTTGGGACTATCGGGAAACACATTATTTAGCAAATGAAGGTGGTCATAGTGCACCAGAGAAGGAAATTACATATATTGATCGACAATGGGAGTACTTATAACTTTGTGGACACTTCGGTCATAACGAAAGGATGATGTGTGCTTGAAGAGATGGAATCCGTTTCCATCACTGTAGGGGGAGGATTACAATTGAAATGTCATCAGTATTGTAAGGGCTTCACGTGGACGATGGAAGGAGTGCAGTTTACCATGGATGCGCTGGTGTTAGGATTAGGAGGTTGGGACGTCGTATTGGGAGTGCAGTGGTTGAGTGAATTAGCGATGTCTTATGCAACTTCAGGGATTGAACGATGATGTTTAGATGAAAGGGGTGCCTGGTTAAGTTGAGTGGGATCTGGAAGGAAGGTCGAGGGTTATCTCCAGCAAGGAATTCCAGAAACATCTACGTCGTGCAACTGAGGGTCAATTGTTCATGATGCAACTATTGACCCAAATTGAGTTCCAACTACATCAAATGAGGATGACATCAGATCAATGAAGTGTGTTCGATGAGATTAATGCCATCTTGTTGAAGTATGCGGAAGTTTTTTTAAGAGCCATCACAGCTTCCCCCGAATCGCCAACATAACCATCAGATAGTACTGAAGGATGGAATAGAGGCCATTAACATTTGACCATATAGATACTCGGGAGCACAAAAAGACGTAATCAAACGATTAGTTTGGGATCTTATGAGATAAGGCTTCATTTGACAGAGTTGTGGTCCGTATGCATCACCGATGGTTTTAGTAACGGGCTGTTTGGAACACAGCGAATTGAATTCATGAACGAATTGAATTCAATTACATTAATGAGATTGGAATTGAATTCA
>JAOSBN010000002.1:34428232-34447480 GCA_027563595.1 Erythroxylum suave | reverse complement strand
TGTGGCGTGAATTGAATTTACAAAGGAGGTGGGATTTAAACCCACACGTGAATTGAATTCGTGCAATTTTTTGTGTTTCAAACAAGCGAATTGAATTCAATTACAAGATTGAATTCAATTCGCGGTGTTCCAAACGGCCTGTAAAGAAGGAGGGTGGAGGATGAGCATAGATTATAGGGAGTTAAATAAACACATAATGAAGGGATAAATTTCCAATACTGTGGATTGAGGAATTACTAGACGAGTTGCATAGAGCAGTGTGGTTCACTAAATTAGATCTGCACTCTGAATACCATCAGATCTGAATACAACCTGAAGATGTCCCAAAAATTGTATTTAAGACACATGAAGGTCATAATGAGTTCCTCGTCATGCCATTTGATTTGACAAATGCTCCTTGGATGTTCCAAAGGCTGATGAATGAGTTGCTCAAACCATACCTATGCTGATTTATTTTGGTCATCTTCGACAACATTTTGATATACAGTCCATCCTTGCTGCTGCACGTTCAACACCTTTTAATTGCAATGGAGACATTGAAGAAGAATTAATTATTTTTAAAGGATAGTAGGTGTGTGTTCGGGGCAAGACCGATTGAGTATTTGCGGTACACGATTTCAAAGATGGGGGTCGCCACTGATACTCAAAAGGTTAGGATGATTGAAGAATGGCCAGAACCTAAAAGAATTAAGGACCTCAAAGGATTTTTAGGAATAGCAGGATATTACCGACGATTCATTAAGTGTTATGAGATGATAGCTAAACCATTAACAAAGTTATCGAAGAAAGAGCGTATGATGAGTTGGGAGTGGTGAGAGGAAGAACAGATAGCTTTTGAGTCATTAAAAAGGACCATCATATCAATGCCAGTGTTAGCATTGCCAAACTTCTTAAAAACTTTGTAATTGGAGCATATGTGAGTGGACAAGGAATAGGAGCGGTATTGTAGAAGGAAGGCCACCCCATAGCATTTCTGAGTAAGTCATTGGCGAGAAGGCACTGGGGATTATCAACCTACGAGAAGGAATTTTTGACAATAATCAAGGCAATTAAGCATTGGCACCATTATTTAAGTTACAAGCTATTCATCGTGAGGACTGGTCATAGAAGCCTCAAATACTTGTTAGAACAGAGTTTGACAACGTAATTCCAACAATCATGGCTTTCCAAGCTTCTCGGATATGATTTTGAGGTGCAGTACCGAAGTGTAAAGAAGAATAATGTGACGGATGCACTTTCAAGAATTACGAGTGTGGAGATGATGATGTTGTTAGTAATGTAATTACAAAGAGAATTACTGGATCAGATTAAGAAGAGCTAAGAAGAGGACTCAATGATATAGGAGATTATTAATAAACTGAGAGATGGCACACTGAAGTCTGGCATGTATGAATGGAAAAATGAATTGTTGAGTGGAAGGGCTAATCGGTAATTAGGGATAATAAAGCATTGAGACAATAAATTATTGGAATTAGCCATGATGAGATGATGGGTGGTCATGCGGGTGTGTTGGCAATGATGAAAAAAATACAAAACATGTTTTTCTGGAAGGGAATGGCAAGGGAAGTGAGGAGGTATGTCCAGAATTGTACGACTTGTCAAAGAAACAAATACATCAATTCAGCTTATCCAGGGTTACTAAAATTGCTAAAAATTCCAGAGGGAACCTGGAGGGAGATTAGTATTGATTTTATTGAAGGGTTGCCTGTATCTAAAGGGAAATTGGTGATTTTTGTGGTTGTTGACTGATTTACTAAATATTCTCACTTCATGTCTGTTAACCATCCATACACTGTCGGGAGATCACTGAACTGTTTCCTAACGATGTGTTTAAATTACATGGAAAATCGAAGTCTAGTATTAGTGATCAAGACTCGATTTTTATGAGTAAATTCTAGCAGGAGCTACTTAAACTATAAGGAGTGCAACTTAAATATTCCACCGCCTACCATCCTCAGACCGATGGTCTCACAAAAGCAGTGAACAAAATCTTGGAGACCTATTTGAGGTGTTTTTGCGGTGAAACTCCTCAACGGTGGAGTGAGTGGCTATCACTAGCAAAATGGTGGTATAATATCATGTATCGTGCATCTATTGACTCCATACCCTTTGGGATGCTATATGGCTACCCTCCACTAGTGTATACACCATACAGAGCGGAGAATTCAAAGGTGGTAGAAGTGGATCGAGTGCTTAAGGATAGAGAAACAATGATTAATGTAACAAAATTCCATCTACAGAGAGCTCAAAACAGGATGAAATTGTATGTAGATTCTAGACGCTTGGATCGTGAATTTAACGTCAGGGAAATGTGTATTTAAAGTTGCAATCATATAGATAGTACACGCTTCAGAGGAGGAACAGTTAAAATTATCTCCTCTGTTTTATGGGCCATATAGAGTAGTGCAAAAAATGGGGAGGGTGGTTTATAAATTAGATTTACCAGCAACTTCATTGATACACCCTATGTTTCACGTGTTGCAGTTGAAGAAGGCAGATTTGGATCAAAGTAGGGTCTCATTGGTTCTGCTCAAATTTATTGCCTCGGTGGAGAGAATTCTAGTGGCAGTGCTGGATAGAATAATTACAAAAGGAACAGAGCAATAACGCAGTTGTTAGTGCAACGGACTGATGGAGGAAATGTTGATGCTACTTGGGAATATCTCTTTGATCTCCAGAAATGTTTCCTAGAAATCAACTTAGTAGACAAACATGTGAAGGAAAGGGGGATTATTGCATTGTTGAGAGTAGAAGAAGACAATCAATAATAATAAACAGAAGACGCTACATGTGTTAGTAAGGAAGACAAAACACAACGTTTAAACAAAGGTCCAGGTTGCTAAACTAGACAAGAGAGTAATGTAAAGGGGAATATGTTTTTTAATTGATTTGTAATGACTATGTCAGTATGTTATAACGAATGTGTGATTTGTTTCTACCTCTCTCTCTTTCCTTAAATCTGTGTATCTTTCTTCCTTCTGACAGATCCTTATGTTTGTAATCTTCGATTCTCAATCAATATATGTTCAATTATGTTATTGTGTTAATTCCTACTACACAACATTTTCGGAATTAGAGGAGAAGTCCATTTAGTTCTTAGGATCACTTCTGTTTTCGAAAAGAGTACTCCTATAAGATTACAAGGTCATACCTGGTACAATATGTTAAGTTACATACAAAAACTATCTTAATCAATTTATGTTAGACATTTTTATTAAAGGGATCATTAGTGGTGCATTTAACTTATAGTCTATTGAAACAAGGTATTCAGTTACCACGCTGCAGAAGAAGAGTTCCAAAGAATACAAGTTATATGCTACGGAGCTTCCTCATAAAATGTTAAAAAACCATTGCTCAATTGGAATGACCCTTATGCTCTAGAGATAACTTAGAGAAAAGTGCAGCAAAACTCACTGAGGTTCTTTCAAATACTGAAAGTTAGTAGCACACAAAACCAGCTCCTATGCTTGGAATGACAAGGACGAGGAACATTGGAATACTATTAACCTGCTCCTATGTTTGCTTATTCCTATACCAGAATGCTCACTAGAATGAGTTTTGTTCTTCCATTCTAAATGTTCCATCTTTTTGCTAGGTTTTAGCTAATGTTTGGCAAAGAATTTCTAGCAATAAGTGCTACTCTTATAATTGATATTGTCTTCCTCATGATGGAGAGGGATTTCTTGCTTTTGTTGGAGAAATTTTGCTACTTTTCTCCCTCCAAATTGCATAAATTGCACAGATTAATGCTATTATGAATACTTTGGTATCATCCCTGCTTTTAAGCTTGGTCTTACTAGCATATATGATGATTTGCCTTTAGTTGTTGGCTCCATATTGCAGATTGCATAACTATACAATTAAGTGCCAAGTGTTCCTAATATAAAGGCACTTCAAAAAAAGACGATCAAGGTTTTCTTGAAATCTATTGCAAAGGAGACAGTCTTAGTTGTTAATGGAGATAAAATAGATTGCATCTTTGGTAGTAAGGCATTCCCTTATTGCATGCCAAAGAGTAAAAGAGGCTTTAGGAAAGTTAAGAGTGATGCTTTACTTGGTCTAACCAGAACACTTTGAGATAAGTCTATTCAAAGAGTACAATGCAGGAGCTACTATTGAAGAGTATAATGCAAGAGCTATTATTAAAGAAAATAAGATAATAAAGTCATTATTCTTGAATCTTGAATCTTTAAAGAATTATTGTTGAAATCTTGCTATATCCTTAAAGAATAATGTAGTCATGATCAAAACCAATGCAAAATAGCTATAAAATAACTTTAAAAAGTTTCTTGACTAAAGAATTCTTTATTTTCTGCCTCCTCTTTTTTTTTCCTAAACCTGAAACCCCAACTTTTACTAAGATATATAGTCCCTAACATAGTTTGATGTATATGGTCTTGCTTTTTGAGATATTCCTTGGAAATTAGTAAAGACAACACAGGGACCAACTCGGGACCATGTAAGGCATTGTTTTCTTCATTTAAAAGGCAACACATGAGTGTATAAGGTGCATTGGAGAAATAAAAGAGACCACGTTTGAAGATGACCCTCAACAAGGTGGTGTGTTAGTCCATTTCTTCTCCAATTTCCTTATGTAGGCAGAAATAAGACCTAAATTGGTGATACTTCTCAAATTAACTGTCAAGTCCTTTAAAATCATCCAAAATGCAAGCAATATGTTATGTGATGGAGGGATGAAGTACTGTGGATTATTGAGGGATCAAAATCCTTCAACTTAAAAGCTTGCGGAGCCATTCTCCAAAAGGAATCTAATAATAGAGTGAGGAGGAGAACACTAGTTTAGGATAATGATATTAGCCCATCATATGCATTCACCCTATGGTTGGGGCTAGTTGGGAGACTCCTAATTAAGGATAAGATTAAGTTTTCAATTGCATCATTAGAGTGTGAGCTGTGCAATTCTAATATGGAATCCTTAGACCATATCATGGTCAAATGTAGATACACTCTAAAAGTATGGAAAAGGATACAAGGGGTACTTAATTGGAATGAACTAATGGCTTGGATAGGGACCCTAAGAATAGAGAACAAAGCTAATTACAAGGGCAATGAAAATTAGTTTGGCATCGATGGTGTATAACATATGGCAAGAACGAAATTACAAATTTTTCATAAAGCAAGTTACGAGAAAGGAGCAATTATTTTAGAAAATTTGTCTCCAGTGTAGCCTATCCTCGGTAGCAAGATAACAAGCTGTAAAACTCTCCACAAACATGAAGGAAAGGTGGCTACTAGATAAAAACAACACCTAGTAGTACGCAACCTTACTACTACTATTACTACCACCACCAAAAATATTAGAGACTGTTCTCGAATGGCGCAACACCCAGTACTCAACTTCAAGCCAAATTTCAAAACCTTTAGGAATATAATTCAAATTCAATTCCTTTATGAAAGTTGTAGTCATACGTCTCTAGTTTAATATAAATTAAAAGTAATCCCATTTGGATATCTATAGATCAAGATATGGCCAAAATACAGATGTCTTTTTAGTGAAAACACTCCATCTAATATATTCCAACACACATTTAACTTCATTTTCAACTTTACTTTGTCTTAAAATTATCATCCTACTTCTTCTCATTTCAAGACAATACACTAGCCTTTTCTTTGGCTTTAAACTCATTTTAGTTCATCTTTATAACAAACAAAAAGACACACGTTATATACCAAGAAAATATAACATAAAATATCCATTCATCTATCAATTTTTCTGCAACTTTTTCTACACCATTGTAATGATCTTTCTATCTCAAATTCATCTCTACATCTTATGAAATATTAATCATCATATATGTAAAAAAAAAGACATTTATATGCTCATTTCTGTGCTCACGTTGGAGCATGTGATCAATTGCATTTAACTCATCAATCTGTCACTAGACATTATCATACATGTTTCATTCCATAAATCATGAAGAGTAATGTTTTATACTTGTTTATTTCAAGATCTTCAATTAATACTTAACCTTAGCTTCTCAACACCATATGATCATCATCATCCAAAGGTGGTAGGGTTAGGTCTTTTAGTGACAAATGGTGAAGACAACTTGGGCCTTGGAGAAATAAGTGAAAGATGATGTCAAAGTTCATAAGGGTAAGAGTTGAAGGTGTTGTGGAAATGAAGAAGAAGAAATGAGGAAGATGAAGCTCGAAAATGAAGAGAGAAGAAAAAGGCATCAAATGAAAGTGAAAGACAAAAGATAGTCTTTCAAATGAAAGAAAATATAGTGGATGGGTGTGTGGCATGGAAACTGACACTTTCACTTGCCACATTTCACCGCCTTATGCTTTTTAATGGGTCCTCTTTAATAACTAGTCCATTTATCTCCAATTTCTAATTCAATTGTCTCCCAATTTTCAATGACACTTATTATTAAATCCTAATGCCATTTTCAATAATTTCTACTATCATTTGATATTTATTACTACTATCATTTATCAATTATCTTGCCATTTGACATTTTTCATAGTCCCATAATACTCATAAACTTCAGAAATTTCCTAAATTTTCACCAAAATTCTAAATCGATACTTATATACACCAAATCAATTTTCAAGACATATCATCCACAATTCACTATATAATCACATTTATAAATCAATTATACTCGGTAATGTCAAATGAGTGCATGAACAATCATTGAAATGTGTGCAATAATCAAATCCACATGTATGTATCCTATATTATGCATGAGCATGAAATATATTTCCTAATTTCTAATTGATGTCTCTCATATACAATATTTTAGTGTTCTAACTCTTAGCATGGGAAAATGGGATGTTACAATTCTCCCCTCCTTAAGAAATTTCATCCTCAAAATTCTTTCGTGGTTGTTTAAAATGATAGGGGAATTGTTTCCTCATCTGCTGCTCCATTTCCCACCTAAATTTTTTTGCTCGAATGATCGTCAAATATAATCGACGAAATCATTTTGCTTTTCAATTACTTTTTCTTATAAGCTACCATCTTAACCGGGTCCTCAATATTTCTCACATTACTCGCCGATTTCACTTCTTGTGTCAGATCATATCGATATTTGCTAAGCATATTCACATGTAACAAAGAGTGGATATGATATATCTTTTGTTGGTAAGACTAACTTAATAACTTCTTGTGGACCAATAAAATTCAGGCTTAATCTACCCTTTTACGAACTTTAGCACACCTTGCTAAGGTAGTACTTTTAGGAACACTTTATCTATCTCTTTGTATTCTGTATCTTTGGTGTCGATCCACTGAACTCATTTATCTTTCTTGAATCACTTAAATTTTATTACAAATTTACTTCATTTATCAAACATCTCGAATCAATTCTAGCCTTCAACTATTCTTAGGCCTTCTTTATCTCAATATAAAGACAGGTAACTCTTTCTATCGTATAATGCCTCATATGATGTCTTACCAAGTCAAACTAATTCAGAACTATATGTTAATCTTATGTTCCTAGAACTCTTAAATATAAGCTCTAAGCATATCTCGAACAGTTAAGACATTGACAAATCAAACATTCAGTCATACCTTTCGCCACTTGCTTCTCCATCTTTGGCCGCTAATTGCTGTTTTAGCATATTACACTAGGATGTATAGCATGGGCCATTATGTATGCTACATCAAAAATTTCTTTTCTCAAATTACATCGGTTACACTTACAGCATACTTCAATCATTTCATATCATCTTCCAATTCAAACTCAAACTCAAATTCGGATTCATCTTCACTCTCTCAATAAGATTCACAAATTCTGAATCCTCACTTTAAACTTTTCTAATTCTTTCATGCAAAACTAGTCTTAAATTTAACATAGCTAGTAATGCTTTATTTTGCCCCAAATTAAACTTAGTCATTCTATGCTTTTTATTGCACTAGATTTGGTAGCCTTAATATCTGAGTTTATGCTCTTCCATTATTGGATTTTAAGTTCAATGCATCAACTACCATACTAACTTTATTAGATAATACTCATTTGTACAATCATAATCTTTAAGTAACTCTATCATTTGTCTTTGTCTCATATTCAATTCTTTCTAACTCTATACTTTCCTCCAACTTTTATGATTTGAATAATTATGAAATGCTTCACACTACATATAATGTCTCCAAATTTTCAAAGCAATTACAATTGCTGCAAGTTTTTTAATCATGTATCAAATAATTCAACTCATGAGACTTTTACATTCATCAGTCCATCTAAATGACACGTTTTTCCTCAGAAGTCTTATCAAATTGCTAAGATCAGTAAAAACTCCTCGACAACCTCTGGTAGTATCCAATATCCAGCTAATTCTAGAAAACTCCAGATCTTATATATATATTCCTCGGAGTTTCTCACTTCTTCATCACTTCTATTTTCTTTGGGTTCCCTAATATGTCACGTTCAGATACTATATAACCCAACATATTACTTGATCGAGCTAAGATTCACTCTTACTAAACTTGGCGTATAATTGTTTTTCCCTTCATGATATGTAAGATTAACCTCAAGTTTTCTAATTATTCCTTTCAACTTTTTAAATATACTCAAATATCATCTTATGATCACAATCACTAATTAATCCAAGCAAGGTTGGAATACTTTATTCATTAATGCCATAGTTATTGTTGAGGGAACTTGTCAACCTAAAAAGTTATCACTAAAACTCTATGCACCCATATCTAGTCCTTGAAATTCTTAAGTAACTAATTCTTCAAATAAGGTAATGTAATCTCATGTTTTCTTATTCTCTTGATTTACTTCTTTTTTATTTTCTCCATTCATTCAATTTCCTCAGATTTCTCATCGACTTGTTCTAATATCTGTCTATTCGTACTAGTTTCTCCACACATTTCAATTTATTCACAAGCCTCAATTTTCTGAACTTAACTGTGAAATCTATCATGTATCTTCTGGGTATATGAATATGGAGCACAATGTGGATCTGAGTTCCTTTTGCAATAACAATCGCGATGACAATAACATTATCTCCAATTCATGAACCTAATAATGTAGTTGGGCTATTTTACATCAACAAAGTACATACATTCTCTATAGCATATTCAATTTCTTATTTTTGAGCCTTAGTTAGAAATGGGATTGCAACACTCACTTTTAATTCATTCAATATTCATTAATTCTTAGAAGTAAACCATCCGGTCTACTTCATCTAATTTGGTGAAAGTCTTCTTCGAAATAAGATTTCTTGCTACCATCATCTATACTGTTCATGTAATCCTTATCGATCAACAATTTTTATCATTACATTTCAGCCAGATTAGCTCAATAAGACCAATTTCTATCATTCCTACAAGATCATAGGCTCTATTTACCAAAACTCAATGAAGTAGTAAACATGATAGTTGTTGCGTTTGCTTAGGTGTGTATCATCAATGTCATCCCATCTTATCTAGCGATTTATTTATGACAAGTCACCAATTAATATCATATGCCAATGATATCCTAATCTTAATTGATTTTGGACAACTTTTCTCCCTTTGTGCTTGACCTCGATCATGGTGGACCTTTCAACGATCGTGGAAAAACCAAATAGTCTCGACCACAATCGTGGACTATATCTCGATCGTGCCCTGTTTCTACTTCCTCGAACTCATCACACATAGTAATATCATTTATACTTTCAACTTATCCTCAATTAATCACTATAAATGCTTTCATGCACTACTTTGATTCATCTCATAAGTTTGGCTATGGGGACTAAGACTTAAAAACATTTAATAATTCATAGGTCACCTCCTATATCATCTCCAAGTATATATTACATATGTGCTCAATAGCATTATTCACCAATGTTAGTATCAGATATGACCTTATATTAACTGGTCAATTTAACCTTGAAAACTTCTAAATATATCACTATCATTCATCTCATCTTCCAATTATCATTTATTCATCTTACACGCATACTTTCTTAACCAATTTGAAGATTTAGAAGCATAATCATCTTAAAGTTCTGATCTCAATTCCACTAACATAATCTTATACTAAATCAAGACGCTTATCATATTAATTAAATAACCATTTCAAGTCCAATTTCCACCTCTAAAAGTCATAGAAAAATTTGTTTTCCTTTCAACCTTACTTCTATACTTTAATTCTTGTCATTTATACTCATATATCTACTTTCCTTAATGAATCCACGATAAGGTATTCACATCTATATCACATTCAAGGAGATATATAACCACAATGGAATATTGATGTCTTATTCGATAATACAACCACAAATACAAATATAGTGAATCTTTATCTATTATATCAAACTAATATTTACCTCCACATCTGTAACCACCATTTATCCTAAAAAGTTACACTCCACATACTCAGTTTTAGTCCTACTCAATCTAAAACTATTTGATTATAACGTATCTCTTTAAAGTTTAAGCTTAGCATTGACCCCTCTTTTGTCTCATTCACAAAACAATGTCATTAGCAAATAATATACACCAAGGCATATCCCCTTGGACGTTCTTAGTGAGCGCATCAATTACTACTACAAGCAAAAAGGGACTCGGAACAAAACCTTAGTGTAGCCTAATATCTATAGAAAAATGTTCCGTGTCTTCTTGATTGTCCTTACTTTAGTTTTTACACCTTCATACATATCCCTAATAATTTATAGGTAAGTCATCAAAACCCCCTTGACTTCTAAACAATTCCACATGATTTCCCTTGGAACGTAAGATATGCTTTCTCTAAATTAATAAAAACCATGTATAGGTCACACTACCTTTCCTTGTAGTATTCCGTTAAGCTTCTAAGAAGATGCAAAGTTTCTATCGTAGACCTTCCTAGCATGAAGCCAAATTGATTTTTTGAGATAGAAGCATCCTTTCTTAATCTCTTTTTGATCACTTTCTGCCATAACTTCATTATGTGACTAAGTAATTTGATGATTTTGTAGTTGTTATAACTTCGGATGTCCCCTTTGTTATTTTATAAAGGAATTACCATACTACATCTCCGCTCCTCTAGCATTTTGATAGACTTAAGGATCACATTCAAAAGCTTGTCTAACCAAATAATACCCTATTGTGACTACTTTTTATGGACTTTGAAGGCCTTTATATTTTGATTTTCGTTACAAATTCTTATGTTTTAATCCAATATTGAATGGATTGAGTGAAAATGGTGTGAATATTGCATAAATGTTGAATGGAGAATTTTTGAATGCTACATGAAAAATAAGAAAACTTATGCTTGAAAGAATGAAATATGGCATCACTATATCATGTAAATATTGCATAAAATTATATGTTGCATGAAAATAGTGTGATAAGGGAGTCACAATTTCTTTACATTGAATTTTAAGTCATATATGACACGTGCAGGTGGCGGCAGATGAATTTTAAATGACCTAAACCTAGACTGCCCATATAAATAAAAGGATTTATAAGGCTAAAAGAGAGGTTGGAACAAAGACAAAACAAGAAAGAAGGTGGAGGAGGAAAAAAGAGAAAGAAAAAAAGAGTAGAGAACACAGTCTGGGAATGAAGAGAGGAAAATAGTAGAGAGGTGGAGCTTGAAGCAGAAGCTGACAGCATGTGTCGAGTGCATTACAAAATTTACCTAACTCTGTACAATTTGTAGTTATGGTGAGCCAAGATCGAATTCATAGGAAATGTTTGGTTAATTTCGTAGCAAAATTAATTGACCTAAGGAAAATATAGGGGGGTTTGGATTTTTAAGCAATTCAGAAATTAAAGTAAAAGTAAACGACTATCAAAACAAATTAAAACAAGCAATCAAAAATGAGAAAAGTGTTGAATATAAGAAAGGTCCAATTCTAGAGTCAATCTCAGCCTAAACACGATCAAGCATATTCCATCATTATAACATCTTTACCGCTCCCTTCGAACTATTGATCTAAGACTAATAAAATGCTCTACCAATCCTGGTTTTCCTTTAGGTCGTGTTTAATCAAGATATGATCGTTAATTAAACCTAACTACCGAATATCCTAGGAAGATCCTATATTCAATTTGGAAGCCACATTATAAATTGAAAAAGATCAATATAGGCATTGACCTCACACATTTAGGTTATCTAACCTAAGTTATGTTGTTTCTATTGATTAACGATCATTAGATGCTACTCATAAACATCAAAAGTAATGATTACAGATTACATTCAGTGTTTTAGCAATAGGTTTGAAATAAAACAATCAAAATAATGTATTATGATCATTCATCCAAAAAAATAATCAAATCAACACCAATAACACATCAATCCAAAAAGAAATTACAACCTTAAAGTGATAAAATAACTTAACTATGACTTATCATTGATATTCTCATTGAATCGGTGTTAGGAAGCTAGCCTTCCTTATCCATTTTTTTCTCCAAGTGTAAGCCATCTTTTCCATGCTTCGATGGTGAATAAAAAAGGAAATCCTAGCTTTTCCACTCTATTCCATGCCACTACTCTCTTCATCTCTTCTCACGTTAATGCTTTCTTGTTTCTTTCTCCCATTACAAATTGATTGTGTTATCCTATGTTAATATATTTGAGTTTTGTGTATGGATAATCGTATTCTCATTATTGTTCAGCTATTTTTGCATGAAACCCTTAGGTATTGTGAAAAGATGATTTTATTGTGCTCAATGAATTGTTTATTTTTAAACCCATTGCTAGAATTTCGATATAATCCGTAATTATTATGTTTAAATTCATGTGTATCGACTAATGATTTGTAATCATTAGGGTAACATAATCTAGGTTAAATGATGCATCGTAAGTGGTTATTTCCTTGATTAATCAGTTTTTCTAATTCGTAATGCTACTACCTAATTAAATCTAGAGATCGTATCCTAGGTTATTAGGTAGTTGGGTTAATTAATGATCGTATCTTGATTAAACACTACGTAAAGGAAAACTCAGGTTAATTATTACCCTACAATTAATAGTTGCTAGGAGAGGTTTAAGAACGACAAATCAATGAAACATGTCTAATTAGGGTGTAGGCTAAGATTGAACCAAAGAATTGGGTCCCTACTGAATTCCCCACTTTTGTCATTTTTTTACATGTTTTCTTAAAATTTTTTTGATAGTTATTTTAGCTTTATTTTATTTTCTTATTTCTAAACCCAAAACCTCCTAAACCTAAACGCTGATGAATTTCATTTCAGAACTTTACATACACTTTCTATAGGATTGACCTAGACTCAGCACTACTATAGTAGTAAACTAGTTTTTATTTTGACTTGTGTTATGATGCGCTATCAATTTTGGCGTTATTGCTAGGGAGTGCTGTGTTTTAGTTTTTGTTTGTGATTTTAATTGATTATTTTGTATATATTTGTTTCTAGTTGGTTTCTTTTCACTTATTTCGTTATCTTTTCTTTTTTTTTTCTATTTCATGTTTATGAAAAAAATAAAAAATTCATGGATGGAAATAGTTTTTTTCTTTAACTCTTACTCTTAATCTTATAACCAAGGTTTGCTTGATCAACCTAACTTTGGTTATAGATGGGATAACCATCATAATTACTTCCATGATAGTTTGCAGGATATACAACAATTCCTGTATAGACCATAATTTCTTATCATGATTCAGGTACACATTTGGAAGAGTTGGTTAATGTTATGATTGCTAATACTTTACAATTCCAACAAGATGTACACCAACAGTTCCAACAAGATATACAATAGTAGGTTCAACAAGGTATACAACAACTTTGGCACGATACAATGTTTAGACTCCACAATGTGGCAAGTGAAATGCATGAGATGGTAGTAAGATTCGACGACCTAGAATCACAAATGGAAGAGGAGTAGCCATATCAAATTGAGGTAAACCCAATGGATTTTAGTGTGGAAACCTTACAGAGTGATGAGGAGCCTGAGAATTTTGAGAGCAATACTAAAGGAATTGCATGCAAATAATAAGTTGAGAAGGAGCTTGAGCCAGAAAAAGACATATCATTTAACTCAGAGGTAATTACTAAGTTCATGATTTTTTTTTGAGAATAACTCTTCACCTTTACATAGCAGATTGGAAGAATTAAATGAGGAAGAAAAAGGTGAAGAGACGTTTGAGATCCTTCTAGAGTGCATGGACTCAAACAAGATTGAAAGTCAGAGAATAGGGAAGATACTGAATATGGTAGATCATTCTAAGACCCTATATTAAAGCACCTCATACAGAGAAGCTGCATGTGACACTTGAAGATCACAATTTTGTCACGTGAGGAGGAAAGATGGAGTCGAGCCAATGCCCTAAACAAAAGCACTTCTTGGGAGACAACTCAAAGGAAGTAAATTTCTTTTCTTTACATGTTTTGCATGACTTTTTATATACATGTGTGTTTTTTAATTTGTTTGTTTTTACTTGTTTTAAGTTTTCAATCAAAATGAGAGAGAATAAAACAAATGAAACAAACATTCTCTCATTTTCTATTTCTTTTATGATTATATAGTCATGAGTAGAGAATGAAATGACTAGAGAATTTCATAGCAACTCCATCATGTACTTTGGCTCTTATGTTTGGTCAATGTACATTATCTTTAGAAGAGTAGTGACTAGTGGTAGACAAAACTGGAGAGATTTTTAGCATTATTTGACTGACACATTCATATCAATCTCATTTTCTTTTGATAATGTGTAACCTTCATGACATGTGCATCCTGATTTTGCCTCGAATTTCTATTTGAAACAATATTTTTAACACCTGCATTAACATGAATATGATTAGGCATTCTTTGCTTTTCTGAAAAACAATAGCTAAATAGCCTACCTATTATATGATTTTCCTTTTTGATAAGCCCTTGGGCTTTATTTTCCTTTTCTTTATGTATTAGCCACATTACACACTTTAACCTAACTAAATGTCCTTCCCAAGCCTTGAAGCTAGTGGAACATTTGTTGATTTTGGAGTTTGTGGAAGTAGAAGATTCTAAGTATGGGGTTATGCATATGAATGGGTTGGTTATAATGTTGGGATGTTATTTGATGTCTTATTATTGAAATTCCCATGTTGATGTAGTTTATTTTAACTTTTATAAGAGAAAAAATAAAGGAAAAAAAGAAAGAAAATAGAAAAGCAAAAGAAAAAGAGAAAAGGGAAAGGGAATTTTTTTAAATAAATGCATCAAGAAGGAATTGCATATGTGTTGAAAATTTGTTTGTGATTAATGCATCCTCCTAAAGTTGTAATGGTTGTGTTATTAGAGTATGTTGAATAGGTAGATGTTGGCTTGGAAGGGTCACTATTTGTGGTTTTAATGTATCGTCATCAATTGTATGAGTGATCCCTTGAGATTGATATATACTTCATGTGGTTTATGTTTGAGAGCTCAAGTTTAGTTGTGAAACTTTTTTTTTTTTTTGCATTCATTATAATTGATGTACACAATTGTGAGTGAATGTTAGTTTCTACACTTGATAATATATTGAGTGTTACTTTTATTTCACTAGCTTTACTTGACCTAAATACATCTCACCTTACCTTTACCCACATTATAACCTTGAAAAGTCGTTTGATACATGATTTTACATTTGAACATTAGTCGTGGAGAAATGAAATGATATGCAAAGTTGGGGAATGACATGATCATGAATGGTGTTGAGTGTACCTATGGATATATTTTAGTTAAACTCATTTTTGGAGTCTACTATTAGACTGCTCTATTTTTAAAGACGATGAATGTTGATTGATCAAGAGTAAAAGCTTGGAATGTTGACTTCTTACTATGATTTTTGAAAGTCATTCATCTTTGCTTATGATTATATATTCTTGGGACATAAGAGAATTTAGTAAATGCTTTTGGGTCTTTGAGTTTAATTTTGATGTTTTTCCCAAGGACGACTAAAAGCTAGGTGTGGGGGAAATTGATAGGTGCTTAATTGATTGTATAATATAGTGATTATTGATGTGAAATTGCTTAAGACACTCACTTTGAGTCACATGTGATTTTAGGCATAATTTGGAAGAAAAGAAGTTAAAGCGAGTCGAAAGTACGATAATTGGGCCTTTTTTCAAAGACTAATATTCACTTGTCTTAATGGAGCAAGAAGAAGAAAATTAAAAGACCAGAAATATGGAAACACAAAGACAAAGAATCAAAGTTACAAATGGTTGTGCATGTTGTTTCCATGTCACTACGTGGATTTAATGGTCTATGAAATAGTATGAATGATAGTAGGTGGATAGCAAGTTGGAAGCAAAATGTGCTACCAAAGGGACGAACAAGACACACCTAAAATGTACATAGGAGGAGCAGTAGTAGAGAGCCGCCGGTGGTCTTTGATGGGTTTTCTTTGGGCTGAATCGAGTGGGAAGCTTTCGAAGCTTCAGGAGAACACGAAGATGGAGGTAAGCCCTCCACCATGAGGAGACCTATGGAGGTGTAGCTTCTTGATGCCAGTTCGAAGATGAAATCGATGCCAACTGTAACACCTCACCTCTATAGAGAACATGCCCGAACATCTGGAGGACATTCAAGAACATACCTTATGAAAGTGGCTCGTTAGAGCAATCACATTCACTAATTATGGCATCATCAGAAGTAAGTAGTCAAAAGAACAACTCCTCATTTCCATTTATTAAACATAATTTGCATTGTAGCATTTCACTACATAATCCATATATACATTATCAAAGACATGAGAGTTTGCTATTCTTTACAACATGTTCTGTATGGAATGAGGAACTAAACAAAAATATTCTAACTAAACTTCTCAGTATCAACGGATTAGACCTTTGAGCCATTTGTGACTTCAAAAATGGATAGAGCTAGACGTTTGCCTTAGGAGCTAAGTCATCCTCGTACTTGAAATTAACATTTCTAATTTTGATGAGTTTTGTAAACTAAATGAGTGAACCATCCTCAATGTGCTCACTCATATAAAATCACAAGGAGAATTCACAATCCAAATCGTATCATCAAATCTTACATATCATGTCACATTTCATCATGCTTCAATAAATACAGTCTGTGTACACCATTTCACATTTCTGTTTCAAAACAATCCAAACAATTCATTTCAATCATTCATTTAATACATATTAAATTATATATGCAAATGCACATGTGACTCCGCTTTTATTGTTACTTTGTGATGACCGAGCGCCTTTTTACTATCCTGTATCTGTTGTGGATACCAAGCTCATTAATAATTGTCCCATAACCATTGTGGATATCAGACTCAATAAATACTAAGCCTGTGGCTCTTTGTGCACATTATTGAGCTTTAAGCTCTTTTCACTGGTCACTCTAGTCATAAGTCCTTTATCTGATCACGCATCTCAATGTAATGAAATACATCATTTCTCGTTATATGAAATCAGTCACTTTCTTCGTTACACATAGTCATTTTCACATATTCATCATATATAAGTCTGACAATCAACATTTTATTGGGTACACATATTTTTCCTAGTTCACATTTAATTAGGAAACACTCTCAATACAATCTCAATTATCAAACTCCTTGGACCATAAATGTCCGGAATTATCTTAATCACATCATTAACAGTTCAATAGCAGAAATTTAGATAGAAATAGATCAATCCTAGTGAGGAAACATTTAGGTTGACTCATAGTAAGCTCCAGATAAGCTATTGCCTCGACAAACCGGTAATGTCTAGATGCTGGTTTTGGAATTGAGCATCTAAATCATATAATGCACACATTTTATACACATTAATAAATTGATCATTTACATAAGTATTCAATTATGCGCACACACACACACATATGTGTGTGTGTGTGTGTGTGTTATGTATAATGCATACTTAACTGAATATTCCCAGCTATGTATCCTTAAGCACAAGTCATTATCATTCAAACATTATAATTTGTATATGTCTAGCTTGCACTTAGGTTTACACCTCAAATAAACTTAGATATTTTAAATTCATCAATCACATATTCTCCAATCCTTTTTCTAGCATTATATATTCACACAATATCCAAAATTTCATTCATTTATACTTAATTCACATCACTAATATTCTTTGGATCACATTTACATTAATAAGAACACTTTATTTCTTTATTAATAAAAAATTCTAGATTTTAGATACATTTATCAAACAATCCATGCTTGAGTTATAACCTCAATTAACAATCTAAACATATCAAACATTTAATCACCTATTCTAACATTAAATTAGGTTCATTTTAAGCCTCAATCAGTCTAAATGCACTAAAGCAAAGTAACTTATCGCTAGTTTGTTCAATAATCATATAACATATAACATTTCACGTCCAATGCCTTTCCCACAATTGTGGGATGTGTCATCTGAACATTTCTTCACTCATCTTCTTCAAAATTTCCAGATTTTAAGCCTTACATACTATATCCAACACATCTTCTTCATAGTTCATTATCTAGGCTTCATTTCCTCGTCATTTTCACCTCAATTCTATCTCAAAATCATTTATACTATAATACATAAACTATTATTTATCATTTATACAAAAAGAGAACGTATTCATTGATAATTGTGTTTTGCTTGATGTTTTAGGGATTAATTTGTTACGCATTTAGGGTTAAATTGAGTGTTGAGTATGCATTAGGGTTTAATTAGGTTAGTTTTTATGTTTAAGTGTTTTCATGGATTAGTTTAAATCTTTGAGCTCAATTGGTATATTTTTGAGGTAACTTTATGTGTGTGTGCAAGAGTTGCAGGGCAAATAGGGAAGAATGGTGAAGATTTAAAGAGTTTCGGGCTAAGGGATATAGGCCACGATGTGCACATAGTCCACGATTGTGACAGACAAGGAAAAGAAAGAAGTAGCCAGGCCATGATCGTAACAAAGAGCAACAAGTCAAGCCACAATTATGCAATTCAAACTATGCTCGTGATAGAAAGGATAAAGCGTCGGCCAGGTGACATGTAGGGCCACGATCATGCCCTACATTGGATTGATACGAAAACTCAATTTTTATGTTATTTTTGGATCATTTTGCCCCGAGTTTGACCTAGGGATGCTACAGAATAAATATATCAATACCTAGTAGTCGCCAGCAGTCATTAGAGAGATAAGAAAGTTTTGCAAAAAGTGAGATTTCAATAATCCCGAGAGAAAACCTAGAGAGAGATCAAGAGATCGAGGAAGGAGACAAATGAAGATAGATATAGAGACGAGCTATACGTGAAGTACTTCCCTTAAATAGGTGGTTTCCCACCGTCGTTGTTGGGCCCCGACTCCGAGGCCCAACATTCGGAAACACACAAGCACACATAAGCATAGAAGACCCATAACTCACAACATACCGACCTCA
>JAOSBN010000002.1:34390003-34428132 GCA_027563595.1 Erythroxylum suave | reverse complement strand
ATTAAATGAATCATGTGGAGGGATGTGAATGACGTAGATGGGATTTGTACCTCTCTTAAATGAGAGAGATATCATTTAGGTCTCTTGACAACTATGACTGAAGAAATGCATGGCCGTGCTCAAATGAATTGATGAGGAGTCATCCATGTCATTTGTTATAGTCATTCAACTTGAGAATCAAGAAACTACGATCAATCAAAAGTTGACATGTACCATGCCTTGTGAGTAATCTTAATATCGTGATACAAAGGGACTGAGTTTATAATCATGGTTACAGGTTAAATCGGATTACCTATCCTCATTCGATTTGCGAAGTCATAATGTCTTGCTAGAGGCTGCTTATGACTTATGGACCTTAAAGTGTGATCAAGCCCAACAATCAAATGAACCTACAAGGTTATACACAGAGCGTGGTGTGATCTGGGCTTATTTTCTTGGGCCTAATTTATTAGGCACTGAATAAATATATATGGATATATTTATTATTGGGTTAGATTGAACTAAGTTGTCAGGCTTTTATTATATAAGATATAATATTGACCGAAACTTATTGGGCTTCTATAATCCTAATGGGTTTAGGATACGATATTCTTATTCCTAATAGGAATGGGGATTGCGGTTTCTCTATAAATAGAAAACTTATATCTCATTAGAGTATAGAAAAAAAAGCCCTAGTCACCTAGACCTAGCCGTTCGTTCTTCTTCTGAGAGAAAATTTTTTTAGCGTTTTGAAGTATTTTAGGGCGTGCTAGCACACATTAGCTGCTTCCTGAATCGTTTATCCTCGTGTGGATATCGGTAGAGGACATTCGTGTGTTGCAGCTTCTACAGATCTAAAAACAAAAACCAATCAGCGTCAAGAGGTAATTTCGTACTTGTTGTGAAACTTCAATTATACTTCTTGTTGTGTAGTATGGTCCATTCCACTGCATACTGTGAATACCTAAGCCATAGGTGATCTGACAGATGATAGGATCTAGAATTTAGAGGATGTTCTAAATTACCTTCTAAATTTTACTCTTGAATTAATGAGAATCTGATTTTTTATATGTCTATTGGATATTGTTGTGGTTTGACTTTTCTATTGTGTAATTCAATAATAAACTGAGAGGGTGACTTGAATGAAAAATAATTAAATTGGACTGATTAGAATAAGGTGATTTAATAAGAAACCTCTTATGTTTTGGGTTGTATAGGTTTTCAATAGTTTATTAGAGAACTTCAAAACTAATTAGGCTTTGGATAGGTTGTAAATTGAGAGATTGCAACCTCTATAATCTAATTAGCATTTATAATTTAAGGTTAATGGTTACAACTTAAGAGAGAATAATCAACCTGATAAGTGTAAATTGCATCATGTTTCAGGGCACAGTTTTATATGTGTTTAGCTGTTAATTGAATCATTTAGTATGTGTTTAGGTTAGAATTGTGTTTGTTTGTTAATTATTTTTGTTTAAAGTGTTTTATGGGTTAGGTTTTAAGTGTTTTATGGGTTAGTACAAGTATTTGGGCTTAAATAACATGTTTTTAAGGTACCTTAATTTGTTTGTTAGTGTTTTAGGGTTAACATAGAAGAACAGAGAAGTTTCAGAGACATTCGGGCCAAAACAATGACCCACAATCGTGGCGCAATAGGCCATCATCATAACAGAAGCACCAGAGTTAGCCTATGATCACAACCTACATGCCACGATTATGAGAGAAGGTTTAAAAGTAGGCCACATATCGGGCAGATCCACTTCCAAACTTCACATATCGAGGGATTTTTTGGACCTTTTCAAACCACCAAAAAACCTAATTCAACCCTAAACACATAAGAACATAAATAGAACAACAAGAAGAGAAAGAGGAAGCTTTTGCATAAGCTACCATTGAGAAATCCTAGAGAGAGTTCATTGAGAGATTGAGAAAGATAAGAAGGAAGAGAGAAGCAGAGAAGAAGTTGACGAGACGTACTTCCCGGAACAGGAGGTTTCTCGATGTTGTTGCCACCATCATTCATTTAGATCTTATTTTTGGTGTATTTTTAATTTTATTAATGTATTGAATTGGATTAATCATTGATAGTAGGATTGTGTGAATGTTAAAGATGTCTAAACTCACCTTTAATTTGTTTTTATCTTTAATTTAATAAAAATTCGTTTGTTTAAGTTTATTGGATTTATTGTGATTAGTTTATGTGATTGCATACTTCAATGATAGACTGAGAGGGTGAATCGAATGAAAAATAATTAAATTGGGCTAGCGAGAGTTAGGTAATTTAATAAGAACGAGAAATTAATCAAATCAATAATTATATGAAGAGATATCTCATATAGATTCCCAATAGTTTATTGGATAACTTCATTTCTAACTTATTGTTAATTGAGAGACTGCAATTTTCCATAATCTTATTAAGGTTTTCTCTCCATGTGGGATCAACACCATTGGTACTACACTAATGAACTATGTGCTTGTAGATTATCGAGAGTTAATAATTACAACTTACACATAACCAAACCCCAATCAAGTTTTTGGCATCGTTACTGGGAAGGCGATTAGTTTAGTTCTTTAGTCAAAGGCATTTTAGTTAGTTTTTATTTTCTATCTTTTCTTTTTATTTATGAATTCGTGCTCTTGTATGAACACAAGAGTTATGAGAAGATTAAGTCAGCAGCTGAAACCTTAGAGCTAGATATCACTTGATTAGAACTATCAATTAGGAAAGCTCGACGTGAAGAAGAAGAAGAAATCACAAAAGAAACAATGGTTGAGGAATTTCAGCAAGATTTGGATCACGGAGCAAACCACAGACATCAACAAAGAACCCTTATGGATTTCATGAGACCAAGGTTCAATGCGGCTAACCAAGGGGTAGCTAGGCCACCCGTACAAGCAACCTATTTTGAAATTAAACTAGCCCACCTAAACACAATTCAACAGAATATACAATTCTATGGACTAAAGAATGAAGATCCCAATGCACATATACTAAATTTCCTTGAAATTTGTGATACATTCAATACCATCTGATTTCGAAGGATGCGGTAAGAATTAGGCTTTTCCCTTTTACTCTAACAGATAAAGCAAAGGGTCGTTATCAATCCCTCAACCCAACCAATGTCACAACTTGGGATCAACTAGTTCGTGCCTTTTTATACAAGTATTTTCCCCTTAACAAGATAATGAAGATTGTCAAGGAGATTACCAACTTCCAATAAAGTGACGGGAAATTAATCTACGAAGCGTGGAAATGATACAAGGACTTACAACGAAAACACCCACACTATAACTTACCTAAGGAGTTCTTGTTGCAAACATTCTATAATGGAGTAACCCCACACACGAGAGAAGCAATTGATGCAACTTTTGGAGGATCACTGATGAGAAAGATAGTAGCTGAAGCAGAAGAGCCAATAGAGGAGATGGCGAGTAATGGCTACCTATGGATGAACGAGCGATGTAGACATCCCAATACCTTCTGAGAATAAAAAAAAAGTTGTATTTTTTTATCAAATGATGGAGATGCAGGTGAAAATTGACAACTTAACTCGACAGCTCAACAATTTAAAAGTTATGTCCTCAGCTTCGATAAAATTCATGTAACTAAAGTGTGAGCTCCATGAACAGATGGACCATTATATAGTGGACTACTTCTTGATAAAGGATAGCAATCTGCAGTAAGTTATTAATATGGGAGCTTAATATGGATGAGAAGGGGGTAACAATTTCTACTCTAATACATACAACCTTTGGTGGAAGAATCATGCTAACTTCTCTTAGATGAACAATGTTGGAGGACAATTCAGACCCCCCAAGAACAAGGATAAGATTTTAGATAAAACTGGACGCGGGGAAGATGTATATAAGAGGCTTGAATACAAGTTTGAACAAGTCACTGAAAACCACACCTATTCAATTCACAATCTGAAGGTTTAAGTAGGTCAACTACCAAGGGAAATTTTAACTCAAAATGTAGGAACCCTTCTACGCAATACCGAATATAACCCAAAGGAACGAAACATGGCCATTACTCAAACCCAGAAAAAGAAACCCAAACATACGAAAGAAGATGGAGACAATGGAGAAGAACAAGAAAATATGGAATTCCTTCCAAGTGAGCTCATAATTAGCCATTCAAGGAACCTCGACCCAAATTTTTGTACCCTATTCTAACTCAGCAAAAGTCAAATTCAAGTAAGGAGATGAGAAATTCCAAAGAGGCAATTAACCAATGTTGAGGACATAACAGAATAACTACAAACGAGGCTAACACTAAGAGAATCAATCAAGAAGAAGGTTATGGAGCTCATAGTGAAAGAAAACCCTAATATAGCACAAAAGAAAAAGGATCCAAGAAATTTTTACCTTCCTTGTAAAATCATTGGAGTTAAAATAAATAAGGCATTAACAAATTTGCGAGCAAGTGTTAATGTGAAGTCTTATATCTTTAGTCAAAAATTGGGGTTAGAAGAGTTAGAACCCACTACGATGCTAATGAAGATTACGGACAGAATAGGTCATCGGCTAAAGGGTATTATAAAGGATGTGCAAGTACAGATTGATATATTTACCTTCCCCATAGACTTCTTTATATTGGATATTAGAGAAGATATGGAAAAGCCTATGGTCTTTGGACAACCTTACTTTGCTACTGCTCGCTCAATAATTGATGTTAATGGGGGTGAACTAACTTTAAGGGACAAAAAGCATCAAATAATCTTCACTGTGTCAAAGAATGTCAACATTTCTCCCTTACTTCTAGCTAACATGAAAGAAACCTCGAGGATAATGGGAAGTTATTGAGGATCCTAGGAATGCATTTAGAAAGAAACAATCGCAGAGGAGACGGAGAAGGAAGGTTAAACCTAGGGCGTGGTAGTTCATATGCAAATTGTAAGATCAATGATTGCATTACCATTGCACGATTCATTTGAACCACCTTGAGCACAAGAAGAGCGTTGAGCTCTACTAACATTATAAGAAATGTTTCATGGTAGGAAACCTATGGATTGTTAATTCAATTTTATTT
Organism: Erythroxylum suave; assembly: GCA_027563595.1. Lineage (NCBI taxonomy): Eukaryota > Viridiplantae > Streptophyta > Magnoliopsida > Malpighiales > Erythroxylaceae > Erythroxylum > Erythroxylum suave. The sequence goes on along the minus strand of JAOSBN010000002.1, from coordinate 34,423,121 downwards.
CCTTTGATGTTAGATGGTTTGAATTTTATTTTGTTTCCAAATAAGGTCGGGAACATATAGGATTTTGATATGAGTTAGGTGATCAAGGAAGTAAGAAAAAAAAGGTGAAGAGCTACAAATGAGTTAGGTAGGGATCTTGGGAATGTGCATAAGGACAAAAGAAGAAAAAATTGAAAAATTAATGGAATTATTGCAGTCCTAGATCGTAGCCTACGATAGGGTAAAACTGTCCACGCAATTTTTAGCTAAAATTTTTACCATTTGACCCTTCCTTTCACCTATATATTCATTTCATACTTCACTTTTCAATCACTTTCATTTTAACTTTATCTCTCTAAGTTTAGAACCTCCAAATGCTGTCACTTGTCTCCAACCAACTTCAAAATTTCCATTTTATTCTAACCTCCCCCTACTTACAGTCCTCTATGTCATGCATTAAGCAGTCACCGAAACTCAACTAATCTAGGGAAAAAATCAAATCTCTGGTAGAGGGTGAAGGAACAGGGTGGTGGATTTCAAAACACCCTTCCCAATTTATACAAAGGAGGAAGGTATTTGGTTCCAATCCCTTAATGTTAAACAGATAGTTGTCTCGAAATATTTTAATTTTGGTATATTTGATAGGCTAGAATTCCAAGATAGGATAGAGAATATGGCAAAAAAAATTTAGTGAAGTAGGTTTATAAAATTTCAATATCCTGTTTACTAGGAGCTCACCCTCAAATTCTTCTTTTCCCTTCTATTCAAAACTAGTAACCCTAAGGAAATGTGGTTTAGGTTAACGGGATAACCTTATGAGCTGAACCTTGAAATTATGTACGATATTTTTGGTTTCCTTGAAATTTCCATTATCGATCAGTATGATGATTTTTGTGCTTCCCGCTATTGGAATGAGCCCACTGGGTTGGAGATGCTAAAAACACCTGCAAAAACATTATACAAAGCCACGAGCACTTGTTGTTACACAAATTCATGTGTAATATGGTTTTTGACAAATAAAAAACTAATAAGTTTTTAATGAAGGAACTTTTTCTATTGTGGTATATGGATCATAACATTTTAGTGTCCACCTCCACACCTATGTTAAATGCTATTATTGCAACTCTACGTAAAAGGAGCAACAATTTATACTTGGGGTACTTGGTTTGCACCATTACTAAGTATTATAGCGTGGATTGTATTGGTTTAACCATCTACTTCCCGAATTTTCTAAATCACCATCACTTGTGGTGTGCTGAAATCCTAAAGTCCTATAACATGGAATTCCAAGACATCAGCCAAAAGACTTATGTGAAGATCAGGGCCAGTCAAGTGAGTTATAGCAAAGTACCACCTCAACAAGTAGAAGAAGACTCAACTAGCTAGAAGTCCGAAGAGGAAGAAGGCACAGAAGAACTTGGTTGGAAGAAAGTGCTCGATACAACCTCCACCAACACCAAGGTAACTAAAGATGAACTTGCAAAGAAATCTAGAAGGATGAAGGAGATGGCACGCACACAATAACGTCAGAGCCAGGATGTACATCAAATTCATCGATACTTTGAGGCTCAAGGTGTTCAACTTCCACCTTTGACACTATCCCCGCCTCCATCACCGTGAGGCTTTGTTTCTAACCCTTTTCTTTCAAATTTAGTCTTCATTTTTGTTTTTTATTATATTTTATGTTTCTTCCTTCCATGTGTGTTTGTTTATCTCCTTCTCACATTGAGGACAATATGTTGTTCAAGTGTAGGGAGGGCTGTGTGTTTTGCTTTGAGTGTTAATTTTGCATATTGTACGATAGTTTGTTTAGGTTGCATATTATGAATTGTGTCAATGGGTTAGATGGAATGAAATTGATTTAATTTTGAACGTAATTTATTAATTTGTGAAGAATGATTAGCTTGTGAAATTAGTGATCTGAGTTCTTTGGCTAAATATACAAACTAATTAGGATTTAGTGTTAGTTTATCACCCTATAAGTTATCACATTCATTTATAATTTTAGGTCTTTTAACTAAGTAGCTTTGCTTGTATTTTTTTCATGAAAACGAGTGGCTAAAGTAACATGGTAGGCTATATATATGTGTGTGTGTATATATATATATATATATACATACATACATAACTTTTAAATAAATAGCAATTCCTGTTAGCCTTCGGGTTATAAATAGAGCTAGTAGTCGGTTAAGAACGTGATGTAGCCGATTGATCAGATCGTCACGAATCACAAATGTGTGCCTCCATGTCAAAAGGCTATAATGACATTCCAACTAAGCAACTTAATAAAAACATGACTTGGTCGAACAACTGGATCAAACACACTTTTTTTCATCCACGATCATGGCCCTATGAGTCACGATTATGGCCTGCTTAAATTAGGTCAAACACACTTTTTTCATCCAATCTTTTATACGTGGGGCCCATAAGTTCCCAGTTATTTTAGGCACTTGAATTAACCCTTAATTCAAGCAAATCACAAAGGGTTTCTTGATGTTAATTTACTATAATATAAGTAGATTAACACATGAACTCTTCAATAGTTAATTATCTAATTTATGAACCTTTGAATAGACAATTACCGTGCAATTCGTCCTTTCACCATACTATACCCACGTGGTTTAAAGTATGGACTATATGTCTACTCCACTAAACTGACTATGTCACATCTAGTCCAACTGATGTTTCTTTTTGTCTTAGGATGTCATTACTCTATATGTCATTGAAGACTCTCTTCATGAGACATAACTACTCTGGCCAAAGACTTCCAAGTAATGACCTCGACAAGAGGCCATAGGTATCACCTCCTTCTATTAAGAGTAGTGAATCCTTTATTGGCTACCCAATTACCTTCGAATGCTAATAGTTGTACCCAATCACCAATCTAAAAGTGGCCTCGTCTTGAGTTAACAAGGAATAATGTCAAAGTACATGATCAATATCCAAGATATCTTTGAGTACCTTAAGTCTTAGAATATTTACACAATTGCTATGATGAGATTAATCATTGACATTTGATAGATCATCCATATGACAATCTCATAGCGAGTCATCCGATGTACTTACTACCCTTAGTAAGCATCCACATGTTGACTCTAATCATCTTATGTTTACAGTTTATAAGATCCATAGATTGATCAAATCAAGAAGTATAAAATGTGCTAGTCTATCTAGAATAATAGTGTGCCCTGTCTTATTAATCCTATGACTGGGGATTATTTAGATACTAACATAATTGCATATGATAGGAATCTCATTATTATGACCTCATCTTGATTTCCTTAATGCTATGTTTTGTAACATAAACTTCATTAATTCGATTAAGATCAAAATCAATTCATATAAAAAAAAATCAAATTAATGAAAAATTCCTTTCACTTTATTAATCAAAATAAAATTTGTACAAAAGTGCTAAAGGTGATTTCCTTTGGATCATTACTCTAACAATCTCCCACTTCACTAAAGCCAATCGCCTTTGTATCTAATACCATAGGTAAGTACACATGAATCAAATTTCTCTTTAGGAAGTGGCTTAGTCAAAGGATCAGTGATGTTCTAATCTATGGGTAACATTACTTCTATCAATGTTCTTCGTGTTCAGGTGATATCTCCTGAGTACATGCTTGGACCTTTGATGAGACCTTGGCTTCTTGGCTTGAGTAATAGCCCCATTGTTGTCACAATATAACAATATTGGGCCTACTATTCTAGGAGCTACTCCAGGTTCCACGATGAACTTCTTAATTTAAATAGCTTCCTTTCTCGCTTCTGCAATTGAAATGTACTCTTACTCAATCATTGAATCAGCAGTCTACTCTTGTTTGGAACTCTTCCAACTAATTGCTCCACCATTTAGTGTGAAAACATAACTTGACTAGGATTTGGGGTTATCCTAGTCAGATTGAAAATTGGCATCTGTATGCCCGCTCACTATGAGATCTCCATTTCCATATATCAAAAATACATCCTTAGTTATTCTTGACAGTCACCCAGTAACCCTCACCAGGATTCAATTAATATCTTCTCATAACATAGCATACATGATTGATCTTACTTTTGAAGCATGCGGGATCATAATCATGTGAGTCCTCTCATCTTATGTCTTAAGACACATAGATTTTGAGATTTTTATCCTATGAGTCATCGAAAGAAACCCTCTCTTGGACTGCTCTATACTAAACCTATTTAGCACTTTATCTATGTATGTTGACTGCGAAAGACCAAGCAACTTCCTTAATCTATCTCAATAGATCTTTATTCCTATTATATAAGTTGCTTATCCGAGGTCTTTCATGGAAAAATTTCAAGACAACCAAACTTTGACTGATTGCAAACTAGAGACATCATTTCCTATTAGTAATATGTCATTCACATATAACACAAGGAATATGATAGCACCCCCACTATCCTTCTTGTACACACATAGTTCATCAGGATTTTGTGAAAAACCAAACTCTTTGATTATTTCATCAAATCGGATGCTCCAACTCCTAGATGTTTGCTTCAATCTATAAATGGATTTTTGAAGCTTGCATACCCTTTTTCCATCTTTGGACACAAATCCCTCAAGTTTTATCATATATACATCCTCAGCTAGGTTTCCATTTAGGAAAGTTGTCTTCATATCCATTTATCATATTTCATATCATAATGAACAATAATGGCTAGGAGTATTCTAATGTCTTTGACGATAACCTTTAATGACTAACCTTGATTTATAAGTAATCACATTACCTTCCATGTCGATTTTCTTCTTGAAAAGCTACTTGCACCGTATGGGTTTTAATCCTTCGAATGGGTCAACCAAAGTCCATACTTGGTTTTCATACATGGAATCCATTTCAGCTTTCATAGCTTGAAGCCACTTTTCAGATTCTGAACTCTTCAGAGCCTTTTCATAGGTTGTAGCTCATCATCCTCTATGAGCAATAAGTCATTGTGTTCACTCACGAGAAATCTATATCTCTCTGAAATATTACGTATCCTACTTGACATATGAACATTTTATGTGTCATAAGGTTCAATTGTTGTCACATCTTTATGAACAACAATTTCGAGTTTAGGTTCAGGCAGTTGATCTGCGTCTGTTTGAGCATCATGAACTTAATCAAGTTAAACTTTGCTCCTATTGTCTTCTATTAGAAGAAACTCTTTCTTTAAAAAGACACCATGCTTTGAAACAAACACCTTTTCCTTTAAAGCATTATAGAACTAATATCGAATTGTTTCCATAGGATATCCTATAAATATACATTTATCAGATTTTACTTCTAGCTTGTCTGATTGAATCCGCTTCATATAAGCGAGACAACCACAAACTTTCATATATGAAAAATAGGGCCTTTTGTTAGTCCACATCTCATATGAAGTAACTTCAACTGCCCTTGAAAGGACTCTATTTGTCTTATAAATAGTAGTCTCAAGTGCATAATCCCAAAAGGATTTCGGTAGATCCGTTAAGCCATCATTGACCTTAACATGTCTAACAACGTTTGGCTTCTCCTTTCCGCTACACGATTATGTTGTGGTGTGTAAGGTGGAGTCCATTGGGATACTATCCCATTATCTTCAAGATAAGCTAGAAATTCCTCGTTTAAGTATTCACCACCTTGATCTAAACGAAGTGCCTTAATAGTTCTACTGAGTTCTTTGTCTACTGCATATCTAAATTGTTTGAACATTTCAAATGCTTCATACTTGCATCTTATTAGATACATATACCCATATCATGAATAATCATCGATAAAAGTAATGAAGTACATAAAACTATCTCTAGTATGAATGGGTATCAGATCACATACATTTGAATGTGTTAGGTGTAATAACCCATTCATTCGTTCACCCTTTCCTTTAAAAGATAATTTATTCATCTTGCCTAACAAGCAAGATTCAAGGATGTCATATGATTCATAATCAAATGACCCTAGGCTACCTTTCTTATGTAGCTTAATCATGCATTTCTCACTTATATGGCCAAATCGACAATGCCATAAGTTAGATGATTTTAGGTTATCTTGTTTTTGTCTTTTATTGTCAATGATAATTAAAATTTGATTGGAAATATCTAATATGCAAATTCCATCGCATAATGTAGTAGTACCATACATCATTTCATTCAACTTAATGGAACAACCATTGCTTGAAAAAGTTAAATGAAATTCTGCTTTATTAAGACATGAAACGGATATAATGTTTTTAGTGACAACAGGTATATAATGGCAATTTTCCAAAATTAACTCTAGCCACTAGGAAGATAAAAAGCATATGTCCCTACAGCTAATGTAACAACCTTTGCTCCATTTCCCACACGTAGGTCCATCTCTCCTTTCTTGAGCGGTCTACTATCCTTGAGACACTGCATATCAACACATGTGTATGAGCCTCATCTAGTATCTAATATCCAAATGTTATGATCAAACATGGTATTTACCTCAATGACAAATAACATAAATAAAGTAGATGGTGGGGCATCTATTGCCTTTTTCTACTTCAATGACTCTAGATAAGCTTTGCAGTTCCTCTTCTAATACCCTTCCTTATTATAATGAAGCATATTCCCTTTGGTGTTGTCTCCTTTGCCTTCTTCTTAGCTACACCTCCCACTAGCCACTTGGACTGCTTCTTCTTCTTTTGGTTCTTCTTTCAAGAACCAGGAGCAAAGTCCACTAGCATCACAACCTTACTGTCTTTCCTGATAGTTTGCTCAGCTATTTTGAGCAGACTAATCAGCTCAAGTATCGTTGTGGATATTTGGTTCATCTGATAGTTAACCACAAACTATGAATAACTATTGGTCAAACCATTCAGAATTAATTCTATAATTAATTTATGATCCATAATGAAGCCTAAACTGCCTAATCTCTCATGGTATCCATTCATCAGCGCATACTACACTGGAGATGATCCCTTAGCCATCTTATAACTGAAAAAGCAACCTCGAGGTCTTGAACCTTTCAGATCGAGCTTGCTCATTAAACAGTTCCCTCAGATGGTAGACTATGGTATGAACATCTATAGCCTCATACTGATTTTATAGTTCTGGTGACATAGAGGCCAGCCTTATATAGCTAGCTAACTCATTATCATCCAGTAGCTTCTTGTAAGCTCTCTGATCTTCATCAGATGCATCAACAGTAAGGGGATCAGGAAGTGGTTCATCTGGGATATATCCTAGTTTCTCATATTTAAGAACAATTATCAAATTTTATAGCCAATCCAAGAAGTTTGGTCCTGTGAGTTTGTTGGAATCTAAAAGGGAGCATAGGTTCACACTAGAAGACATCGTGGTAACTTAATAACTTTGAAGAACAAGAGAAAAGTTAGAATGTACATTTAATGCATATTGATAAGGGCTTTAATCACATGCATGTAGGTCCCACTATTCTTATTCAAATCTATAGCCCTCAGTATGAATTCAAGAAAACTTATAATTTTCCTAATGGGTCAATATCCGATATCACCAAGAATGACCTTGGGTTTGCCCAACATGCCAACTTAGGTCAATCGGTAAATATCATTCATACCAATTGCATACATTTTTGCAACTATCGACTTATGCCAAGTGTTGATTTAGTACACTTATTGGGTTATCAACTCTTGATCTATATACATCCCATGTATACAACCCAACTTCGCCTCTATCCACGTTAACCTTTTGTTTATCCAACAAATCAACGCTTCCATTTAGTACCAACCTATTACTCCAAAAATATAATTTCCAATGTTTGAATATATCGTTGTAGAACGGGCTTGGGTTTACCCAACAACCTAACTTTAAAAGAACTCTGGTTCCTTCCATATCATTGGAATGTGTAAGTCCTAATATTCGGTTGAGGGATTTATTCTTTGATCTTATCCATTCTTTAAGCTAATGTCCATAATAACCCTGAAAGTGCATCTAATGCATGTATCACACAAAGGAGGTTGAATTTAGGTTGTGACTTGACTATGCATCTAAAGAATGTGGTTCGATTCAACTCCTGAAGCTGATCAGGTACTAGTGTTAGTCTTGGCTGATCCGAATTATAAATGTGATTTGATTAGGAACCTTAGAATCCAATTATTTTTATTTCCAAATTAAACACTTTGATCTTTGTATTTATGCCTTTCTCTAGTCATATTAGAAATGTTATGCTCTACTTAGACTAATTCTAAATTAATCCTTAGGATTTACAGAATTCCTGTACACCAATTAATCCTCTATAATATCCCTAGGTCATCTCAAATTTACCTAAACAATTTCAACACATGCCAAAATTATCTTGGCGGCCAACATCGTCAAGATAAATAAGTTAACCTACTAAACACTAAAAAGACCAATTCAATGTTCAGAAAACTTTTGGAACCCTAATTTCAAGCACATGCAATAAGCATGTTATTACCATCAAAATAACATATATCTTATCACATAAGAACCTCATTTAGGTCTCATAACTGAATACATACATTATAACTCATTAAGTAAGTCAGCTCCATCAACTTTTAAAAAGTTGACAAATGTTGACTTTGACTTTATTTATTAATTGAATCAAATTCAATTAATTTTAGAAAAATTCCAGAGTATTACAGACATTCTAAATGTGTCTAATTAAAAATTATACAACCTAATTTTTAGGAATTATTTATTAAAATTTTGGAAAATCCAACACATCACATGTGTGTGACACTTATCACATTACTTCTAACACTAGTGAACCATTTCATCATGCATGCATAAGATAATCACTTTAACAACAAGTGTCATGCATCTTATACATGTGGAAACTTCTCATTTTACATGTGCATGCATAAAATTTATTTAAAAATTTTATAAAAATTAAAATGGAATTTTCATGCATACATGTACATCACATTTCTAGATATTCCAGAACTTCATAAATGCATCAAGCTGAAACTAAATTCGTAATAAAATAGAAAATGACATTCAATGGCCTTTTCATTTTACAGAAACATAATATAACACCTTATAAACATTTTAATGCAAGGAAAACAGAAAAAATTTCTAGAATTATTACGAAATTTTCAAAATCAACACACGCAATTAGTTTTCCAAAAAATCCTAGAAATCAACATATGAATAATATGGATGTAAATTCGAAATAAAATAGAAAATGGCCTTAAATTGAAATTTCCTTCGACAGAAACATAATATAACATCTTATAAACATTTTTTTAGAAAGAAAATCAGGAAAAAAATTTCTAGAATTTACAAGAAATTTTCCAAATCAACATGCAAGCCAGTCACAACCCAACAAACACTTGGCACATCAATACATCATCTATAACATGCATAAACTAGCTCTAATACCACTGTTAGGTTACTTATGGTTGCATGCATCATATGCATGCATATGCAGTGGAAGTTTCAAAAGCCATGACAAACCCAAAAACCACAAGATCATAACATGCATGCACAGATATGTATAAGACAATATGAAATATAAACTTTTTACCTTCCATATCTCCTCCCTTCTTGTTTCTTCTCCTTGTTTGGGTTGTTGCAAATACCAAACTCTTCCTTGATCTCCAAGAACACTCAAAGATGGAAGAAGAAACAATGTTTAAGGGTTATATGAGTGGTTGAGTTCTAGTAGATCCTCAAGATAATGGAAGATAGGTCAATAAACTTATTGCATGCACTTTGATTCATGCAACAACTACATGAATTGCAAGAACAAAACTTAAGACATGTCCCTCTCACTCTAGAACCCTTTCTCTATCACTTGAGTGTGTAAGAAGTGAAGGAAGCTCGTGTACATAAGTTAAGAACTCATTTATATAACATTTCATGCCCTCTGTCACAATCGTGGCTAATGAACCACAATCGTGGCCCTTTTAAAATAGGCTAGCCTTCAGCCACAATTGTGACTTGCTTAAATTAGGCCATACACACTTATTTTTCATCTTATCTTTTATACATGGGACCCTTAGGTTCCTGGTTATTTTAGACACTTAAATTAACCCTTAATTCAAGAAAATGAAGAAGGGTTTCATGATGTCAATTTACCATAATATAAGTGGATTATCACATGAACTCTTTAATAGTTAATTATCTAACTTATGAACCTTTCTATAGGCAATTACCGTGCAATTCGTCCTTTCACCATATTATATCCTTTAATAGTTAATTATCTAACTTATGAACCTTTCTATAGGCAATTACCGTGCAATTCGTCCTTTCACCATATTATATCCCACTTGGTTCAGAGTATGGGCAATGTATCAACTCCCACTAGACTGACTACTTTATATCTAGTCCAAGTGATCTTAGTTCTTGTCCTGGGATCTCATTACTCTACGTTTCATTGAAGACTCTCTTTATGAATTATAACTGCTCTGGCTAGAGACTCCTGAGTAATGACCTCGACAAGAGTTCGTGGATATCACTTACTTCTGTCAGGAGTGGTGAATCCTTTATTGGCTACCGAATTACCTTTGAATACTAATAGTTGTACCCAATTATCACCCTAAGAGTGACCTCATCTTGAGGTAATAAGGAATGATGTCAATGTACCTGATCAGTATCCAAGATATCCTTATGTACCTCAAATATTAGGATATTTTCACCATTGCTATGATGAGATTAATCATTGAAATTCGATAGATCATCCATATGATAATCACATAGCGAGTCATCCGCTGTATTTACTACCGTTAGTAAGCATCCAAATGTTAACTCTAAACATCTCATGTTTACAGTTTATGAGATTCACTACTTGATCAACTCAAGAAGTATAACATGTACTAGTCTATTTGGATTAATAATGTCCTGTCCTATTAATCCTATGACTAGGGATTATTTAGATACTGACATAATTACACATTATAGGAATCTCATTATCATGATTTCATCATGATTTCCTTCATGCTATATTTTGTATCATTTACTTCATTAATTTGATTTAAGATCAACATCAATTCATATATAAAAGAATATTAATGAAAAATTCCTTTCACTTTATTAATCAAAATAAAGTTTGTACAAAAGTGCTCAAGGTAATTTACCTTTAGAGCATTACTCTAACACATTAATTCAATTTAAAATCACTATTTATTCATAAAGAACATGAACATCAAATTAACGAAATGCTTTTTTATTAATCATAATTATTTGTACGATAAATGCTAAAGGTGATTGCCTTTAGAGCACTTCTTTAACATTTCCTAACTTTTTCTTGATTTCTTCTTCATTGGCAATCCTTGGTGGAGTTCTCTTGGGAACCTCAATCTCCTTTCTGCTCCTCAGGGTTATAGCACTAACGTTCTTTTTATTAACCTTAAGTTGAGATAGCAATTTTCCTCCACTTTGTGATTCTAGATGGTTGAGCATCAATTCCATCTGACCCATTTGGTTTTCTATGTTCTGTATGCTCTCTTTCATCTCTTACTAAAATTATTAAAGCTGCTACTGTATACTTTGTTGAAATTAAAGATTATTAGCAATAAAAGTCTTGATAAATTTGTTTAGTAACATACTCAAACTAAAAAAAGAAGCTTATGGCCTTGATTGAAATTTTTGTGATCCTTATAACCTATTCCAGAAGTACTTTTTGTTTGTTTGTTCCCTCCATACCTCAAGATGGGATGATCCCTCTAGCCTAGGTTATACTTCTGGGAGTATGGATTATTCTGGTTAAGAAAGTTCCCTCCTATAGCATTCACATATTCCATACTTCTTCTCTCTTGTAATGTCTGACAGTCATCAGTCAGATGGCTAATGTTTGAACATATTCCACATGCCTTTACTTATGCCTATCCAACTGTAATTTATTTAACAAAAGATGTTAGCTCATCTAAACAATGTTCTACAAAATTAAGTACTTACCTTATTTACACATCAAACATCTTGTGAATGCCAAATTGTTGAGTATTAGTGGCCATGCATTTAAGTAGATTCTGGCTTTGATGGGAGTCTTATTACACAGTTCCCCACCACTAGCTGCATCAACTAGACTCCTCTCCATCGGTAATAATCCTTTGTATAAATAGTTGATAAGGATTTGTTCTGAAATGTTTTGGTGAGGAAAACTAACACATAGCTTCTTGAATCGTTCCTAATACTCAAAAAGGGACTCTCTGTTATGTTGCTTTATGCCTTAAATTCCTTCCGAATACTTGTTGTTTTAGATGCTAGAAAATATTTTTCCAAAAATAGTCTCTTCAGCTCTAGTCAAGTGTTTCAAGTAAATCAAATAGCCAACCCTTAATTACATCTGTTAGTGAGAACAAAAAAGCCCTCAATATGATTTGCTTGTCTGTCACTCCTAGAGGTTTCTTGCTCAGACAAACCACATCAAGCTCCTTAAGATGCTTATATGCATCCCTACCTATAAGACAATAAAAATTAGGCAATAAACATATTAATCTAGACTTAGGTTCAAAACTAACATGCTCAGTAAAATTACAAAATCTAATGTATAAGGTCTTTGTGTTAAATCTGGTATAACCAACTCCCTTAGTGTTCTCAAATTTGCCATTGTTTCTTCAAGTTCAAGTTCTGGTTCTACTTTGGTAGTTGTTCTTACTTCCCTTCTTTATCTCATTATTATCCTCTCGATCTTTGAATCAAATTGTATAAGTTCTCTATGAAGAGATTTGGAAACTGCCATACACTGATACTAACAAATATTAAATATTAGAAAATAATCAAAAGAAACAATTACAATCAGATATATACCTAAAACACCATCTAAAATAAAAAAATGAAAATCAAATCACCACATTCACCAGTAATGGAGTTAAAATTTGACAGTACGTGTCGAGTGCACTATAAAATTTATCTAACTCTACACATTAAAAATTATAGCAATGGTAAGTTGAGATCATATCCATAAGGAATGTTCAATTAATTTTGCAATGAAAATAATTTATGTAAAGGAAATAAAAGGGGGTTTTGAGTTTGATGCAAGTTAGAAAATAAAGTAAAAATTAAAATAATGCAAGAAATTTATCAGAAACAGTCAAAAGAGAGAAAATTGTCAAATATGTGTAAAAGTTGGTTATCTAGGCCTACACACAATTAATCACATCTCATTGTTATAATATCATCGCACCTCTCCTAGGGCTATTGATCGTGGACTAACGACATATTTTGTTAATCCCAGTTTTCCCTTAAGTCAGTTTGATTAAGAGATGCTCATTAATTAGACCTAACTACTAAATAACCTAGAACATGCTCTCTAGATTTAACTGGCAGCGGCATTAAGAAATGGAAAACGGATCAGTGTAGGTTGTAACCTCTCAAGCTCGGATTACCTTAACTAAGTTACATTATTCCTAATGATTCAAGGTCATTAGTGGCTACTTATGAATCTCAAACACAACAATTATGAATTATATTCAAGATTCTAGGAATGAGTTTATAATAAAACAATCCAATGAATACATTAAAATCATCTTTACAATAACCAAATCATTCAACATAGAATAACAATATCAATCCTTAAAGAGGGATTCAACAAGTAAAAAAATGAAATAAATTAAATAGTAACTTGAGCGTCGATATCACCTTTGAAATGGAGTCAAAAACCCTAGCCTTCTATCTTCTCCATTGGACTCTAAGGAAGAGCTTCTATCGCGCCTCTTCGTTGATATCACCTTTGAAATGGTATCGAAAAGCCTAGCCTTCTATCTTCTCCACTAGACTCTAAAGAAGAGCTTTTGTCGCCTCTCTTCTTCTCCTTAAACCCTATGAAATGAAGAATAAATGCAAAATGTCTTTTGATCGTCACAACATATTCCATTTATAGTGAAAATTAGGTTTTTCAAATAGGGGGCATAAGACTCATGGGCTATGAGCCTTATCTAGGATATTCACGGTTGTGAGACACTCTAGCATGCCTGTGAGTCTTATACAGCCTCCTTTGAATAGGCATGACTAGGTGTGTCGTACCTATGATGTGAGCCATTTTTCTGCATTATTCACATTGATGTTTTCTTTTTATACTATTATCTTCTTTAAAAAAAATTTGTCTTCTCTTGCTCTAATCTTTCTCCTTTCTGTTCCATGAAGACAATTGAATTCTAGTCACAAGAAGATGGCCTAAAGATTGTGTTTTCATCTCAACTTAGCCATTAGGCTTCCAAATTGTACGTAAGACCAAATACGAACTAAAGTGAATGTCTTCAACATTTGAAATCACTAATCACTAAGTGTAATGGATTAAATGTATCAACAATTAAGCACATAACAAGACTTACACACATGCTTAATTCCTATTAGACACATATGCTCTATTCTTATTCGTCACATATGCTTTAATCCAATTGGTTCATTTATTGCCTTTAGGAAAATTTTACATTGGTCCTTCGTCATCATTTAATTCCCATATTAACCTATAATCTCCTCAATTAATTTCATTCACATCCATATTTCACGTCTGAGTATATATGTCCATGCAGGAACGAACAAATTACCCATTTACCCTTGTCTTTTACATCAAGTATCATTATGTCTCTTATTATACTTAAATGCTCTTAATTCGTTATGGTCACTTCTTAATCCACCCTAAATAATTTTAAGATATATGCTGAGGCCTTAAGTTTTCCTTTCAAAATTCTTTAGAAGATATATTGGTACACATTCAACAAAGAGTGGTCTTATGACTCAATGAGATCCAATTCATCATAGCTGAGATCCCTTACAATGAAATATGTGTATTCACTGCTTAGTCAAACAGTCAGTAGGAGAGGGTACAATACTTATGCAATGGGAGAGGCATATTTTTCTACGTTTATAGTATCATCAATAGAGTCCTCAGTGACCTAAGATACACCTTTTCCTAGTTCTTCAAACACTAAACATGTAATGTTAGAGTGGGAGATAAATGTGTGAGTCTATACATCACTCGATTGATCAGAGGGATAAGACTACTCTAGTGACTGCCTAATAAGGGACTAATACACTAGATGATACCCATTAGCTTTAACACAATATGAGCTATGTGGATGATCTAGAGAAGGCAAGGTTAGCAACGACTAACTTATATTCTAGAGGGAGCTTAAGAGCCTTCTATTTTAGATAGAGAAAAAAGGTATTTATCCAACATACATGAGCAATAAACCAAAAAGTTGCCTTGCCACCATAATCTCCACAAGAGTGACAAAACAACTCTTTAGCTAACACAAGTACTCCTAGCTAATGTTCTACAACTCCCACATCGAGACTAGCTAAAGATTGCCCAATTAAGGAGGATTGTGAAGCAAATTTTGGGAGTGTAGTAGAACATCAAAGAGGGACAAAGAGATTTGACAAAGTTAGTAGCACAACTAGAGGCACACAATCAATGGATGGATAAGGTACTTATGTAACCAGTAGGACATTTAAGTTTTACAATTCCTGATGAGAGCCACTACATCATCATCAACCTTTTAATAGCTAGATAACCTAGTGCAAGCAAAGGTAGCATCCTACGTCACACAAAATTATGACACTCATTTAATAAAAACACAACCTCATATAAAGACCAACCGAGAGTAAAATCGATGACTAAAAATTAGACTTTTTGTTTAATACAGCTACTCAGATTGTCTAAGATTTTATAAAAGTTTGATAATAAACTTTTTGTTTATTCATATATTTGATCTTTTGTTTTTGTTTATTTTTATTTTTTCTTGATAGTTAGCAAGGGATTATCCTTGCTAAACTAATATTATTTTATTCTTTCTTTCTATTTTTATTATATTGAACAATATATTTTTCATACATATAGTTAGCTTGTGTTTATTTTATTTTTTACTATAATTTGAAGCTCAGTTTTATTTTATTTTATGTTTCAAGGCTAATTCATAATGGATAGATTTACGTTGTAAATATAAACTTTGGATTCACTTGAATCATCCTATATTGCTTTCATCGTCTCTTTCCTTTTGTATTATTCTTTTTATATGCCTTCTTTTTGCTTTTAAGATTTAGACCATTATTCTTAAAATGGTTAGTCTGTTTACACCCATATCAAACAATAGTAACCATTTTCTTCAAATTGAACTTACCTTTACCATTGTTCCTCTTTCCTTCTTTTCTTAAGAAACTATTTAAATTTTCTTAAACTAATGCAATATACTCTTCACCACTTTCTCTTTAGATTATGGTCTCAATGTCATCTTTTTCTTTAGAACTTTAAAGGTAATGGATTTTTCTTTTTCTTGTGAATTTTTCCCTTGATTCTCCAATATAATTATCTTATATATGAGTGTTAGATTGAAAAATAAAACATGCATCAATTTGGAAGAAACAGTAGATTTCAAAACATTTTAGAAATCAAAATTTCAACAAAAGCAGTATATCTAAATCAACATGCATAACCACACATAATACGATATAAGGAAAAACATTCGCATAATCACAAGATGGAAAATATTACTGATTCCTTCGCTACAGCTTTAACTCCTCGCTGTGCTATCTTATCCTCGGCAATGTATCTTCTCCTAGGTGATGTATCCTCTTTACCTTATTGTATCCTCTTCTTGATATTGTACCCTCAACCAATCCCATCTACTACTTGTTCTTCTTGGACAACTTGATTAATAAGATCCTTTGGTGGGAAAGGAGAAGA
The DNA here is from genome assembly GCA_027563595.1 of Erythroxylum suave. NCBI lineage: Eukaryota > Viridiplantae > Streptophyta > Magnoliopsida > Malpighiales > Erythroxylaceae > Erythroxylum > Erythroxylum suave. The sequence continues at coordinate 34,406,589 of JAOSBN010000002.1, read as the reverse complement.
AAACTTTGAAGGAGATTTTTCTTAGAAGAAAGTAGCCAAAATTAAGATACTCTCATGCAAGATAGGAAAGACAGTGTCAAAACAATGCAAGAACCCTTTCTTACACACTCTTAATTGTTGTTAACCTCAAAGGAAAAGAAGAGATTTGCATCAAATTCATCACTTCTTTTTTAATCAATCATAAGGAAGCCAACAAATAAGACTCTTATCATTTGTCTTTAAGATGGCTAGATGAAAAGACTATTAACCTAAATGTGACATACCCATTTCAGTTTTTGATGATGAAAGAAGGAAGATGGTCCATCAAATGTATCTCTTTCTTCGTTAATCCAATGAATTCTAATAGATTACATGCTATCATTAAATACCACCATTTAACGATTTACTGATAAGGTTATTACTCCATTTAATAATGATAAAGCATGTTAAAAAATATCTCAAATATAGCAACATTAAAACTGAAATTCCACCTCCATTTATCTTTAACAACTTTGTTTTAATTTAATTAATCTAATTAATCAAATTAAAGCAAAGCCTAGCCCATTTCTAAATGTTCATTTGGGCTCTTAATTAACCTTTAATTAGTACAAGCCCAACATTCAATCATGGGCTTTAAAACCTCCATTTATATTTCTTACTTTGCTTGATAACCTTTCTTGAAGCCAAATGGAGAATCTTATTGGACTTAGATAATTCAAGCTCCAATAAGCCCAGAATTAATTTAATCTGATTAGAATTAGTTCTAGCTTATTAACTAAATGCCATTCCACTAAAGACAATTAGTTGAACTCTTGAATTACTAAATATTATGAGAACACATGTTTTAATATGTCTAATTGCAAACTCTAATATGAACCATATTATAGTCGTCTGCACAATAAAAGGTAAAATTTTGTTTTGCCCTTGTGTTGGTTTTTCCTTCTAAATCTCCCGTTTTACTCTATATGGTGATTAACACACAAAATCTCATTTTGGTATCAAGACTTGATGGGCAGCTACTCCATCAAACTACTAGTCCCAATTTAATCACCAATCTCTGTAAAACATCTAGAAGTGATGATATCGCTATAAACTCTTTGTTTGAATGAATGTTCCCTAATATATGTTTCAGTTAATAATTCCAACATGCAGACACTAGATTAATACTTTGTAAAAATCCATTCCGATCATATCAAGAATTATAATGAAACATATATTATTTCTTCACTAATCAAGATTGTGGTCTATAAAAAACATATGATTAAGTAGTATTTTTTAAGATTAAAGTAAAGGTCCACTTTATTCTTTATAAACATACTTGACTCCATATTCATTTAATAATGCCATTATTGATAGTCAACTACTATCATGATATGAAACTCATTTCCCTTAACGTAAACTCTTTTACTTACATGAAGATAAATCGTAACACTACAATCTAAATCATAATCAAGCAACCAACTTGATTATTCAATTATGGATCCATTATTTTAGATTCTTATAATATACATGTTTCCCATAAATCTCTATGTATATGTATATTACTTGTAAAAGAATCTCGGTACCTTATGCCTAGATATATATTGCTCACAAAAACCAAACTCTTTTGTTTTATTAATAATAAATATTTTCATTACAAGAGTAACTAGAAGCTTTCTAGGGCACTATATTTACATATCTCCAACAATGAGTGGAGACTTGATCAACTTTTTAAGTGGTAGGTTGTTTAAATTCTTCACTTCTTACATTATCATCACCTTAGTCTTTCAAGCTTTAGGTAAGCATCTAGAAATTTTTCTAATCATCCCAATATTAGATTAAATATTTTCAATTCCTTTCGGTGCAATAATAATATCAGCAAAATGAGTATTCGTATTGAATATCGATTCTTTATACTCCATATAATATAACTCATATTGATAAGTAAGTATACACACTCTACTATTTTTACTTGATTTATGCCTTGATAAGTGTGAATTGCATCATATTTTAGGGTATGTATTTAAATGTCAACTTAATTGTTTAGTATATGTTTAGGTTAAAATTGTGTTAGCTTGTTAATTATTTGTGTTTAAGTGCTTTTCTAGGCTAATACAAGCCTCTGAGCTTATTTATTATGTCTTTGAGGTACCTTGATGTGTTTGTCAGTGTTTTAGGTTCAATATCAAAGAATGGTGAGATTTTGGAGACAATCAGGTAGAAAAATGGTTCACAATCATGGCACAATAGGCCATGATCGTGACAGAAGCACTAAAGTCAACCCACGATCGTGGCTCATATGTCACAATCATGGCAAAAACCTATGTCACAACTCACGATCGTGGCACAATAAGCCACAATGGTGACAGAAGGCTTGTATGCAGGCCATGATCGTGGCCCGCGTTGGCTAAACATGAAGACATTAAAAATTGTCTAGTTTTGAGAGAGTTTTTGGACCTTTCAAACCCAAAAGAAAAACCTAATTCAACCTAAACACAAAAGAGATAAATAGAAGAAGAAGAACAGAGGTAGGGAGCTTTGCATTTAGCCACTCTTGGAAACCTATTCACTTTTTTCTGCGATTTCAAATATTTCAAAAACTCCATTATAGTTATACTGGGTGGCGGTTTTGAAAATCTAACTTCATTAGTTGAATCAGAACATTTGTTCCTTAATAGGATACTATCAAAGTTATTAGAAAGAGAAATAAAGAATTCATTACTTGATGGCCTTTTCCTCGATGTCATAATCATAATAGATATTTTATATATTGTTATGGATCCGATATCATGCCAATTTTCTATACTAATATAACCTTATTTTATTCTATTTATTTTTTTATTCTATTTATTTGAGTATCTCATCAAAGTTGAAATTTTTTTAGAAGTTCATTGAAAACGTTCTATTTGATCAAAAAGATTCCCTTTCTTCTTTATTTGTCAACTACTATTTATTTATACGTATAAAAAAGAAAAGAGGGAGGTTATGCTGAACCCAGAAACATAAAAAATAAGAATAGGAATCTTAGACAAACATTATCAAGAATCATTATTATTTCGACACAAGGAAAGATGTGAAATTTTCCTTTTCTTGTGTCGAAGATTCAGAAGACGAATAGAATAATACCCTTTAGAATCCCCTGTTCTCCTCATTTATATTTTTCTTTTCCGTTTACTTATCTTATGCTTAGATCTAGTCAAATTGTATGCTATTAGACTAAGAAAAGCTATTGATACATTCTATGACAGTTAAATCTGACAATAGTGACAAAATCACACCATTCTCTAAGTTAAATTTAAAAAAAGAAGGGATAAATTTAACTCATATTTTTATCAATATATACTATGACTCGAAAGGCGGTACAAGTAATTTCAAAAATAAAAATCTGGTATAAAAAATAAAGAAATGGGCTTTTTACAATTTTCTTTTGATTATACGTTGATCAAGCAGAATTGCCAACAATTTTTTTTCCTTTTAAAAAACTTTATATGGATAAATCCACAGATCTAGAAATTCATTTCAGATAATTGAACCTTCTCAAACTGTTTCTTTTTAAGAACTAAAAAGATTTGTACCAAAATAACAGATGCCAGAAAGAACAAAAGACCTTGGACACGTAATGGAACTTGAAGTACTATTTCTGCATCCTCCTAACCAAACACACCCACATTAGGATTACTCATTAATGGTTGATCAAGTTTGATGCCTTCTGAAAAAGTTCTAGTCCTAGAGGTATACTATCAATTACTTGATGGCCATCTGACGAAGTTGTTATGGTTAGTTCGTATCCCCCTTTTTCTTTTCGTATGATTTTGCTCACTATACCTGCTGTTGTAGCATTATAAACCGTATTGTTACTCTTGCTCCCGTCAGGATAAATCCGACCCCTTCTCCTATTTCCGCCGACGTATATGGGATATTTTAAGAACTAAGCATCTTTTGTATTCACAAGATCTGTAGAAAGAATAGAAAAGGTGATTTCACTATATTTCTGACCAGGAACAAGACCTATTACAAGAATATTTTTTTTAGTGGGGCGATAGCTCTGAAAAGAAAGATTCCCTATCTTTTCTTTCATCTCTAGTGAAATATGATCGCAGGCAGGAGGGGGTGGGGTGTCTAATTCAAACCCCTCTAAAATCCTAATCTAAATCTAGATCATTAGCAAGATGAGAATTTGTGTACAAAAAAATTGAGCAAATTAAAAAAACAAAAGGGAGAGATATATCAAAAATTTTGACTTTTTTTTTGTTTTTCGTATCAAGTGTTTCGACAGCACAAAGGCATTAAATCATTTCTTATCATTGCATGTCGGATCGGTGAATTATTGGGCCAAGCTGGATTTGAACCAGCGTAGACATATTGCCAACGAATTTACAGTCTGTCCCCATTAACCGCTCAAGCATCGACCCAAGAAGAATCAATTCCATACTTATTATAATTATATTAGTAATTATATTAATAATCCATGATCAACTTCCTTTCGTAATACCCTACCCCCGGGGGAAGTCGAATCCCCGTTGCCTTGTTGAAAGAGAGATGTCCTGAAGCACTAGACGATGGGGGCACATTTTCCTGACCGCCAACATACTATGCTCATAGTATGAACAGTTTTTTTAAATTGTCAATATAACGAAATGACATGACTAGATTCGAAGGATCTTTCCGTGTTTCATGATTCCATAGAATTTTTTGATTCGTCATTTAGATTTTATATTGATGACTTATTCATTATAGTAGTTTATATATACTATTATAGTATTATAATAGTATTTTATTCTATAAATCTATTTTTTAATATATCAATCTAAATCTAACTAAATCTAAATAAAAATAAATAAAAAGTTAAATAATAAATCTAAATAAAAATAAAAATAAATAAATAAAAGACGAGAGAGAGACAACAAGAGGAAGAAATGGATCCTGATGTCGTTGCTCCTCAAATCAGGTGGTATCTTGATGCCGCTGCCTTCCCTATTTTTCCGACCTAAGTTTCATTTTCTCTTTATTTCCTTTTTCATTTAAATATATAAAGTTGAGATGAATTGTATGGAATTGGATTTTGGGCTGTTGGTAATATTTTGAGCTCTCCTTTGAGATTTCACTTTGAGTTAATGTTGATTTAGTTATTTTTGTGTTTATTGTTTTGGGAGTTGTGATTGATTAATGTAATTGGATGTTTAGGTAGCAAACCGAGAGGGTGACTCAGATAAAAATGAATAGATCAAATTAATTAGAGTAGGTGATTTAATTGACCACTTAATTATTCTAATCGGTAATTTCACAGAAAGAGATCCTCTGTAAGACCCAATCGTTTATTAGAAAGCTTTAGAACTAATTAGAATTTTGGGTAATTTGTGAATTAAGAGATTGTAAGTTCCATAATTCTATTAGGGTTTACATTCTAAGGCTCAATGGTTATAACTTGAGAGAGAGTAATCAACCCTACAACCGTCTAGAACTGACATCTCGTAAACACGTAAATGGTTAGATTAGCATTAATGATAGGTAAAATCCCCTCTCTCATAACTTGATTAACTTGCTTGATAGATTTTCATTGTGAACTGTGTGACTACTCAGTTTAATTATGTTTTGTTAAACTTCTTGAATCAAATTCTCATAATTACTTTTTTATGTTCACTTGTGTGATGTTTATTTATTTTTATTCTTTTCTCCGAGCTTTAGATGACTTAGGATTAGGCTAGTACCCTCCTTGTAGAATCGACCCTTCAATACTATAATGTATGACTTGTGCGCTTATAGTTATTGACGGTTTTTATAAATTGTAAAACTTACTCAACATGCCTTCATGTGTAATTTTTATTTTGTGCCAAATACCATCCACACTTTTATATATTAATAAGGTTCTATTAAAATCATTTTGAATTAAATCATAAAATAAAATATGAGCAAACTCTAGGATTTAAAGCCACTAGTTCCTTATATCTCTCATTCAGTTTGAATTGAACTTTAAAGAAGACTTGTTTACCTAATTTTTGGTAGAGATTTTAGTTGGGTTGATAGTCCTTTTATCAACCATGTTCCACAATTGTATTCCTTCTAGTATGACAAAAAACACCATCCTTATTTGCTAATAGTCGTCACCACCAAAATAGTGTGCATACCTAATTTTTTTATCCTTCAACAAATGTTATTTTCTCTTTTTCTTACCATTAAGTGCATAGAAAGAAAGACTTACTTCGATATCAATTGTTAATCATAAGATACCTAAAAGAGAGATGAATTAATTGAATCTAATGAAAATAATTACTTATGAATAATTAATCGAACACTTAATGTGCAAAGGAGAAAACACATAGAATGTCAAAAAAAAGTATAATTATTATTAAAAAACCGTTGAAACTTGGTATATAGAATTGTTAAGCAAGAGAAAACAAAAAAAAGCACTAATGAGGTATTCTTAGTCTTTTCAAACTTGTAGCTCTAAACTATTGAGTATCTTGTTGAAAATTTGAATTATATCTTCTTAGCAATTCACATAAACCTAAGATATATAAAAAAGACAATGACAATTATTCAAGACCAACATAATAATTAAAGAAATAGTGAAAGGCATATTTCAATCCTCCTTAACCTACGTTTGCTCTTCAATCTAGCTTAGGAATTTCAAATCCAATATGAATCTTTTTAGGTGGCAAAAGAGTAAAACAATAAAACTTGTCCTTTTCAAGATTTGAGACAAACCACATTCTATAAAAAAACATAACAGTTACATAAGCTTTGAATCTCTTGCAACACTTCAAATCTTTATTTTTTTGTTTTTCTTATTTTTCTTTTATGTATTTTTCTCTATAGAAGACTTGATTTTACTTTTTAGTCATTGTTAGGATATATGGAACAAAATATGATCAATTAACCTTAAGATATGAAGTCTAGTTTAGTTTATTAACTTGGTTCAATTAATTAAATCCCTATTTATGGCAATTGTTAACTTCTCTATTTGTTCAATCACTCAAACATAATTATCTCGAAAAAGAATTTTTTATCTTGTGATGGTTCTTTTGAAGAGCCCATATTTTAGAATCAATCTGATTTATTTCAAAATGTGTGAATATCTCTTAAAATTCTTCAAATAACTTCAAAACAACTTAGAACAAGGCTCCAAAGAAGCATATCTAAGCCTTATAGGTGCGTTCAAGAATTTAAGATTTTCTTTCATGTAATGAATTCAAAAAATACTCAAATACGTAGTTACATGAAATATTGGTTCCTACTACACTTAAATCAAAAGTTCGTTTGTAGTTCATTATTTTATAATTATCAAAACTTTAGGAATGAACCTACTTAATTCAAAATTAGAAAAAAAAACTAAAACATTATGAGACATTTATAAGGAACCAAGAATTATAACCTCACATATAAGCACTCTCTATACTTGAAGATTATAAGCTATTTGACCTCAAAATTTGCATAAGATGAAAATAAAAAAGTTTGTATTTGAGTATATGTTTCTATTTGTAGCATAGAAGACAATAGTTGCCTCCTCCAATATAAAAGTAGAGTTTTATAACTTACTATAATACAATAGCACTTGTCATGATAAGAAGTTTTATAAAAAATTTGATGGCTGTATATAGTATTTCACAATTTTTAATGATTTATTGCAATAATTCAACTACAATTTTCTTCTAAAAGATAATGAATCGAAAGTTTAATAAAGAGTATGGTAAAGTGTATAATTTTAAGAGATTATATTATTAAGCATATCATTTATGGCATATTCATTTAAGGATCACATGCAAAGCACAAGATCGGTCTACTTGATTAAGAGTTTCATGTTTAGACTTATGATTTTATTATAGTCAGGATGATAAATCTTATGGACATATTGTTTTCATTTCATGAATAAAATAAAGTTTCCATTTTATTTGTAAGGTCAAGGTTCTCCACTTTTTAAAAATATTCTTTGACATTGTAATACCTGGAAAAAAAGTATTTAAATTATTTAGAGTAAAACCACCATGATTCTTATTAATAAAAGTTTGAATTGAGAATTTTGTAACACTCATATTTATTACTTATGATGTGATAAAGAATATGTGTGCCAAATGAAAGAATATCATATGTATGGAATGTAAATAACATGTGTATAATTACCATGATTATCTCTACATTAGTGGTAGTGTTTATCATGTATCTTAACCATGTATATCATGTAATCTAGGCCTTATCTTGGAGAGAAAGTAGGACTCCCAGTTGTACATAAATATAAGATATCAAGGATGAATAAACTGAACTCATTCAACCTAAATTCTTTATGGTATCAGAGCTGTTGATCCTCTCCAAAATCAACACCATCCGCTGCTTCGTAGTTCTTTTCTTTTCAGCCTTACATCATGTCTCAAACTTCATCCTCTTCTCCTATGCTCGAAAACCCCAACAATCAGGATCATCCACTCGCTCAATCCTCTGTCAAGCTTAATGGTGCCAATTACTTAACCTTGAAAATTCAATTCCAAGGGCTCCTTCGAGGCTATGACCTGCTAGGTTATGTCGATGGCTCGATTGCTCCACCACAGAAAATTGTTGTTGTTGAAGGCAAATCAGTCCACAATCAGCGCTACGATATCTAGTTTTGCCAGGATCAGTTGATTTTTGTTGCCCTTGTGGGATCTCTCAACCCCACGGTTGCACCGAATGTGAACACTGCTCTCACCGCTAGAGACGTTTGGGACACTCTCGCTGCCATTTATGGTCTGCCGTCTCGTGGCCACATCAAGCAGTTACGCGATCAAATCAGGCGTCCCTCATAAGCTGGTCACTCCATCTCCGAATACATGAATTTCATCCAGAATAAAGCCGATGAACTTGCCATTCTTGGCAAACCAGTGGATCAGGAAGACCTAGTTGATAGCATCCTCGATGGCCTTGATGAAGTCTACAAACCGATTGTCGATGCCATGCACGCACGAGACACCTGCCCCTCCTATGTTGAATTGCTTGAGAAACTTCCCAATCACGAAGTTCTTCTTCAGCAAAACAACCTTCTGCCTTCGCCTACTACGCCCATCACTGTGAATGCCGCTCACACGACTGCTAGAGGCAAGCCATGGCAACCTTCTGGAAATTCTCATGCTGCAGTTCCAAATGCACGTTCCACTGCCCTCAAATCTCTAGGATCTCATCGTCCTTATCAGGGCTATTGTCAAGCCTGTGGGATACAAGTCACAAAGTACTCCAATGTCCACAATATGGTCACCTGTTTAGACCGTCTACATCTGCTGCCCCTAGAACGTGATAGTTCATCACCTCTCAATCCTCCACTTCCAGAGCAGCTTCACTTTGGCAACCAACTGCTCATTTTGCAGCACCCCTCTAGCCCCAGGATCAATCATGGCTGCTCGACAGTGGAGCTAGCCACCATATCACGGTCGACTTGCAAAACTTGGCTCTACATACTCCATATCAAGCCTCCGATGATGTCCTCCTTGGTGATGGTTCCTTCCACTCCATAACGCACACTGGTTCCTTTACTCTCCCTTCCTCCTCTCTTCGTTCTTTTAAACTTCATAAGGTGTTGTGTGTTCCTTCCTTAAAATGTAACTTAATTTCAGTTGCTAAGTTTTGCTCCACAAATCATGCGTCTATTGAATTCACTCCTTTTGATTTCTTCGTGAAGGATCTCACAACAGGAACCCTCCTTCTGACGGGACCTCTTAAACACGACTTGTATGAATGGCCATCAGGTTCCAGTTCTGCCTCTCCGGTGTTGCACCTTACCAGTGTCCGTGCACCACTTTCATTCTAGCATAACCGACTCAGACATCCAGCTCCTATCATTGTCCGGCATGTTGCTCAATTTTTCAAACTTCTTGTTTCTTCTATTTCTGAGAATAAATCATGCACTGCTTGTCTAAGTAGCAAAAGTCATAAATTGTCATTTTATCGGTCTACTTTACAATCTAATCATCCTTTGGAATGTATTTATTTGGATGTGTGGACTTCACCACTTATCTCTATTGATAATTATAAGTATTATGTGGTTTTCATTGATCATCATACTAAATTTATTTGGTATTTCCCCTTGTAACGAAAGTCAGACGTTATGCTTGTTTTCAAAAAATTCAATCTTCTTGCTGAAAATTTGTTTTCTACAAAAATTAAATGCCTCTACGGTGATAACGGTGGAGAGTATCTCGCCATGTCCTTCTTTCTGTCCGACTTGGGCATCACTCACTATACTAGCCCACCTCACACTCCGGAACACAACGGCTTTTCCAAATGCCGTCATAGACACATCGCAGAAACTAGACTTTCACTGTTACACCAAGCTGCCATGCCCCTCTCATACTGGAATTATGCTTTTTCAGTAGCTGTATATCTAATCAATAAGTTGCGTACCCCAACTCTAGCCATGGATTCCCTTATCTTTGCCTATTCCATCATCCCCCAAACTACAAAAAATTAAGAGCCTTCGGCTGCCTCTGCTTCCCTTGGTTACGACCATACTCCCCCCCATAAGCTAGCCTTCCGTTCCAAGCCATGTGTTTTTCTTGGCTATTCCACCTCACAAAGTGCATACTATTGCCTAGATTTATCCACCTCTCGCATCTTCACTTCAAAACACGTTTGTTTCGTTGAGGATGAATTTTCAATGCAGTCGGTCTAACCTTCGCTCCTCAGTCGGATGACAATACTTCAGAATCATGGCTCCCCCTATTCTATCTTCTGTCTGCATCTACGTCCAATGTCAATCAGGTTCCTACTCCCCCTATATCGACGCAACATTTCCCCGCACCAGCTTCTGCGTCCCTTCTTAACTCTATGCTGCCATCTCCGTCGGCATCCCCTCCAGAGTCTGACTCCTCTTCTAGCATGGCGCAAGACATCTCCTCTAGACCTTCGGTTCTCCCTCCATCTCCACCCAACACTCATCCCATGCAAACCCGCTCTAAAAATCATATTCACAGACCAAACCCTAAGTTTTCCTACTCCACCACATCTGGACGTCTTCTTCATGCTGAACCTCACACCATCACTGAGCCCTTCGGGATGTCAAGTGGCACTCTGCCATGGCTGAGGAATTTGATGCCCTAATCTGTAATGGTACTTGGGAATTAGTTCCGCCGGAGAAGGCCAACCTTATTGGCTATAAATGGATTGTTCGTACTAAATATCTCTCTAATGGCAATGTTGACAGGTACAAAACACGTCTGGTGACTAAGGGTTTTCATCAACGTCCAGGGGTAGACTATCATGATACTTTCATTCCAGTCATAAAACCTACCACTATCTGGATTGTTTTGACTATTGCAGTTAGCAAAGCCTGGAGTCTTCGCCAACTGGATGTGAATAATGCCTTCCTCTAAGGCCACCTAGATGAAAATGTCTACACGACTCAACCGCCTGGCTTTGTTAACAAAGATGCTCCCACATATGTCTGCAAACTGCACAAAGCCATTTATAGTCTCAAATAGGCGCCTCGGGCTTGATATTCTGAACTACGGCAATTTCTTCTAGACTTAGGGTTTCTGTTAGTCTATGTTGACATCATTATTGTCACTGGTCCGGATCCTACCTTGGTTCAACAGTTCATTAAAAGTGTCTCTACTAGGTTCTCCATTAAAGATCTTGGTCCACTGACCTACTTTCTTGGCATTGAAGCCCTTCCACAACTCAATAAGTCTACTTCTCTCCCAACGTAAGTATATTGTTGATCTTCTCACTCGAGTACATATGATTGACTCCAAACCGGCCCTCACTCCGATGGCAACTGACTCCCAGCTTCAACTCACTTCGAGTTCTCCATTTCCAAATCCATCTGAGTATCGTTCGGTCATAGGTGGACTTCGGTATCTTACCCTTACCCACCCTGACATTGCCTTCGTTGTGAATAAGTTGTCGCAATTCATGCATTGTCCAACATCACTTCATTGGCTTGCCACTAAACGGCTTCTTCGCTATCTTCGTGGCACACTGGACTTATCACTTCCCATTCGGAGAACTCCTTCTCTTGCTTTGCACACTTTTTCCGATGTAGACTGGGCTGGCAATCGTGAAGATTATACCTCCACTGGGGCCTACTTAGTGTTTCTTGACAGTAGCCTTGTCTCCTAGAGCTCCAAGAAACAACGAACCATCGTTAGATCATCCACTGAGGCCGAATATCAGTCCGTGGCCTCCACTGCTGCAAAATTGCGCTGGGTATGCTCTCTACTGACTGAACTTGGGATTCTCATTCCCACTATGCCTGTGATTTACTGTGATAATATTGGCACTACTGACCTTTGTTCGAATCCGGTGTCTCACTCTCGCATGAAGCACATTGTCATCGATTTTCACTTCATTCGAGAGCAAGTCCAATAAGGTTCCCTACTAGTTACGCATGTCTCCTCCAAAGATCAACTCACGGATGCCCTTACGACTAACTCGACCACCATTTCTTCTGTTCCGAGACAAGATTGGCCTCTCCTCTCAGAGCTCCATCTTGACGGGGGCTATGGAATGTAAATAACGTGTGTATATTTACCATTATTATCTTTACATTAGTGGTAGTGTTTATCGTGTATCTTATCCATATATGTTATCATATATCTTAACCGTATATATCATGTACTCTAGGCCTTATCTTGGAGAGAAAGGAGGACTCCCAGTTATACATAAATATACGATATCAGTGATGAATAAAATGAACTCATTCAACTTAAATTCTTTAATATGCACCCTATCCTTAAAGTGTAGTACCATTTATAATTATTAGTGACATATTTTAATTTAATTTAGATAATCTACAATAAGGATATTATTCCATTCTCAAATCTTTAGATTTTGACTTAATCAAAATAATTAGACGTACCAAAGTTCAAATTTCCGTTGAAGGTTGATTTAAGAATGTCTATTAAAGATGTATTTGCCTAAAAAGATAAGATGCAAATTGGATTGTTAGCATGATTGATGTGGATGAAACAGGTAGTTGATTTATTTATGATGTACTGAAACACACCTACTCATGGGGACACTTATACAGTGTACATGTGCTATTTACTCTGTTCAGACAGCTTTAAGCTAGATCAGCAAAATCCGCAACTGCTTATAGTAGCTGGATACAATTAGTTGTTGAGAAAGACAACCATGGCTTATTTCAATATCTGACAATTACATTCAAAAAATTATAACAGTTTGTGGAGTGAGACTATGATCTGGGCACCCGTCCCTATCGGACTTTAAGGTTAATAGTTAGGTTACTTAAGCCTAGATTATATTTCAACACTTCAACTAGATATTAATAATGAGTTAAGTAGTAAAATTATTTTTTTAAGACTCTTTTTAAATTGTAATATTATTTTTAAATTTTTTATTCATGTTTGCTTTCTTGTTTCTTCCGATCCATTTTCACATGTATCAAATTTCAGAATTTTAATGAGGAGATTTCTATCTGGACGTGACCCATATTTATTTTATTCGACTCGGTAAATAATTGTAATGGAAAAGGTTTCCACGTCGTTCTAGTACGATGACGACGGCGGAGGTAGGGCGGAAATTAAATATTTAGAACAGAGTACGTAAGATAGCGATTAAGTTTGTGGGTGGCGATGGACCCAAGTGGCAATTAAGTCTGTCGGAGGACACAGGCAATTTTGAAATGACATTCCAATCCCAATATGTCAAAACATGAAATGCAAATTTGAAAATTTTTAATTGCATTATGTATCTAATATGTCTTTTTTAAAAATAAATCATCTATTTCTATAGTAGTTTATAAATATTTATTTATTTAATAAATAAGTGAATATATATAAAATAAAATAGACATAAAATAATCTAAAATAGATTACTATTTGGAGGTATATCTCTGTACCTCAAAAGCAGCTAAGTATTTGGAGTAACTAAGATTGTGTTTTTTTTTTCTGAAATACGGTAGAGATAAGTATTTATCTATTACAGTTCTTAAACACAGTCACATGTTTAGATTTGTGGACAAACAATCGTAAATTAGAGAAAAGTATTGTCCTACCGCAAAAATCGATAAGTAGAAAGAGGGTGGCGATAAGAAAGTACTTCTGTGATAGAAATTCTACTTCTATCAATATCCTTCTGATAATTATTATTTTTCATTATATGTTAACTAATTAGAAAGCAAGTTTTATTATAATTTATCAAATAGTTTATTTCGAATTTTATTTTCATCATTTTAATTTAATATTTTACTAAATTTTATTTATATAATATTAAAAGTACCTAAATTTATGAAATATTCAAAGACATCTTGTTATCATGGAATTATAATTTAAATTATCATTTTCAATAATATAAATAAACACATATTAAAAAAAATAACGATATATATGTTATACATTTTATTATTTATAATTTTAAATTTATGACTAATAATATTTTTTAATTATTTATTTATTAAATCAATAAATTTTTTAATTATTTATTTTATCTCTTTTCAACAATCACTTTCACTTATCAAATATATTTTTTCATGTTTCAACAATTACTAAAATAACAATCTTAAGCACTTAAATATTTATTAAATTTTAATAATTTTATTATATTACTTTTTTCAGCAGATTATCAGCAACTATTGCTAATCCAAACCAAGCTTAAACTATGATTGATTACCGTGGCATTGCATACAATTCAATGATTATGAGTATCTGAAGCGGAATGTGCTTGGTGGGCCAATACGTGCAGATCAATCATCGTTCCAAGCCATGACTGTCGGTGGGTACATTTCACCCATTATTATTTAAATGATAACAGAGTACTTTTCTGCACTTGGATAAGAATGCCAGAATGGTGAAAAAGAGGTTGAGGTTGGTGTCTTGTTGGTAAGCATGAGAATATATATATATATATTTTAAGGTAAAAGCATGAGAATATTCTATTATAGAGAATACGAATAATAATAAAATTAAGTTATTAGCCTTAAAGGACCTTCTAAATATTGATAGACTATTTCTTTGTTTTCGTACAGTGATATAAATAAATGCATTATTGTGAATGTGTCCAAATTAATTTTTCAATCAACAACCTCTTAGAGAACGGTTGGTTTTCACAACAGAATAATATTAAAATAGGGATAAATATATTGAGAAATTAAAATAGATATTATCATTATAATTATAGTGGTTGGTTAAGAGCAAGGAATGATTAATATTAATATTGACAATAGTTGGTTTGTAAAAAAATATTAAGAAATAAAAATTTATTATATTTTAATTAATTAATTTAAATATTGTAATTAATTATATCATAATTAATTAATTAATTATAATATTTTCATAAATGAATAATTATATTTTAATTAGTTATATTTTGATTAATTATATTATATTTTAATTAATTATAATATAATTAATTAATTAATAATAATACTTATGCTTTTAAAATAATGATACTCTTTCCTTTAGATTAGGATAAGAATGGGGTATTACCTAAAAATAGGTAATTAAAATAATAACTCTATAATTATAGTCTCTTACCAAACTCAATCTTTCATTCTATACCTATTTTCTTTTTTTCATACTCACTAAACAAACACGTCCTTAATCTTATCTTACATAAGATTTCCTACTGTGTTGTGTAAGGGAATATATAGGGACCTGAAACTATTCATTCTTCTATATAAAATTTCGAAAATAACCGTCTTTATTTTTTGATATTTTTAAAATTAGTAGAAATTAATTTTATTTAAAATTTAAATTTCCTTTCTTAATTTGTTATCTTCCTATTTTTAAAATTTATGAAAGTCATAAAATGTAATTTTTTTTTATTTTTACTTTTCTATCAATTAAATAAGAATTGTAATTATTAATAAGAATCATAAATAATTTAATTTAACATTATATTTAATTAGTTAAAATTGTGAATAATTTCATGTTATTTAAATTTTAATTTAATTTTATTATTTAAATTAAATAAAAATAATTTAATAATTATTAATAAATATGCTTAAATTTAAAATTTTTTGAAAATATAAATTTCAAATAATTTTTTATTTAATAATTAAAATATTTAAAATAAAATTTAATTTATAGATAAATATAATTTTAAAATTTTTATTCTAATAAAATAAAACAAATTTTGTTGATATTTTATTAATAAATATTATATAAGCGATTAAAATAAATTCATTAATTAAAAATAATTTATTTTAACTTTCATCTAATATGTAATTAACTATATTATATTACCAACAAATAATTAAAAAAAAAAGATCAAACGTTCTTAAACTAACCATGTACTTGGCTCCCCGTCGGTCGTCACATTCTGTTTTGTAATCAATATTACTGTTCATTAGATATAATAAATTTCAAAAATCGTATCCACCCATTGCTTGCACTCGCCCCGCTGGTGCTGGAAAGTCAGTCATTAAACGGAACCCAATCAACGACCAAATCCAACTCTATTTCGTACGACTGTCCATTCGGCTTGCATTTTTTTTCTAAAGGCCTGATGTGACGTAACAATATTTCCTTGGCAGCGTTGGAACCATATTGGGATATGGGTTAATGCATATTAAATTTAGGTAGGTCGTAGCTATAACACCAAATCTTTAAAAACTGACCGTCGATATACTGAACCGACAACAAGAGCTGGACTAAAATTGATACAAATTCTAAGAATGCCAATTTCGATTCTTTCAAGCTAAAAATCTT
>JAOSBN010000002.1:34358170-34370662 GCA_027563595.1 Erythroxylum suave | reverse complement strand
TAGATAAGAATTGTCCTTTATGTACTTATAAGTTCAAATTACTTGATCACTTCTTTTTTAATCATTGTCATACCAGTTAGCTACAGAGAAACTTTCTTAACTTGTTTGATATGTATGATAGAAGCCTTAATTGGTTGGAATGTCTATCTTGGATTATAGGTATGAAATGAAAAACTAAGGAAAGACTGAAAGGTTTTTAAGGCAAGTTTTGCCATGCTAGTTAATTATGTTTGGATGATGAGAAACACCAATTTATTTGGGAATTGTGAACAATTAAACAAATTCACTTGGATGGGGTTTTACGTCAAATTTACATTAAGATTGAAAGGCTCATCTCTACTTGATTCATAATATCATTTAAAATTTAAAAAGCAGTATAATGTTATACTCCAACTTTTAGGGATGAATTTCAGTTTTCTTTATAATTTCCACCTTTTTGAATGGAAACATTTATAATTTCCACCTTATGTTCCTCTTTACTAGTCCAGCTCAATATGTTAGCCCAAGCCAAGCAATTCATCCAGTTTAGATTTCTATCTTACAGACCAAAGATGTTGAGGAATGCACTCCATATTTGTCTATTATGATAACACTTGAAGATATATGATCTAATGTTTCAGTTTCTCTAGAAAATAAAGGACAATTTATATATAGAATTTGAAACTTGATTCTATCTCTAGTTCTTAATTTATGTAATGATGTTAACTATAAGATGAAATAGTAGGCTTGAGCCATACCTAATCCCTATATTAGCTTATGAGAGGAAACATGATAAGAGGACCATAAAATAATTATTTACAGGATTGCATTGTAAATTTGTGAGACTTATGTGTCTCCCATCTAATTTCATCTTCTTACTCCTAGTTTAGAGAGTATGTTGGCCAATGCTCATAACTAATCTAGTTCCTCTACATATATGGAAAGGGCAATGCCAATTTTTGTTTCAAATTAGCATCTACACTTTAGTTTCTTCAGGGACTGATCCTTTGAAAGCTGAAAGGAGTTGTGCGTTACATAAATGGCATAAGGCATGCCAATTATTAAACCAAAATTTTATGTGGATGTAATGCTTGATATGAGAATGTATGGAGGATCTTATGTGCAAAATCTATTGAAAGGTGTAGGCTTGAGAATTTTTTTGAGAAATAGAACAAAATTTTTTTGACTTAACATGATACATGTGAACCTATCCCACCTATAGGCTTTCTTTATCCTAGCAAATTCTCCATAGTCTTTTTACCAACAAAATCTTGTTCATCCGGCCAGCTAAATTGATCCCCAATCCTCTACAATGCTTAGGAAGATATATCATACTCCATTTAACTTTGGATATCCTCCCCCACTAGAATTTTGTTCATGCCAAATAAAGTCTCAAATGCTCCTATCAATTTTCTTTAGTACTCCTTAAGGAATAGGCTTGGCAATTAGGCCCTAGTCTGAGCTTAGCCTAAAGCCCAATAGATAACAACAAAAAGACGTTTTTTGCCCAAAATAATTTCATTTTTAAAAAGATTTTCAAAATAAAAAAGGCCTGATCGAGGTGGGTCAGACTAACCTACCTTAGTCCTAGGCTCATTGCTATCCCCAGGGGATAGCTAGATAGCCAATAAATTTGTAGATTATTAAGTATGAAAATAGCCAAATAAAATCTACTTCCATATGAAAAGAGTTTGTTACTCCAATCAAAGATTCTTCTATATACTTTATCTCTATAAGATCTGCATTCAACTTCCTTAAGCTTCTTTTTAGAGATTTCTATAACCAAGTAAGTGAGAGGCAGCTGATGAAATATTGAGTCCTGCATCTCCTATCACTTACACTGAATCTTCGCCACTTTGTGTAGCAAGGTAAGCAGCACTCTTGCTAGGACTGAATTTAAGCCCCAAAAATTCTTGAAATCTTTATGATATTGTTAAAAGTATTATAATGGATGTAGGAAGATTAGCACAAAGCATGAGTAAATCATCTGCAAAAGAAATTTGTGTTATATGAAGATCAATACATCGATAATGAAATATGAAATTCATATTTTCGGCTATACAAAGATGTGTTATTCTTTGGAGCACTTCCATAACAATGGAAAATAGGTAAGGGAGAGTGGATCTCCCTACCTACTTCCTTTAGTAGCTTTATAAAGTTAAGTGGGTTCTACTTTCATGAGCACTGAAAAAGACATTGACGTTATAGAAAAGTGAATCCAGTTGATGAACTTAGAAGGATATATCTAAAAGTATGAAGAAAATTGATGATGAAACTCCATTTAACAGTGTCATATGCTTTAGTGAAGTCAATTTTGAGGGTCTAACTCTTGATATGTTCCTTATAGTTGTAATCTTTAAACAATTCTTGAGTTAACAATATAGTACAACCCATGGTCTTACTTGGGACATGAGCACCTTAACTTAAATTGATTAATCCAGATAAGGAAAATTTCAACTTGTTAGCAAGGATTTATAAACTAATCTTGTATACCACATTACAACATGTTATAGGTCTGAAATCATTTAAGCATTTCAAATTAGGGGTTTTAGGCACCAAGATTAGGTTTTAGGCACCAAGAATATGTAAGTCTTATTCATCTCCGTGAGCAACCTACCACTTCGAAAAGCTTCTTGCATTGCTTTAACAACTAAATCCTGCAAGAAATTTTGTTTTTCTTGAAAAAACCTTGCATTGAAGCTATATGAACCTAGAGACTTGTTAGGATGAAAGTATTATAATAATTCTCTCATCTTTTCATTGTGACTTCCTTGAGTAGCTTTGAATGCTGATTTTGGTTTATAGAACTTGACATACTAGTGAGCATATTCTTAGGAAAGCAATTTATATGTGCAATCACACCATTAATATCCTTAAAATGGCTTCTAGTTGTCTCTTTCAACTCCTTTTAATCATACACCATTTTTCCATTTCTATCCTTTAGGGATACTGTTTTGTTTTTATTCCTCTTACCGTAAATTGTACTGAAGAAATATTTAGTATTCTTGTCTCCTTGTTTCACCTATTGAACACCTAAATTCTACTTCAATTTGGATCTATACACTTCTAGTGCCTCTAGGAACTTACTGAGGTTGTTTTTTCTTTTGTCAATATGTGAGGAGTTTGTAGGATTAATCATCATTGTTTCTGAGTAAATGAGAGCTCCTCCATTGCTTATAATTTCTTTAACTTTATAGGATCAGTGGTACCATTATGTAGTTTAATACAATCAAATTTTACACATTTTAGGATATACAGACATTGAAATGCCTTAGATCCCTGAAGTATTAGCTACAAGCATCTGTAATAATTGAATCCAGTTGGGAGTGCTTTAATAGGGAATTGGAAAACCTGAATGGTGATCTTCTTTTCTTTAATATGTTGTTAATAACCACCTTAACTAGAGTGTGATTTGAAAATAATGGTTCTTTAAACACAACATAACTAAGTATTATTAACTAAACACCTATCTAGTTTCCTCTACACTAGCCTACTTCCTTTTTGATGATTACTAGGTGAAAATGGGTCCCTAAAATTTGAGATCCACTAGTCCCAGCTAAGAAGTTAAAGCATTTAACTCTTTAGTACCTGTATGTGTTATGCCTCTTCCTCTGAAGGATTCACTTGGAGATAGCAAGGAGTTGAAGTCACCCATAAGCATCTAAGGGGTTGTGATGTTTGAGTCGATTGTTTGCAAGTCTTTCCATAACTTGACACTCTAAAATTCCCAATTAGTTACATATCTAACAGTAATTGCTATTAGAATATTACCTACTTTAATGATCAATTTACAATGAATTAATTGATCAACACAAAACTAGTTTGATAAGATCAGATAAGCTGGATCAAAAGCAACATCAACACCCTATCATTGGGATGTTTAGAATGATTGTTGAAGGCAAGCCACCTTGTTGGGAGAAAATGCAACCATTTCTAAAATACATCTTCTTTTATTTTGATTTCCACCAAACCAATAAGAACTAGTTATCTAGCTCCTAGGTAGTCCTTTAGAGCTAACTGTTTATTAGGACAGTTAAGTCCCCTAACATTATGTATTATGCAAATCATTAGGAATGTTTTGTTTTGGTTCTTCTCCTTGATCTTCGATTACTAGTTCCTATTTCATGCCATTCCTCAAGCACCTTCTTAGTTCCTCCTATCTCAACAATGGTTTCATTTACTCCCTCATTATTAACAGATAATATGGTTTCATTATTGTTTTCTTCTCCTTCTAATTGATATGGCATCTTTATGGACTACTGAATATTCTCCTTGCCTTCTTTTCCACTCATTTTCTATTATTCATCTTGAGAATTTGCTAAGTTTGAATCAAGTGAAACTTCTTATAGAACAGGAATATTTGCATTTATACCTACCTCATCAACTTATTTGGGAGTTTCTTGTTGATCTTGACTTTCTATATTTGCATGTAATTCATCATCATTCATGGATATTCTGGAGTTAAATTTTTTATGCTCTCTTTGTCTTTGATGTTCTTTATAGAGATCCACACTTTGATCTTGTCTTTCATATGAGGTTTTCATGGGTAAGATAATTGAACTTTGTTGTCAATTAGATCTCCACCAGTGCCATACCTCATAATAGGAATACTTTCAGGCATAATTTTCCTGTGCCTCACTTCAATGTAAACTCTAGCATAGCACCTCTTAATATTGGTAGTATTCTCATCCATAACTAGAGGAGTGTCAATGTAATTGGCTAAGTAACTCAACCCTTCCTAAGACCAGTATTCAAGAGGTCCTTGGGCATATTAACCCATATAAGAATTCTTCTAATCTCATATCTAACAAGTTTGAACTTCATTTCCCATTTTCTAAAAAAAAAAAAGGTTTTCCTGGTATATGCCAAGGTCCCATATCCATCACTTTGTTTTCCATTTCTTCAAATGAAAACCAAAAGATAAAGAGATCATCTTCAATTATTAAGGTGGTTTGGAGTCCCCACTTCTTCTAGTAAACTTCAACCCAGTGTTGAATACTCAGGCAAGTCATTCTCTTCCCCAAAATGTAACCCAATAAGGATGATTTCTACTTCCTCACAACTTACTATAACATTGTTGTAGGAGGGAATACAAGTCCTTTTTTGACACCAGCTACAAAATGCAACTTAACAAATGATTTAGGATCTTATGTTGACTTTTATACCTTTTGGGGCAATTTTTTAGGCTTAAAAGATGTTGTGAGAGTGGTTGGAAGAGCAGGAACTTCTCAAACTCCACAGGATGGTGCGAGGAAGGGTTGAAAGATTCAGGTGACATTTTACCATTAAAAATAAATTGTTAAAAGTTGATGCAAGGGAATTAGGTGAGCTTCCAAATATGGCAAGGAACTTGGTTCAAATCAGGTATCAGGTATGGTGAGCTTTGAAGAGTAAGCAAAAGGAGAGGATACAAGGCAAGAGAACAATAAGGTGCAGGAAAAGGCGAAGGAATCACATAATGAATATGGTTCCATGATCCAAGGTAGAGAGAAGGTGGAGAAAAGTCATTTAAAAAACAAGTTTGAGAAACTTTAAAGGCTAAATATGAGATATTTAATAAATAGGAACTAATATGAGATATTATATCTTATTTGAGCCTAATTTGTAATTAATTATTGTGTTTAATTAGAATTAATTGTAATTCTAATTAAAATTTATATTTCAATTAAATTATTAAAAATTCAAATCTTATTATAAATAAATATTACACACTATAAGAGCTAACACTTCTTGTCTACTCCTCTCTATATCACTCGTAGAATTCTCTTAATTCATTTGTGTGGATACCCTAGAGGGTAAGTATAATGTACAATTATAGTAATTGCGATAAACCAATTTCAAAAACAACTCAAGAAATGCTACAAGAAAAAGATCAAAATTCATAATAAATTACAAATTTATGATTAGTTTATTATGTCTTATGCATTGATCATGTTATAAAATTTGAATTAATTTTAACTTTTGAAAAATTGAACGAAAAGTTCTCATATCTCTTTCGTTCTGCACAAGATTAGATCCCACTCAATTTTCTAATATATTTCAATAAAAAGATGATAATAAAAGAATTGAGACCCTGCCAAGAGAAAGAACGCATTGCACACAGCTTCTCCATGGATTAATCTCCTAGATTACGAAACTTAAAAGAAAATTTTAATTAATTAATGCCGCAAAAAGGACCTGGGTTTAACATGTGAAAAAAAACAGAATCCCAGTTAGAATGCTATTATTAATAGCCAACCGGACAAAGGATCTAACGTTCGGAATCGCATGACATATCAACACAAGATTTTAGTCCAACAAGGTTTAGAAATATCTCTAACATCAATGACAGCTTGTTTGAAGCCCTTACCACAATTGGATTTCAAGTTCTTACGTTTTTCAATCAAGGCGTAGTGCTAGAAATTTCCCAACTTCTTGGTTGTTGCCCGTGCTCTGAACTTTCAAGAAAGAGAATCATCAGTATTTGAATAGACACCTACCACCCTTGTCGAGACTCGTCTAGGAAATTGGGACTGGTCTCAGTAATGCATGCATCTTGTCAAAAGGCTGACATTTAACATTCCACAAACATATTTAAGCATATTTTAAAGAATAATGACTACAGATTTTCCGTTCTAAAACAACAAATTTTTTAAGAAGAATACTCCAAGTCCAACCCAACCTCCGACCAATTTTTCGTACCTAGTCCGAGAGAGTGGTTTTGTCGTAATGCGGGCTTGGACACATTAGAGATAACGTACGTTAGCCAGAGATAACGACAAGTGCATGCATGAACTAAAGATAATGGCTCATTTGCTTTTAGGGTTTGCGTGTCCTGGGCATTAATGACTAATTTGACAAAAAGGAATTCATTTTACTTCTGACACATGCGCCGTACATCATGTGCAAATCATGCCATACTGTTTTTGCAAAGTGGATAGCACTAATGCTTTAATTAAGTTGAGATGACTTAAAAATATATAATTGCATTCATGTTTTACTTTCATGTTTAAGTTTGTTTCATTGAATTTGAAAGTTAAGTAACTATTATTAGGTGCTTATTGATGATATTCACAATTATAACTAATAAAAATATTTAAATAAAATATTACTAATGCTACTATTATTAGTATTATTACTGCTACTACTAATAATATTACTATTAGGATTAATACTATTACTCCATCGCCGCCGCTACATCAAGAACAACAACTATTAATAGTACTAATATTATTATTATTAACTTATTTATTTATTTAGTTCCCCCCTCTCTCTTTCTCTCTCTAGCTATCTCTCTCTTTCTCTTGTTTATAAGTCATAAGCGAAATAAAAAAGGTTCCAATAAATTGACAATATATAAACAAGTACACTTTAAAAGTATATTTGTATTTACTAAAATTTAATATACATATATAAGTGACGCAAGTTATAAATCTACGTACTCAACAAAATATTTAATGATTATAACATTAGCTAATAATATCTTACAAAGGTCAGTAACAATAAAATCACTAAAAATAGTAGAAATAACAACAAAATAGTAACAGCAGCAATTGAACAGCTTTATTAGACTGTAAAACAATAAAAGAATTGCACTAACAGATGATTGTAATTTATGAAAAAACTTTCTTCGTACATTTGTAGATGCAAAATATTAATAATATTATCAAGATTAATATTGTCTAACTTATCTTCTTGATACATAAAATAGCTAAATCATTCAAAAATTTTTGTGATATTGATGACCTCAAATAATTTTTCAATAATTTTAATTTTGAAAAACTTCTCTCAACTGATAGTACAGTCATAAGTATAATAAAATTTACAATTACAAAAATTATTTATTAATATTTAATTATATATTTATAAATAATAAGTAACTTAAAAATTTAAAAATGAGAAACTAAGAAGTTCTGAGTTATTAAAAAATTAATATTTTTATCACTCAAAATTTAGAAGTCAAAAATGTTAAAATCCTTTGCTGCAAATTTTAAATTAGAATATCTTAGATTCATATATTAATTGGCATAAAAAAAATAGAGTATAAGATGTTTCAAATAAATATAAGAATTTAAAGTTAACTTTAAATGAAAGTTAACGCTTGTCTTGAAAGTTGAAAAGATTATATAGTAAAATGAGAATTACTTCAACCTAAAATTATCTCTTTCCCTTTCAGCAACCATTAAATAGCATTTAATGCCCTCAACAACTAAATCCCCTCAAATTTTTTATGCCATTAATATCAGCCAACTCTGCTTTATTCTATCCCAATCATTTATTTATGTAGTCCAAATTAAATGTGAGAATGCTACTAATTGCTAAATTGAGAGTAACAGTAGACCCCTAATGGAGTGGTCCTTAGTAAGTACCCTGGCTACCCTTGTAGTTCGACATTCTCTCTTGCGAGCTTGCTTTCTTTCTTTTCTTATGAGTTATTTAGAAACAATCTTTCTATTAAATCTCTCCAAATTTTGTATATCAGCGGATTCATACGGAATATTGTTGTCGTTGAAAATGTTTAAATAAAATAAAATAAATTAATAATAACTATTAAATAATTGTTATATTATTAAATTATTAAATTAATTAAAGTTCCATATGCGACGATTCATATTTAGTTTTAATGTGAAAAAGGAGAGTAGTCAATGGAATATTACACATTCCACCTCCGGGGAGTGTTGAATTACAACTTAGAATTTTGGAGTGTTTGGTTACTGAGTCTAATAATTGAATGAGTAAAATTGTTGGTCTTATTTTTCTTAAAATTAAATAAATCCCTTTTTTATACTCTTCAAAAATAACTAAGCTCGTTTCAAAGACACGCTCACGATCGTGTTTGAAAGTTGGTTGGTCGCACAGAATTGGTTTTGTCAGTTTCCCATCTGATTCCCCCATTTCTTTGTTTTGCTTTCACCTGGTGCATCAGATGTTAATGACTAGAAAGTATTTTTTAAATAAACTCTTATTATTATTTTTAATATTATCTTTTAATTTAATGCTATTGAAATAATATTATCATGTTTTCTATTTTAAATAGAGTAAAAATAATAATAGAAACATTGATAAAAGTTATTTAGAATTTTTGTAAAATATTAAAGTGAAAATTATACTCTTAATTAACATTTTAGAAAATTAGTTTTAAAATTACATTAATACTTAATTGCCTAGTAATATTGATAACTCATATACTCGAAATAATTAAAATTTTAATTGAATTTAAAGTGTTATAAATATTATTTTAAATATTAAAATATAACTTAATATTATAAATTAATAACTATTAATGTCGCACCTCTTGACAAAATATTTCATAAAATTGATAATAAGGTGAAAATTCTGAACCAACTTCATTATAAAAGGGCATCCTACAGTCTACAAATGATCACACAACACTTCATACTAAACACAATGGCTTCTCATTTCTCTTCACCATTCACCGCCCAAACTTCCACCATTTCCACCTCCACCTTTTGTCCCATCTTCCCCAAAACCTCTCAACTGTCTGCTTGCAGAAACAGAAATAGAAGCAGAAACATCCCTCGGGTTTCATGCAAAACCGGGGATGATGATGATTTGCTGAGCCTAAACTCTTCAACTAGAAGAGACGTCCTCATTGGTCTTGGAGGTCTCTCCGGAGCAAGTGCCCTTTCTGACCCTTCTGCCTTTGCTCTTCCGATCTCCGCACCAGACCTCACAAAGTGTGGCGCAGCAGACTTGCCAACCGGTGCCAAACCGGTGAACTGTTGCCCTCCTACTGCTACCAAGATCATTGACTTTAAGCTCCCAGCTACTCCAACCCAAATCCGTATAAGGCCTGCTGCACACAAACTTGATGGTGCGTACATAGCCAAATTCTCAAAAGCTTTGGAACTTATGAGGTCTTTACCGGAAGATGACCCACGTAGCTTCACGCAACAAGCTCATGTCCATTGTGCTTATTGCAATGGTGCTTATCACCAAGAAGGGTATCCAGATTTGGACCTCCAAATTCACAATTCATGGCTATTCTTCCCATTTCATAGGTGGTATCTCTATTTCTTCGAGAAAATCCTTGGGAAACTGATAAATGACCCAACTTTTGCTATGCCCTTTTGGAACTGGGATGCACCTGCTGGCATGCAAATGCCAGCAGTCTATACTCCTTCTGGGTCGCCATTGTACGATACATATCGAAACAAGAGTCACTTACCACCAACTTTGCTTGATCTTGATTACAGTTCAACGAAGACCCCAATAACTGATGCAGAAAAATTGTATGCCTCCAATTTTGCTCTGATGTACAGACAAATGGTGACTTCTCCTAAGACCAATACCCTCTTTTTTGGTTCTCCATACCGAGCAGGTACTGCGGCAGACCCTGGAGCTGGTACAATTGAGACAACTCCACACACTCAGCTTCACATATGGTGTGGTGACCCCACTCAACCTAACGGAGAAAATATGGGCAATTTCTACTCAGCTGGTAGAGATCCTTTGTTCTACGCTCATCACTCCAACGTTGATCGAATGTGGAACATATGGAAGAAGCTAAAGAAAACAAACAAAGACATATCAGACACTGACTACCTGGAGTCAACCTTTGGGTTCTATGACGAGAACAAGAATCTTGTTCGCGTCAAAGTAAAAGATTGTCTTGACACCAGGAAGCTAGGTTATGACTTCGAACAAGTTGACATTCCTTGGCTGAAAAGTAAGCCCACTCCCAAAAAATCAACCACCAAAGTGGCCATGGCTTTTGGACAAACTAAGAAAGCATTTGCGGCTGAAACGAAGAAATCAGTGACACCACTTGTTGCATTCCCGTTGGTATTGGACAAACCGATTACGACAAAGGTTGCGAGACCTAATAAATCGAGAACCACCCAAGAGAAAGAAGCGGCTGAGGAGATTCTGGTGATAGATGGGATTGAGCTGGAAAGGGACGTGCCTGCCAAGTTCGATGTGTATATAAATGACGAAGACGAGTCACAGACCACACCAGACAACACAGAGTTCGCAGGGAGCTTTGTGAACGTGCCCCACAGGCATAAGGGTATGAACACACTGAAGACAACCATGAGATTGGGAATCACAGAGTTGTTGGAGGATTTGGGAGCTGACGATGATGATGATATAGTGGTCACCCTCGTGCCCAGAGTCGGAGCGGGTCTTATTACCGTTGGTAGTTTGAAGACGGAGTTGCTGGAAAATCTGTGATGTTTGAAGACGGAGTTGCTGGAAAATCTGTGATGTACTCTCTAGCTTGGCCATTGTTGTCTACTTTCCATTATCTGGATCAATAAGGGATACGTGTTCTTGTATCATGTGTCCCCTGTGTGCATAAATGGCCATTAATGGTTATAGTGTTTATGTCTAATTAGGTAAGTCCACTTGCCGCTCTTCTGTAAGTTCTCTGTTCTCGTCGCACATCGATGTATGTGGGAGTCTGCAACAGGGGTCTTTCCATATCTTTCGCCAAATAAAGAAGCTTTCCATGAGTTCCCATGCTTGCACGAGAGTTAATTACTCTTCATATTTTGCTCTCTTTAGGTACATTATCTTTGTTTATTATAGTTAACAAGTAGAGTTCTTACGATATATATCTATATCTATATATATATATTCACTTTTAACCAAAGAAGTACATACAGCGTTGTGAATATCGATTAACAAGTTTCACAACACAATTAATTAGTTATCTGCCACATGCACAAATATATAGTTCCATTTTTTTAACTTAATGAAAAAAATTTTAATCAGAGCTTTTTTCTCTCCAAAATTTTCTCACTCCTGATTTTTTTTCTCGACAGCCAAACAACCTATATTCTATTTTCTTCTATCTCCTCCATCCTCAAATCACGTCTTTCTCTTATGCCCACCTTTACTTCAACCCCGATTGACACAGATCTCAGCAATTAACATTTCGAGAACAGAGGATCAAGCTTCAAATCCCTTCTTTCTCACGGCTTTAATCCCCAGCAAAATGTTCCGACAGCTACTCTTAGTATTGGATTCACTCTCCAATCATCCTGACCAATATTTGAAAATTCTTGCTTTGATTCAATCTCCTCCCAATCAATTCCTGCTGCCCTTGCTGTCACATCTTCAGGTACCCATTGTTTTTTTTTTCATACTACTCATAATTACTCCTACATCCTAGACAGAGGTGTTACGGACCATATTACTTGTTATAAACCTTGGTGATTCCCTCAAGAATCCGTATCCCTAATTTGAAATAGTAAGACCTGAAAGAGTTTCCTTGCCTAAATCGGAGGATGTCACCTGCAGCCTCCTAAAAACAAACAGCTAATTTTTAATTCTATTTTTACGTACCTTTAATTTCTGAGAGTTCCCACTTTATCTTTATCTTTAATTATAATGAAAGTAAATCTGATTGGTCAAAGAGTTGTCATGCTCCCATTTAATACACCAACAGGACACCAAATTCGTCACGTGTAATTGAACTCCTCCTCATAGGCCTGTTTGGCAATCAGCTGATTGTATTAGCTGTTAGCTGATTCTATCAGCTGTTGACTAATAGCTGATTCTATCAGC
>JAOSBN010000002.1:34337393-34352546 GCA_027563595.1 Erythroxylum suave | reverse complement strand
CAAAGTGTACATATAAAGAACTTATAAAATTAAAGATCAATTCTTATAATTCTTATGTACCAAATTTAAAGATCAATATTTATTACTTCCTTTTAGTGTATGTAACAATGCTCTTTTCCTTTAAATTTGCACGCCAAGTGAATATATATATATATATAGCAAAGTGTACATATAAAGAACTTATAAAATTAAAGATCAATTCTTATAATTCTTATGTACCAAATTTAAAGATCAATCTTTATTACTTCCTTTGGGTATATGTAACAATGCTCTTTTCCTTTAAATTTGCATGCCAAGTGAATATATATATATATATATGTATGTATGTATGTATGTATGTATGTATGTATGTATGTATGTATGTATGTATGTATGCATATCACCCTTTTCTTCCTTATTTAATTTAATAATTGGTCTTTGCGTACTAATTTTCTACTTGGCTTATGTGAGGATTCTTAGTGATTTTCTTTTGAAATTGATTGTTAGATATGCTATTGATGTTTCTTATTTGATATCCACAGATGTGATATCAATTATTGAAATTCATTTGGAGCTATTTGATGTTAACATATAAGGCAAAGAATATCAAAGTATTCTAGGTACCCACATTAACTTAGGTTTTTATAAAAATATGACCTAAGATGATTTTAAGCAAATATCATGTTTCTTTGTTTCTAGAAGGGCATAGGATGATAATGATTTTTTTAAAACCATTTTCTTGATGAAGAGGAATATATGAATGCTAAGAATATTACATGCTCTTTTGGTATAATCTTGTATGAAAGTTATTCCTACTTTTACCTTATGAACCGTATTTACTAGGTTTAGAATGTGAACCACACTTTATTAGGGTCCAAGAGTTTTAGTTAATTTTTCACTACTTTTAGAAAATCTAGGTAATGATTTTTTTAAGAGACGAATCTATTTCTTCAATGCCTCAATATTATGTAAAAAAATCATGCTCATTGTCATTAGCAACAACTACGCTATTAGGTTATATCGTTTCTTGTGTATCACATTTCAATTTCTCATTCTCATTCATATATGCATCTAAGAGCTTTAAGTTCTTTCTTCTTAAATTGTTTGTTCCTCTTCTTCTTTAAGAACTTCTTGAATTCCTTATGATGAGCTTTATATCATCCTCATCACATTCATTTATGAAGTTCTCCTCACTATTAATTTTATTATCCTCGAAGATATTAAATAACACATTTGTTCTTGATGTAGTCACTTCCTCTTCATACAATTCATTCTTTTGCATCTCATAGATAAAGAGAGATCTAACTAGCTCTCTAATAGTATGATGCTTAAATCTTTGACTTCATTTATAGTCATCACCTTTGTCTCCCAAACCATTAGTAAAG
The DNA here is from genome assembly GCA_027563595.1 of Erythroxylum suave. NCBI lineage: Eukaryota > Viridiplantae > Streptophyta > Magnoliopsida > Malpighiales > Erythroxylaceae > Erythroxylum > Erythroxylum suave. Next base: position 34,351,182 of record JAOSBN010000002.1, on the reverse strand, counting down.
ATTAAAGAAAAATTCTCACCAATTCTAGATTAGTTTATGATTTACTAAGACGTTTAGGAGTATTAATGATATACATGAAGCGAACATACATGTTATAAATTGATTCATTATATTCCAAAGAACCAATTCATATTGATGCATAAATATGCTTATTCTCCTACTTATGTATTTGCTTACTTATTATTAATATTATTAGTACTAATACTAGTATTAGTATTAATGTGAGGCCCAAAACTATCACCTAGTAGGAATATTGTTTCATGTCCATGAAGGTATTTGTAATGGGTGTTAACGAGTATGAAAGTGAGTGCTTAATACAGGACCTAATCAGTATTAGCAGAATTGTTGAAGTAATTTGATATTTTGCGTTAATTGTGTTATGCATGCATAAATATACATTAATCGTGAGCTAAAATGCTAAATGAATTAAGATAGAATGCAATTACATCGAATATGATAAAGGTGTGGTAAAAGAAGGAACTAACAGGAACTAACCATTTATGTAGCACCCCACTCCCATAGAGCGTGTTCCTGAACATATAGACGGTATTCGAGAATACACTATATAATGGTGATTTGCTAGGACGGTCATTCAAACTCAATACAATTTTTTTAAAAAAAACAACGTTGCAGTTTTGATGAATTTTACAAATTCAGTGAGCTACCCATCATCAGTGGCTCACTCATAACATATAACACATACAATTCATGTAATCATGTTCAGCTCAATCAAAGTAACACTTCTTCCAGAGCTATAACTCATATTCTACAATTTGCATCATAATACAAGAAACATTTAAAAATACAATCATTTTTTAAGTCATTCCAGAAGTACATTCTAAATGCAAGAATATCATGTAATCATTTCAGAACATAACACTCATTTGTGACAATTCTTCTTATCACCATCAAAAAGTCATAAGCATTTCTCAATATCAACACAATATAGATCAACATTCATTTGCAATCAATATCATGAACACATTTAAAGATACAATTGCAAATGCAAATGAGACTCATTCCATTTTAACTTTGTTGTGACCGAGTGCCTATTTCACTGTCCCGTATTCGTTATGGATACTGTGCTCTTTTCAGTACTATCCCATATCAATTGTAGATACTGGGCTCATTAATCATTAAGCTTGAGGCTCTGAGGCTCATAACTGAGCTTAAAGCTCTTTTCGTATTGGCTACTTTGGTCACAACTCCTTCATGTGAGCATGCATCATGTAATGAAGTATGATAGTTTACATAATATATCATCAATCACTTCCAGTCAATGAGCACATTCAATTTTCCTATTTCATCGGATGCAAGTCCGGTATTCAACAAATAGTGGAGCATACAATTTCCATATTCATATTCAAATCACAAACACTCCCAATACAGTCTTGAATATCTAACTCCTCGGACAATCAATTGTCCGGAATCAATAATATCACAATTATATCAATATCAGTTCATCATAAAGGAATTAAGTTTAATCAACACAATTTGAACAGAACAGATTTGCAATCAAAATCTCACATCTAGGTTACCCACTATACATACGATTCCAGCAGAAGCATAAATATTTGATTTTACACAACTAGGTTATCTCACAGTACACTCCAATTAGCTATTGCCTCGATGTGCCGACAATGTCTGGATGGTGTCGATCGATGTTTGCCTATAAATCAAACAATACACACATGTACACATTACTAATTGATCAATCAAATGAATGCTCAAAGTTACGCATGTATATATATCATGTTTCATGCATGCTTAATTGATTATTCCAGGTCTGAAATCTTATTCACAAATCATACTTATACCTTCGTCATGCTTTTTGTGTTAATTAGTTTGCGATTAGGTTTATGCATTAATACACTTGATCACTTTCAATTCATCACTCACACATTTATCACTCTTTTTCCTAGGATTATACACTCATATAATTTCCTAGTTCTCATTCAATCAATCCCAATTCATCACTTACATACATTGAATCACATTACATTCATGAGAACATCTTTATATCATTATCAACTCATATTTTACACATCCTTGAACATTTTTCGTGATTAAAAACCTCTTATAACATACACACAATTGTTATTTTAAATCTGGAATTCCAGAAAGCTAAATCTATACATTCACCAAACCTTTTTCAGCAATATAGATTCATTCATTTACTCAATTCTCATTCATAATTACCCCATGTTCTTTAATACTCATTCATCCGTACCTGATACACATTTCTCATGTTCTTAAGATCATGTTTCCATTAAAATAACTCATTTATTCCTTAAACAAATCAAAATTTCCATATTGGAACTCAACATCATCAAAATAGTCCATTATTTAGGTTTTGACTTCAAATACTACATAAACTTATCAAGATATCTTCTAGCCAAACTGTTTCACATAAGCATTAATAGGACATCAATTATCATTTTTCATGTTTTATGCTTTGACTAATTCAAGCTTTAAAGTCCCCAAAACTAAGGAAATAACATAAGGTTCCTGCACAAGGGTCTATCATAGGCGGTATTGGGAAAACAAGCATAACTCAAGCTCTAGTCACTATTTTATCAAGCCACTTTCACAGAGGTCAAGATATGACCTATGTTTACAACTTTCATACTTTTAATTTCTTCAAATTTATGCCTTAAAGATATGTAAAACAGGTCGAAAGAGGAAGATGAAATTGAAACCAGAATTTCAACCTACAGCTCTAATTTTCCAAATTTGCTCTCAAGATAGATTTTCAGGTCAGTTTTGCATGGCCCTTTTATCATAGAAAATGAGTTATTTAGGCAATTCATTCTTCTAAAAAATGTTCCCATATGTCTTAAGTTTCTAACAACATCAAGTTCATGCAGTTTGGTTCAGTATTACGCGAGTTATACTCCAAATAATACAGACTATTCTTGCATCGCAACAGCACCCATTACTCAAATTCAAGACAAAATTTGAAACCCTTATAAATAGAATTCAAATTCGATTCCTTTATGAAAATTGTAGAAATATGTCTCTAATTTAATCTAAATTAAAATCCATCCCATTTGAATATTGACATATCAAGATATGGCTAAAAAACAAATGCCTGTTCAATGAAAACAATACAGATATCATATTCCAGCACACTTTAATCATTAGCATCATTTACAAGTCATCCTAATTCATCATCATCAATTCTCTATCATAACATGCTATAAACACTAATCATTTACTTACATGTTTAACTCCAATTCCAGCTCAAAAGATCAAACCAATCCTGTACTCCAAGGAAGTAGAAACATCACACATTCAAGGTAAAACTTAGATGGATTTCAGCTAAGTGTAGTAAGACAACTTCAAGCTGATCTTTTACTTAACTTTGTGATGCTAAAACATGGATTATTTGCGCAATAATTAGGCATAACCATAAGCAAGTCCAGGGAGGTGAAAGAAAAGAGTTTTGGGTGATGTGAGTAGAAGAAAGAATAAGAAATGAACTAAACCAAGTTTATTCCTGTTGAATGTTACACCTAAGCTGTTAGGTGTCATCTAATGGAATGGCCACATGTCTAAAGGCAAGTTCAACATTTATCAAGTATAGCTACTGCCATATGTTATCATTAAAGCTAGGTCACATGTCATTTAAGTACAGCAACCATTTTTCCATTAATCAATGTCATTTGTCATCAAGTTACTAGTCCATTTGTCCCACAATGATCAATGCCAAATGTCACTCAGTTATAGGCTTAATCATTCTAATTTTAATGTAACAATTTATCTTATCACTTGGAATTTTTCCTAAACCAAATATACATTATAATCCTTCAATTTTCCAATTATGTCAATTAATTCCAAATTTAATACTTGTAATCAATCATACTAACATTCAAGGTATAAACATGTTATAATGCACATAATGAACATTTTAAACTTTTCATACCTCGGAATAAATCAATTGAGTGCATATGCTATCTTTGTAATGTATTCTAGTTCATATTTCATGTGTGTATATGCTAATGATATGAATGTGAATGAAATGCAAATTCATGAATTCCAATGACAACTAATGCTCTAGCGTCAATATGGAACTTGTCACTCTACGCACCTGGTCACTCCACACACCATAAGTTTTACATAAACATATGAAGAGGGTGAGAGGAGGTCGGCCTAGCATTTAAAAATTAAGAATTTTGAGATCCTCTTTGCACCAAAAATTCACTCTAAATTGATATCAAAGGGATCTTGAAAGATACACAAGATATTGGTGAATTTGAAGTCTAAGGTAAGTGAATTTCTTGTATTAAGGATTAACTCCTTCCTCATCTCCTATTCATCTAGGGTCTTGTTATGTGTATATAATTGTTAAAGATGAGTTCTGAATGGGTGTGTTATGTGTAGAGACTAAAGACAAAGGCAAAGGGAAGTAAGTGAAGTGAGGAAAAAGGGTTTTGATCACTCCTTTAAGAGGTATGGGAATTTTTGATTTGTTTACTTGGATTTATAAACGTGATGTGAGGCAAATTGATAAATAAGTATTCCACAAGCAAATGGGATGTTTTTGGTTAGATTGGATGTGATTTTACGTTGCTCTTGCATGATAAGATCGAAGATAGTTGATTTGGGATGTATACCTTGCTAGATGGATAAGTTCCACTGAACCGAATTCTATAATTTGGCCATAACTTGGCCTATAGAACTCCAAATTATATAATTTTAGTTGAAGATTAAACTAGAGGCATATTTTAAAACTTTCATGAAGGAAACAAAATTTTATTCTAACTCTTAAGATATTTGAATTCTGGCTTAACGTTAAGTTCTGGCTGCTATCCCTATTTTTGAACATCCTGTCATTTTTTGGGTATAATGATGCAATCATATTCGTATATATTTTTAGTACCTTATATTTAGTATCTTGCATATGATTTATGGATATCTATGGCCTATTTATCATGTTTTATCATTATTAGAGCTTTAGACACATAAAAAACAAAAAGTCCTTAATAGGTTGAAATCAACACCGCCTTTCAGTTTCTGGCAGATTTGACCTTTTGACCTTAGGGAATTTTTATCTCGGGATTGGTGAATCAGAAAATTCTATGATTTGTCAGGCATAATTAAGACTCATTGAAGAATTTGTCCAAAAAGTTTCAGAATTTTTGGAGCTGTTATTTGAGAAAAGTAAAATTTTGAAGTCTGCTGTAAAGTTGGAGATGTTCACTCTGACTCTTGTGATTAAAAAAATTCATATATGAGATCCAACCGTTGGATTTCTACGCTCCAAGCATCAAATTGAAGCTGAATCAATGATCTTTCTGGTGACCAATTTTGAACGGTCCACATTCCATATTTTATTTTTTATGGTTAGTCGAAGTTGGTCCAGAAATCAGCCAACATAATTAGTCTGAGAATGATCAAAGTTTGGGGCCAATTTTGGATGGCTTGTGGCGACGAACCAGTCCATAGACGACTTGAAAAGAGACCCAACTCGATGTAGAGCAAACCCAAAAGAAGTGCAAGAGTAGCTCAGCCCACGAAGAAACCCGAAATAGGTCAAAATCTAAGTCTAAAGTGCAGTAACGTATGCATGCGAGGAAGCTTACACAACTCACTTGAGGAATACATGTCCTACTCCAAATCTGTTGTTTAGGAGAGACCAGATCTCATCTAGCTAGTATAAATAGGGTCCCTTAGAATAGAATAAGATCTGTCTTTTGTTTTCTTATGGGCGTAAGCCACGTTTTTTCTTTTTTTCGTTTATTTTAGGTAAAAACCCTATTTTTCTTTTCTTCTTCTTCTTCTTTATAGCCGAAACTTGCACCATGGTTTTAAACCAAAGTTTTGACTTTGTTTTAATTTTAATCATGAAATAAGTTTTCTTTTCAATTGTGGAGGTTAGCGTTTATGAGATTTTGTGTTTAAATCTTGCTACTTTGTGTTTGAATATTTGTGCTCATGGACTGTATGAAAGCCGAATTATGTTGGATATTTTTGAAGTCTAGAATTCAATTTATCTTGCACGATTTGTTTGCCAATTAATTGAATTAGGTGTTAGTCATCACTTTGATTAAATAAATGACGTTAATATATTAAAGTTTAAAGGTATATGTAGAATTTTATTGTTCTTGAGCATAGAATTATTTAATGTACGTTAGTCATTTTGAATAATTTTAGGTTCGATCAAAGCATCTAATCTTAATGCTTGCATGTTTGTGTCGTTCATGTTAGTTTTTAATTGATGCTTGCATGAAAAGGTTTTGCATTACATTTAAGTTTTGGATGCAAAGATTATTATATGGTGAACCCGAATTTTGATCATAAATTGGTTCAAAAAATCTTTGGTATCAAATGACTAAAATCAATCTGGGGGATTAGTACACACCTTTGCAATTGATCTTTAATTAATCTGAATTTTTATCAAACTTTTCCTGAAAATTTTCTTCTTAAAAAAATTTTCGGCACTTTCTAAAATTTTCTGTTTTTAATTCTCAATTCTTCTTTTTATTTTCTTGTTGATTTGACGCAAGCAAACCCCCCATAATTTGGTTGCATGCATCTAGCATCTTAGGAATAAAATATTGCATTTTTCATCTTAGATATAATTTGCATTTTATTTTTATTTTCCCCTAGCATATACACGCTTACCTTTGATTAAAAGTTAGATTTCTTCCTTGTGTCTTGATCTCTGTGGGACGATACCCTTACTCATCTATACTACTTATCAATTTAAGTAGGGGATTAAATTTGTAGGATAACGACAACCTATCATGCAACTTTCAGAATAATTAACCAAATTGTATAAAACTCATGTCATTATGAAATTAAGACATAGTGGAACAATTGTCTAGAAGGCCTTAAAACCTAATTCGAACATTTTCTATATGCATTTAACGGAACAAGTAGAGGTATAAATGGTGAGTGTCTGTCATGATCGTGACATGGGTTTCATGATCGTGACAGAAACTCACCATTTATCATGATCGTGACCCTGTCTTTTGTCACAATTTGGACATTGTTTTCATTTTCAATGTTTACCGAATCTCGTTGGACCCCTTTTGGGATGTCACCAAAGCTTAACAAACCTACTATAAGTGTAATATGAGGCTCATCATGCATGTAATGTGAATATAATTTAATGCTTTCATTGATGTATTATTGAAAAGGAATATGATCATAAAGCATATAAATACGATTAGGCATGATAAACATTTTCAAATTATAATCGTAAGCATAAGGGAATGAATTTGTATCTTATGAACTTTTCTCTTTATTGTGACTCTTTAATATAATTATGATGTTCTGATGATTAGTTTTAACCTATCAAGTCTTAGTTATGGGTAAATAAGCTTACCTAGAAGGGTCTACAACTGCTTCTATTTTGAGACATTACGGTGTCTTCTTTCTTAGAGACTTAAGTCTCGTCCGTTTCAAAGGCTATTGCCTCTTTTGTAGATACCAATCATAGGTATCTTCTGTTTTGTTCTTGTTAGCCACGTCTGAAGAAATTTGTAGGCAATTTTGTATATGCTTTGATATTTGTTTTGTTTTGATGCAAACTCATATTTTGATTAATCTCTTAATATCATTTTCAAATACTATTATATGATAATTCATGACTTTTATTGTATTTTCCATTACTTAATTGTCACGAATCATTTACATGTGATTGTTAGACAACTATTGAGAGTAGTTGTCATCTTGCATCAATATTCCCTACTAAGCTATATGCTTAGCATGGTGGTTTTTCCTCTGTGTAGGTCATGATAAACAGGATTAAGGTTGGGACGCCCACAATGGCGAAAGAAGGACGTGTAACCTTTTGGAAGATCTTGTATCTAAACAGTGTGTTGGTTGTATAAATATTAAGTAGGAATTTTGTAGTATATATGAATGGCTTGTACTAACCATAACTTATAATGAGATTTTTATTAATGTATAGATCTTATATGTTTAATTTGTGACTTGAATAAACCATACTGAAATATGAGGTAATGTGTGTTTGCCTTATCTCTAGAAATTATTGAATTGTCTAAGTATGCTTTGAGTGCATTTGTATATCCTCCTGGGCGTATTAGGGTGTCACAATTAATATTACTAATGATATTATTACTATAACTATTTTTATTTTTTAAAAATTTTTATAGTAATCATTATTATGATTTTCCTACATATTATTATTAATATTAGTAGTATTCTTATTATTATTTTCATCATCATCATCATTATTAATATTATTAATGTTCTACTTTATCATCATCATGATCATCATTATGATTATGATTATTATTATGATGATGATGATTATTACTATTATTATTGTTGTTGTTGTTGTTGTTTTTGTTTTTGTTGTCATCATCATCATCATGATTATGATTATGATTATTATTATTATTGTTGTTGTTGTTGTTGTTGTTGTTGTTGTTGTTATTGTTAGTGTTACTGTTATTATTATTATTATATTCTTATTTCTTATGGGTCATTCAAAAAAAGCTTCTCTAGGGGTAAGGGTCCATACATTGGACCTCTTTAGACCCCGTATTAAGCGGAATTTTTATTAGGTCATTGATGTTGTTTCACTTAATTAGTGCACTTGTATGTGATTTCAAATATGTTTCATATAATAAAAGGTAATTATTTCTATTAAAGAGTGGATATTTATATATGATTTTTACTTATTTTGCTAAAAAGTGAATGAAATTGTGCCATAGAGATCTTTGCTAAAATTTTGTTAGAAATTTATATATAATGAAATCCTCTTTGATACCAATTATTGGTCCTTATATTGCAAGCAATAAGAGGATGAATTGTGTATTCACTTTTTGCCTATTTTTAAATTAATAAATGAATTATCTATTTTAATAAATGATTATGAAAATTCACAATGATATTCATAAAGTAATCATAATAATAAATAAGAGAGTGTGGGGTAAAAGAGATGAAATTGATTTATAATGGTTTAACCAAACAAAAAAGAAAGGTGAAACCGATTTATAGTAGTCTGACAAAACAACTCTTGACCTACGTTCAATCCTCTAAATTAAACAGTTGAGAATTAATTATCTTCTTTCTTCAATAATTGAAGAACAACCCTCCATATAACATCTTCTTTGTTATGGGTGAAAAAGAACAATCATAATTATCAGGCTTTGCTATTGGTGAATAATAATAATTTACAAATCTTATTTAAAGTAGAGTAACCCTCACAAAGTATATCCCATTCAATTTCTCCATTTATAATAAGTATATAACTCAAAAGCTCATATTGCTCACACTAATGAACAGTTGCTTAATATATGTTATGTAATGCATATATCTACTCTCTAACATTTTAAGGCTCTTAATAATATAACTCTCTAGTATGCTAACCAAATTCCTACAACTCAGATATATTCTATTCTTACTAAAAAAAACCTAAAAATGTTGGAAAAATAACTATTATTATAATAACTAGTAGCAATGATATTGGTGGACTAATTGATACGTTAATGAATCAATGTGTTATATTAGTAGACCAATACTTCATCAAATAAGAAAAAAAACTCATGATACATAAAATTTTCACTTCTTTTTATATATTGGTCAACCAAGTTAGACATTGATCAATCAACGTGTCAATAACCTATTTACTATTTAATTTGTTAGCTTAACATATGGGTGGTTCATACTAAAATTTGGAATTTATTAACTATATCATTACAAATTTATGTTAAGATAATTATTAACTGAATAGCAGTGCAAAATTTAAAATCTCAAAGCTATTACTTCATTGTGATCCTGATAAATTTATTTAGAAAAGAATGAAAACTCTTCAAGCTCTAACATTCAACTAAGTGGTATCCAACGAAACTTTAAGAGACTAAGGCATTATAAAGTTTGTGGGATGTCCTTTAAAGATGCAAATGGTGCAAAGCTTAATTTCATATTAAAGTGAAATTATAAGATCATTTGGTTCCAAAAACATGGAGGGGATAGGAAAGCTTAAGTGGCTTCGTAACAACATAGCAAAGAACAAAACATCCAAAGAGTTTTGATCAAATTTATTTGTGTTTCAAGAACTTGGGTTCTCAGAGCAAGTTGAGATGGGAATATGGAAAATAAATGATTAAAATTTTGAACATTTCAAAGTATTTAAATTTAAGTAGAAATTAAGTATTGAGAATATTGGTAAAAAATGAGATTCTCTAATTAATACTTCCATAGCTAAACTCCATAAGTGTATGAATTTATGTAAGGAGTAATATTTATTTCTTCTATAACCGTGCCTAGTATAATAACTTACCTCTAGTAATTCCAACTGGATCAATTAGGAATATAAAATATAAGATATTGTATAATGCAATATTTATTTCCCTGTCACAATCACCAACTCTTATATCCAAAGTTCTTGTTTGCAAGTTTTGTGAGGGGCTTCTCATCCTTAAATAATGGTTACCACTAATGACCACTATTGACCATTAAATAATGATTACCATTTTTTTTTTCTAAATGAGAAACACCATCTGCACTTTCATATTTTTGAAAATTGTATAGAAATTTTTATACATAACATGTTGAATACATGAACTAATGCTCTTATTTATACCATATCAAAATTCGATTATTGTGGCAATATATATTGTAATGATTTATGTTTTTAAAATTTAAATACTAAAACAATTGTAACGTTATAAGAAATTCATGTATAAATACCTATGGGTTCAAGTATGAAAATGGTATTATTATTTGCATCTGCACTAATGTCCAATTATCATGACGAACTTCTTTTTACAGAATCGAGTTGTATAAAAATCCATAGCCATCGAACAAATTTTATTTTAAGTAGTCTGTCAAGTCGAGAATCCGATATCCCTGTCGTGAAACAGTAAGACACTAAAAGAGTTTTCCTACCTAAATTGGAGGATAACATGTCACATGCAGCCTCCTAAAAACAAACAATTAATTTTTAATACTCTTCTTACGTATTAATTCTACTAGTTCCCACTCTATCCTCATCTTTAATTATAATGAAAGTGAATCCGATTGGTCAAAGTGTTGTCATCCTCCCGTTTGGTACACCACCAAGACGCCAATCTTCACATGTAATTGACTCCTCCTCATAGTGGAGCAGCCACCACTACCCAGTCCACTGTGTCCCTTCTGATCTCGAATCTCTATTTTCTCCCAATAATCACGCAAAGAAAGGCCTAAAACTGAGCAAGCGACAAATTCTCAAAATGCCGGTGAAATGTCACTCCAATTTTATCATGTCCAACTACTAAATTAGATCAAATTGGGCATCTCATAATTGTTGATCGGTATCTCAAATTCGGAAGCTTTATTGGACACGTTATATTGAGATGATTTATCAACACCACTAAAATTATTGTACGGCTAAAAAGTCCAAAAAGCTTTTCAGCTAAAATTCCAAATACGTACCAAATAATACTGTTGTCCTACTGACTAGTCGTTGTCTCCTTCAAGACCTGACACTTCTATGTGCTGGTGAGACTCAAAAGTAGAAAAACAGCTAGTAAGCTAAGCACCAGAGAAACATTGGTCATGCTTTGGTATCCGATGCCAACTTAATAGTTCTTGTACTCAAAAAGGTGGAATTGCCACTCCAAGTGCCTTCACACTCCAGCCTGATAGAGTGGTGAAGGCGTAAATCACAATTTAATCTCCCTCAGTCAATAGTTCTTGTTCTATAAGAAGAGAAAACGTCATGATCCTTGCTTCTCACAGAATATGTAAAATATGTATAAAGCACAAAACCAAAAAGTAAAGAACTTGTATGCACAAGATAATGCTGCGTTTACGAAGAAGAAGAGCTTAGTTACCAAAAATGGAAGTAGAAAAGAACAACTCATGGATGTAAATATTTTACCATGTTGTCAATATGTTGAACAGAAGGTTAAAATACAGAACTTCCGATTCTCACCTTTAAAAGACGACGAAACCCTCACGGAAACTGCACTTAAGCCCCCTTGCCACTCCACCGTAATTGGCTTAACATGTATACACAAATTATATTATTGAAGACTCTTTACATGTGATAAGGAAGAGATTAATATATCGAAAGTTAAACGTCTCAAAATTAAGTTCAGAAAGTACAAAACCTTTGGCTCTTTATAGTACGAAGTACAAGCACGTTCAAAGGTAGTACCGGGGGTAGCTGAGGGTAAGTGGATGGATTAAACGTAAACTATTGATTTATCTATTAATTAATTGAGAAATTAGGTAGTTTTTAATAATAAAAATTAAAATTGAACTTGTTTTCAAAAAAAAAAAATTGAACTAAAAAATTAACTGATTCAAGATTTGAATTGGTAAATTTTTAATCAATAATTGTAATAAATGATTGAAAAAGAAAAAAAAAGTCCATAAGATAATGATATAAAGTCAAATTATAAGTTAATGATATTGGCTATATTAACTTTACAAATTAGGTTAGTGGCACCGTCAACCTTTTTGGTTTCTTGATTTTTCGTTTCACTGTCAGATTCGAGAAAAAAATTTATTTGATTAAATTTATGATTTCTTTTTTATTTTAGTTTCTTATTCATATTTTTATAAACTATAAAATTGCTTTTAATTTTATCATAATATTATTTTATTATTATCAAAATATATACTATTTAATTATAGAATATAAATTATTAATAAGAATCATGACTGATATTATCGAATTATTTATTTATTTTAATAAATATTTTGAAAATTAAAATAGTTTAGATTTTACAAGATAAATATATTTTTAAATTTTAGATATTCAAAAAGAAATAATTTTAAAAATTAAAATAGTTATTTATGAAATAAAAATAAAATTTAAAATATTTATTTATTTAATAAAATATTTTAATAAAGCATAATAGATCAATTATTAATACTCATTAATAAATATTACAAAAGAGATTAAATAAAATTGATTATTTAATTAATTTAACCCTTATTTATATAACATTCAATAATTTCATTGTTTTATGCAATATTGGTATTTAAAATTAAATAATTTATTACCTTAAAACATAAACAAAAATTAAAAGTCAGGAAGCAAAGTTTCGAGTCCTCAGGCGCAATAAAATCAAACTTAATGTAGATCCTCAAAGCCATATTGGGCTTTTAAGCTTTGAAAATTTGAACCAACTATGTGATGTAGACTTGAAAAGTTCGTACGCATTCAAATGTTGGACTTCTCACTCTTTCTGGACCTTTCAGTTAGAATCCATAAATCGGCTAAATTTTAATATTTTCTAGTGTTTTTCAATTTTATCATAAGATAAATTGTTTTTTAATAGAAATATAAATAAATTCTCTCAAGAATTATATAAAAAGATAAAATTTAACAATTAAATGAAGAATTTATTTTTAATTAAATATTTTTTACCTTACTTTCTAATTCTAAAATATTTTTCAATTTAGAATAAACAATAAAATTCATGTTAAACATTTTGAAATATCAATCATATGGAATCTAAATAATTTATTAATTTCTTCAAATCTAATACATAATCATAAAAATAAACTTATTAAAATTCATGCTCTTACAAAGAAATAGCTTTGATAAATAATAATTTCCAAAATTTATTTAAGTCACAAAATAAAATTTGTACTAAAACTCAATTTTTTCAAAAAGTTGGTGATTTTCTAAACAATTTACACATTTTTTGCATCAATTTTAAAATTTATTAATTTGCTTTATTGGATCAAAATAAAATGTAAAAATGTGGACAATACAAAAAATCTAGGCTAATGGACCAAACGAATAATAGTGAAAAGATATATTTCCAAATAAGTTGGGATTGCTATTCCGAATAAATTTATTCAAGAT
>JAOSBN010000002.1:34317262-34337293 GCA_027563595.1 Erythroxylum suave | reverse complement strand
GGACCAAACGAATAATAGTGAAAAGATATATTTCCAAATAAGTTGGGATTGCTATTCCGAATAAATTTATTCAAGATTATGTTGCATAAATAATATCGATAAAAGAAAATTAGTAATAGTATTGATTAAAAGGTTTAAATAAGAAAATAAGATGTTTACGATAATGATTATCCCACATTAGAATTAAAATGAAGTAAAAGATATGGTACTCTTTTGATATTCTTTAGATAATTAGATGATTCATGAGAGGGAAGATAAATTATGTTCAATGTTTACCTATTTTATAGAATAATGAATAAATTGTCTATTATAATAAATAATTTTACCAATTTCAAATATGATAATCACTCAATCACAATAATAAATAAAAGAGAGATAAAATCAATTTGTAATTATTTGACCAAACAACGCTTTGCTTATATCCACTCTTTAAATTCCAACTGAGAATTAAGTTTTTTCTCCTTTAAATGGGTGAAAAACAATACTTCATACAATATTTCTTTGCATAAGTGAAGAAGAACTCCTATAATCATATTAATTCATTATGGATGAAGAATAACTATGTACAAATCTTGTTTAAGTAAAGAGTAACCGTCACAAAGTGTATCCTAATTAATTTCTCCAATTGCAACAAGCATAAAATTCAAAAATTCTTTTTCTTGCTCACACCAATAATTAATGGCTCAATATGTGTGATGCAATAAATATATACACTTTAAAGCCTTTTAAGACTCTTTGTAAATCCATAATATGTCTAACCAACTTTCTGCAACTCATATATATATAGAAAACAATCTACGTATTGATTACTGGAGTATCTAGTATTTGTTATCTTACTCCCGTTGATCTCCTTATTGGAATATGAGCACTCTCTAGTGTTGGTGTTTAATTCTGAACGTTATCTTTATCATAGTCTTCATCTGATCGATTTTGAATTGGAACATCATCCACAGTTATGCTCAGCTAGTGATTTTCAACTTCGTCTCTAAATTATCTTGTCTCTATTTTTGGAGGAATTAACTCTGAGTCCACTAGGTCACCATCAATTTTTAGTACATCCTTTTTCACTTTGCAAAGATCTTTAATGGTTTAATCTTCGACAAATATAGCATCACGACTCCAAATTGGCGTCTTTTGTATTGGATCATAAAACTGATAGCCGAATTGATTTTTTCCATAATCAATAACGATACACTTATGAGTATTGACATCAAGCTTGAATCTCTCATATCTAGGGATATGGACATAAGCTTTACAGTCGAATACCCTTAAATGATCATAGGAAACATACATTCTTTAGAACATCAGACTGTAAAGGGACGCAGGGTCAGTGATTTAACACATGTACTGTTGTCAATAAAGCCTCACCCCAAAATGTCGTAGTCAACTTTGTATATGATCTTAGGCATCTAACTCTCTCCATCAAAGTCATATTCATCCTCTCAGTTAAACCATTCAACTGTGGTTTCTTAGGAGGGGTAGTTTGATGTCGAATACCATGCTCTTTGCATTAAACATCAAATGGTTTAGTGTGTTTGCCACCATTATCTATTCAAATGCATTTCAAATTCTTTCCAATTTGTCTTTCTACTAGGGCATGTAATTGCTTGAAAACATCTAGCACTTGATATTTAGTCTTTAAGGTGTATACCCACGTCTTCCTAGAATGGTCATCAATGAAAGTCACAAAGTATTGAGTACTACCTAGTGACTTTTGTAACACCCCAACATATACCCTAAAAGTATTATAGCATGTCTAGGGTGTATTAAGAAGTGAACATAATGAATTAAGAGCATCTTAGTAAGAGATATTACGGTACTTAATGTAAAAGATATGGGTTAATGGGTAATTTGTTCATTTTGACATGAACATATCACTATAATTTGGTTATATCTTGGTCTGTATACCTCCAAATTGGACAATTCCAATTGAAAATTAATCTAGAGACATAGATATAAAATTTTTATGAAGTAACCATAGTTTTATTATGCCTTTAAGGCTTTTGAATTCCGGATTGAACTTGAGTTATGGCTTCTATTCTTGTTTTTGAACAACCTGCAATGTTTTGGGTATAACTCCTGGAATAATTAACCAAATTGCATGAAATTTATTACATTAGAAAATTAAGACATAGGGGAATGAAATTAATTGATAATATTATAGGATAATGTGGGAAGTAATGGAAGAAGAAGGACCAGTATGCAATTTTTCTAAAGTTAACACATGGACCAATTGGATTAAGGCATGTGTGACCAATAATAAGAAAGCGTGTGTGTCCAATAGGAATCACACATATGTGTGAGTCTTGAAAGTTCTGGAATGGGGATATGGATAGGGGAGATGCATAACATTTTGTGGATTCTAAGTTAGATTTTTCTCCTCTCCATTTCACTTTCTTCATCCCATTATTTTTCATGTAGGAAATCAAGCCAATCTTAGGTTAAAATCAAGGTAAAATTTAGGGATTTCTCTTCACCTTTATCTCTTCTTACTTTTCTTATGAAGGAATGAAATTATAAGGATGGAAGTGGGACTGATAGGTATATTTTTGGTGTTTTTATTTCGCGAGTCAAGCAAAGCCTAAGAGGAAGGGAAGGAAAGGCAATAGAAGAACTACTTTATCAATTTTCAAGTTTGAGAATTCAGTTAGTTGATTTCTGTATTTGTGTATGATTGAATGCATATAAAGATTCATTTTGATGTGGAATTTTTTTTTGGGATGTGGCTTTGTTGTTACTTTGCATGAACTTGGTTGTGACAAGAGAGATCATGTAGTGGAATTCTATCTAGGGTAGTCATATTGTTTGAGTCATAACTTAACCTGTAGACCTCCAAATTATATGCTTTCAGTTGCATATGAAACCTCATAAATAGATCTAAATATCTATAGGAGGACTATAACTTAATTCGGCCTCTATTACCTTAAAAATTGAGCTTGAAAAAGTTGACCTGATGTTACCCCCGTTTTGAAGCAGCTTGTGATTTTTTGCTTATATCTTATGATTTAGAAGTCCAAATGGTCTGATTGTTAGTGATATAGAAACTATAGACATAGAGAAAACAATGTCTAGAATACCTTGAAACCCAGTTAGGATTTTTATATATGCACATTAAGGAACAAATAGTGGTATGAATGGAGAGTCTGTTTGTCATGACCATGGCATTGTTTTTATTTCCGATTTTTATCGAATCTTGTTTGAATCTTTTTGAATGTGTATGAATACTTTCAAACATCTACAAATGAATGAAACAACACTTACCATGTGTGAATTGGGTCATTGAACATTAGAATTGAAGATTGAGCTTAATGCATTCCAAAGAAAACTTACTTGTACATAAATGATTGGTATGCATATTTATTGCTCATATATGTATAGTATGATTATAAAAGTATGATTTTGACACTCTTCTAATGGTGGTAAGTTATGGCTTGCATGTATGAACACATATATAGATTTTATGACTTGAAATGCATATCATATGATTTTTTGATAAATGAATTATAAAATTTACAAATGGTTAAAGGAAATGTTATAGTGTCTGCTCTATTGTCTTGGTTGTGGATAGGTAGGCATATCTATAAGGTTACAATGCAGTTGCTACAGTTGACATCACTGGTGTCTATAGTTTGATACTTTTAGGTATCTAAAGTTTTGTTAGGTTTTGATAATGCATCTCATACTTAATATATATCAAATATACGTAACGGAAATAAAACAGAAGGTCAAAAATCATATTTGCTCATATATATAGATTAAAAAAATAAAAACATGAAATGTAAGATGTTTAAATACCTTTATGATGATCTCCTTCGTTCTTTAATCTTCTCCACATTGGGTTATCGTTAACCACGATGATCAACGCAGCTCGTCTCTAATGAAAGTCCACACAAAGATAGAAGGATGAAACCTCACTAAGAGATAGCTAGAATTCTTTCTTTATGCTAGCAAAGACAAGAACTCTTAAGAGAGTTAGAGAAGTGTGTGTAAGAAGAAGAACCTATCTTTTTCATTTTGTGTCCCACATAAGATGCAAGAAAATCATTTCAATTTTTTGCACCATTTAGCCTTCCATAACCCCATCACTAATGGAAAGTTATGGGAAGTTAATGGTCATAAATAGCATACATTAATGGAAGTTATAGGAAGTTAATGACCATGAATAACATGCATTAATGGAAGCGAACAACACTTGTTTCTAATCCATTCAATGCAACATTTTCTACCATGATCACATCACGATACAATCCCAAAACACTCTCTCATATCTTGAATCACAATGTAAGACCATTATCCTCATCCTTTTGATCCCCTATATGTGTAACCCATTAGGTTTTTGGTTATGTTGGCAACTTGAATTAACATTTATTTCAAGTAAATTAAGAGCGGTATCTAGTAACACGTCATGACCTCCAATCGACTGGAAAGTTAATGGTTTGACTAAAAACCCTTCCATATGCAATGTTTCCATACAATTTGTCCCTTCACCGTTTATACCCCACTTAGTTCAGAGTATGATCAAAGTGTCAACTCCCACTAGAATGATTATGACACATCTAGTCTAAATGATATTAGATCTTATCCTAAGGATCTCATTACTCTATGTATCATTTAAGACTCTCTTTATGACACAAATTTGCTCTAGCTAGAGACT
The DNA here is from genome assembly GCA_027563595.1 of Erythroxylum suave. Taxonomy (NCBI): domain Eukaryota; kingdom Viridiplantae; phylum Streptophyta; class Magnoliopsida; order Malpighiales; family Erythroxylaceae; genus Erythroxylum; species Erythroxylum suave. The sequence continues at coordinate 34,332,639 of JAOSBN010000002.1, read as the reverse complement.
CCCGAGTAATAACCCCGATAAGAGGTCGTGGGTATGATCTCCTTCTATCAGGAGTGGTGAATATTGTACCTAATCACCACCTTATGAGTAACCTTTGAAAGGCATCGATGAATGGAGTCAAAATACAGGATCAATATCTAAGATGTCCTTGAGCACCTCAAGTCAAAGGATACTTGCACCATTGCTATGATGAGACTATCATTGACATTGGAATAGAATATCCAAATGATTGTCTCATAGTAGGTCAATCCAATATACTTACTACCCTTAGTAAGAATCCACCTGTTAACTCTAAGCAACCCATGTGTACAATTTATAGGATCTAATGCTTGATCTAATTAAGGAGTATAAGATGCGCTAGTCTATCCAGATTAACGATATCCCATCTTATTAATCCTACGACTAGGGAAAGTTTAGGTACTAATATAATTGTACATGATAGGAATCTCATTATCATGATCTCATTATAATTTCCTCCATCATATGTTTTGTATCAAAGACTTCATTAAATCAACTTAAGATCAACATGAAATCCATAAACGTATGAACATCAAAATAATGAAAAATGCCTTTATTAATCATAAAATGATTTATACAATAAGTGTTAAAGGTTATTGCCTTTAGAGCACATCTTTAACAAGTTTGATACCTTCAGGTATCCACAATTCGATATCTTTGTGTGTTCACAGTTTGATATCTTCAGATATCTACAACACTCTTTATCCACACCGACAAAAAATGTGCAAGCCTAACATAGAAAGTAAAGTAAAAAGATACAAATAAGAAATACACAATGATAACATAAATGATCGGTATATGAATGAGCATTTGCATTTTTATTGATAATTTGTATCATTGAGTGTTGAATATCAATGTTTGATTTTTGAAAGTAATTTATGGTATATGAAAAAAATATTGAAGCATGTCTACATTATTTATTTGATTAAGTATGTCATCATCATTTATATTTATGTCATGTTGATAAATGTTTGTGCTTGGTAGATGACTACTGTGAGTGGTCATCCAAACTAAGTGTCTTGCCCACTAAGCTTTCAAGCTTAGCACGGGAGATAATCTGTGTAGGTCCAGGTCATAGGAGTGAGGTACAAGGAACATCTACAAGGACTAAGGCCAACAGTTAGGACTAAAAGTGCTCCTGGATGTGTTTTTTGATTAAAGAATTGTTGTATATGTAATAAAGGAAATTGTATGTTTTCTTTTTGGAATACCTTTTTAATGTAAAGATGTAATACTACTTTTAAATGATATTGATGAAATTTTGTAATGTGTAAATGTATAACATTGAATAGAATCATATAACTTGAATGCATGTATAAGAATTTGGTTGCTATTTGTGTGGATGATTGTATGTTGGCATTAGCCCATATGGATTTGAGTGTACTAGATCTAACACATTCTTCATTATAGAAGAAGGGCAATCTTTGAAAGCAACTCTATTTTTCTTTCCTACTAGACAATTATAACACTTCTTTAAATGCACTTGGTCAATTCCAAATAATGCATTCTTTTTCACCAAGTCATCCCTTTGTCGCTCATATGATCGAGTCTCCTATGCCATAATTCAATTGAATCATCTGTCTCCATTAGATTTACAATATCATTGGAGACCTTTGCTTACATCACATACAACTTTGAGCACTTCTTACCTTTGGTGATTATCAAGAAGCCTTTAGTAAGTTTCCATTTTTTAACTTTGAAATTACTACAAAAAACTTAAGCATCAAGTATGGCAACAGAGATCAAGTTTAGGCAAAGATTAAGAACAATTCTGACACCTTTCAAAGGATTTCTAAGAAAATATCACCTTTTTCAGTGATTTTTTCCAAGCTGCTATTTCCCATTTTAACGACACCAAAATCTTCTTATATGTATGATGAGAAGAGTTCTTCATATGATGTGGAATGAATAGTGGCACCACTGTTGCCTATCTAGTTAAACTTGCAGGATGAACTATTCACATTATTATCATTTGAAATGATGTGAAAGTCATCAATGATGGTAGCTATCGATCATCGTCAATGTGATCATCTTTCGTAACTTTTTTGCCTTTGTTCTTTTCTTCTTTGAACTTCCGACAGAACCTTTTAATATGACCCTTCTTTTTACAGTGATGGCATTTAATGTTTGAATATTTATGTCTTTTTACAGTGATGGCACTTAATGTTTGAATATTTATTTGATCTTCTTCTGCTCTTATCTTTGAAATTTGGACATCTAGATTTGCTCCTTCCTTTGAAACCTATGACCAGAACTTCTAACTGTGTTGAAAAACCTAAACTCTATGATCTCCATCTCATCTCTTCATTCACAATTCCACTTTTTTTTTTTACATATTTCATGTTAACAACAACATCAACTGTAGAATTGGTGATTGAAATCTTCAAAGTCTCCCAAGACTCTGGCAGGGAGGTAAGCAAGAAAAGGGCAAGCACTTCATCGTTAAACTTTATGCCCATTCCTAATAATTAATCCATGATACCTTGAAATTCATTTAAGTGATCTACCATAGAGGTATCTTATTGATATTTTATCTGCATTAATTTGTCAGATAAAAAAATTTATTGTTTTCAATTTTTTAGGCATACAACCCCTAAAGCTTCTTCCATAATGTTCATATGTGAGTCCCATTACAGATATGGTTGTACACATTATCTTCCACAATTGCCAAATAAGACTACGTACCTATTCATGCTCTAATGCCCACTCCTCGTCTGACTTATTTTCAGGTTTATTGTGGTAAACAACGGTAAATGCATTTTTTGTGACAAACAAAAGATCTTTAATCTTGTTCTTCCATATGTAATAGTTGGATCCATTTAAGCTCATCATTTTGCTTATCTTCAATGAGAAATCCTTTGACACAGAACCAAACCTAGTCCTAATACCAATTATTAGGAAAAATTTCGTATTATATCTCACATGCAAAGTAAGCAAGGAAATATCATGTTTACTTTATAATTCAAAATTTATAAGATGCTCTAACTTATATGAAATATACGTATAGCAATCATTTATTGTTCTTCAAATTAGAAGTTACCTAAAATAAAATTCATGTTAAAAACTTGAACATTTCTTACCCCATTTAAAAACACTTAAACTTCAATTTTAGTTCAAACAATATCATAAAAAATTAAGGGTTATTTTCTTTTATAAAGTACGTGTTTGAAATTGATAAATAAGGAAGAGTATGCTACATTTTAAAAACTAAAAAATTGTCACTAACAAAAGTGATTAACAAAAATTAAACTAGCTAACATAATATACGCTAAATATATTAGTTTATATTAGAGAATTCCTACATTGCAAGGTCCTATTTGCTTCTCATTTCAAGACTTGGATTGGACTGAACATTGACTACTTTTATAGTATAATGAACACGAAGGAAGATTTTAATGTAAATGATCTACAAAATTTTTGGAGGATTTCTATGTAATCCATTGTTCCGTTCCTTCTAGATGCGGTAGAATGTGGCACTAAGATAACTTCTAAAAAGCTTAACAACTCCTTTATTCTTTACTCTCAAGTTAGTGATGCAATGCACTATCTCCTCCCATTCTGTTTTATTGCAACTTATTCCTAAATGAGCTCGCATTTTGTTGTAATTCCATTGTGTGAAGTTACATCTAAAGAAGACCATTCCTGTATAATTCACAATTAAGGTTGGAGACATGAAATTTAAACAAATCTTTGCTAGTTGGTTTACTAATAACTACCAGCCAAAGGATGAAGGAATATGCAGGTAAGATGTATGAATCATATACCGATTTATACCAAGGCTTAATTACAGGATTGTGAGCATCTAATAGTTTTCTTTTGTAGGATTCGATGCTAAAAATCTTTGTTTTATCATGTGTCTATTGAATAGAGAAAGGCTTAGAGGACTTTAAAGTATACATAGACAAGCTATTGAGAATATCATTGGTACCCCTATAGGAGTGAAAAGGATGAGTTTTCTTTAATCAATTCATTGATCTTTGTTATTTGTAGATTAGTTCCTTTAAGGAATTGTAGAGAGATAGTTTTACAAAGGGCCTAAAGAATTTCATTGACAAAACTAGAAAAATATCTTTTCTATTTCCAATTTTTGTGTTTCAAAAGTTAAATCCTCTTCCTTGTTTGAAGAATATGTTGAAATGTCCATGACATCTTTGTTTTAATAGGAATAGCCTAAATACTCTCCTTCTATATGTCATATAAATGTGTCCATTTAACCTAGAGGTCTTCTTTATCCTTACATAGATTCCAAAGTTTCTTTGCCATCAAGTGTTTGTTTAGGAGTTTGACAGAAGTGATTCCTAGACCTCCACAATTTTTAAGCTAGTTTGTAGAAGACCTTTTCACTTTAGAGGGCTTTTTATTTATACCAAATCCACTTCATATGAATTCTTTAAGCTTCCTATCTATTTCTTTTATTGTCACTTTGGAAAGGTCCATATGTGAGCTTTATTATATATAGAGAGGTTATTTAGGATAGTAATTATGAATTGAAGTCTAACTCTATATCTTAAAAATCTATTAGAATAATTATTAAATCTTTTTATTGATGGAATCCAATAGAGGAATGCAATCAAGGGAGGAGAGTTATTTCTTAGTGATTGGATCTCTTAGTTACTTGAATGGGATGTTTACAAAGGGAATTCCATTTCTTCATAAAAGAAATTAATTGACTTTATTTTTGTAAGTGTCAATACTGTTATACCACAATTACGTGATGTAGCTATAACCAGTACTAACAAGTATGGGTCAATCCCACGAGGGCAACAAGTACTAGTAATTACTATTGTTCTATTATCTAGCCTATAAATTGATTATTATTTTAATTAAAAAAACTAAAAGAAAGTAAATAAAATAAACAAACAACACGATTAAGCAAAGAATTAGGAAGTGCTAAGTTAATTACCAATATCAAGTGATTGGTATTTAGGTTTAAATTTCCCTAAACCTTAACAGATTGATCTTTTGTTATGCAATTGGGTTGATGATTCATTAGACTATGTAGACTCTTATGGTAAGCTAATAACTGACTTTGAGTTTACTAACAACTAATCCTAAAGTTTCTATTCCAATTAATTTGATTAAATTTTATAGGATTGTGTTATTGATTTATGAATCCCTATATTAGGTTTGACCATAATCCATAAGATTTATGTCAACTTATCTCTAGGGTTGCAATTGACTCTTTTCAATTATTATGGATCTATTCAAACTTAGGATTTCTCAATCGCTACATCAGAAATCAAATTATGATCTAATATTTTAGATTACTAGAACATAAATAAAACAAGTAACTGGATCTTAATAAATCAAACAATTAATTGCATCCAAAAAATAATTAACACATTGATAGGTTTGAAATGCATCATATTTTATGGTATAGGTTGAAATGTGTTTAGTCGTTTATTCGATTGTTTAGCATGAGTTTTAGGTAGAGTTGTGTTAGTTTGTGATTTATTTGTGTTTTAAGTGTTTTATGGGTTAGAAAAATTCTTTGAGCTTAAATTTGATATTTTTGAGGTACCTTGATGTGTTTGTTAGTGTTTTAGGGTCAACATTGAAGAACAGAGAAGTTTCGGAGATATTCAGGCTAAAACAACGGCCCACAATCATGAAAGAAGGCTCAAATATGGGCCACTGTCATAGCCTGCATCGGGTAAATGTGCAACCACTCCCAAAATTTGCATTTCGACGGATTGTTTGGACCTTTCAAAACCTAAAAAAAACCTAGTTCAACCCTAAACACAAAAGAACATAAATAGAACAATAAGAATATAAAGGAGTAGCTTTTGCATCAGCCACCATTTTAAGAGATTTCATCGAGAGATTGAGAAAGAGAAGAAGGAAGAGAGATGTGGCGAAGAAGCTGATGTGAAGTACTTTCGAAGTAGGAGGTTTCCCAACATGTGAAGTACTTCCCGAAATAAGAGGTTTCCCAACATTGTTGCCTCCATCATCCATTCAGATCTTATTTTTGATGTATTTTCAATTTTATTAATGTATAGAATTGGAATAACCATTGATGATAGGATTTTATGAATGTTGAGGATGTCTAAACTCACCTTTGAGTTGTTTTTATCTTTGATTTAATAAAAATTTGATTGTTTTATGTTATTTGGATCCATTGTGATTCATTTATGAGATTGCATAATTCGGTAATAGACTATGAGGTTGAATCAAATGAAAAATAAATAAATTGGGCTAATGAGAGTTAGGTGATTTAATAAGAATGGGAAATTAATCAATTTGTAATTGAGTGAAGAGAGATCTCACATAGGTTACTGACAATTTATTGGACAAATTCAGATCTAATTAGGGTTTTGGATATATTGTTAATTAAGAGATTGAAAATTTTTATAATCTAAATAGGCTTTACAATTTAGGTTTAATGGTTATAACTTGAGAGGGAGTAACCACCCTAGCATCTTCTGGTACTAATAATCCAATAATTCATAATCGATTAGGTTAGAGTTAAAAATAGGTAAATATTGCTTTTTCTCTCAATTGGTAGTTCCTTAGGTTGATTCTTGAATGTGTGCATTGCAATTCGTAATTTGTTAATATTTCTTGATTGATTCTTGAGTTGAATTACTTGATTGAATTGCATTCCTATTTAAGTTTCGTTACATTTTGAATATTGCACATTATTTTGGCCTTAGATTTTAGGATTAGATTAACCCTCCTTGTAAGATTGATACCTTAGGTACTACGCGAATGACCCATATGCTTGTGGATTATCGAGGTTAATCATTTGAATTTACTCACGATCAAGTTTTTGGCACCATTGTCAGGGAGGCAATTAGTTTAGTTCCTTGATTTAAGGCCTTTTCGCTATCTTTTGTTTTAAGAAAATAGAGAAAGAAGTTTGGGGCATAAAGTAGAGACACAACAAGACATCTTAGAATGAGAAATGAAACATCTGAAGGGCTAGATGCCAAGAAGAAATGAAAAGAACAATGATGCAAGATAGATATTATAGGGAGCAAGGAATTTTTGTGAATTACATTGAGGCATAGTATGTTTGGGGAAGTAACGATCCTTATTGTAACATGTACACTCCGACGTGGTAGAATAGCCCCGATTTCTATTGGTCCAACAATGTAAGGACTCATTTAAGATGTCAAGACCTTTTAGGACTTTAGCAAGATGAGTCCAGTTCATGGGATTCTAAGTTGGACAAGATCTTGGATAATCTCACAGATATGGAAGAGGGACGAAAGAGATTAAAAGAGAAAATTAAGCAAGTAATGGAAAATCATGCCTTATCTATTCATAACCTAGAGATTCAAGTGAGACAACTTTCCTGTGAATTTTTTAAGAGAAGTGTGTAAGACTCTCTAAGTAATATAGAAATATAACAAAAAGAGTAATATGAGGCTATCACACCTAATAAGGGTGGAGAGATAAAAGGACCAGTGGAAAACCATACCGAACCTTGCCTTATTGAAGACTAAGGATGACGAAAGCGTATGAAGAAAATAATGGTTATCCTCCCTTTTATTGATAGTTCTTGATATACCATGTGTGAAGATTGAAAATCTTTAGTAGATGTCCATAAAAAGAACTTTATCCTTTAGATTAATGATGACTAAATGACATTCAACATGAATATTGCATTAAAGAATCCGAAGGAAAGTAACACATTCAGGATAATTGATGTGTTCAAATCTTCTAAAAAAACAAAAGGAATGAAGAACACAAGGCAAAAAACATCAAGGTTGAAGAAGCTTTGAAAGTCTCTGTTCGTGAAGCGGAAGAAGCAGAGGAGATGAAGGTGATTAAGGAAGAAAGAGAGCAACTCACCTTCTTACAGGGAAAACTATTGGACTAGATGGAATATTCAAGGAGTTCTATTATTCCCTATTTTATTGACATTTTGTTATTGAATAGGATATTAAAATTAATTGGTTTTCTTAAATTTATCAATATTGTCCTTCTAATCACTTTTGCAATTTTTAGCTTACTTACAGGCTACAAAATTGATGTTGAATGAAAAGGGTGGAAGCAAGCCTCTCATAATTGATTCCTAATGTGTTTCTAATGATACACGGTCAAGCTGATGACCATAAATTAGTACGTTAGGTAGTTAGGTTTAAATTGTTGTGCAGTTAGATTTGTTTTAAACTTCAAAAATAAAATTTTAATGATTTGAAATGATTTGGGATTACTAACTCTCTTATTCTCTCTTAATCAATTGAAAGATAGGAAAGTCAGCTTGGCATTGAGCGCATTTGGTCTCTATCTTTGACACCATCACTACCTCAGTCACCTTAATGGTTTCGTGTTCTAACCTTTTTCTTTTCATTTTTGTTAGTATTTTCTTCTTATGTTTTTCGGATATTGTGTTTTTATTCCCCTTAGTGTTTTTATATACCCTTCTTACATAGAGGATAATATGTTATTTAAGTGTGGGTAGAGTTATACTTTGAGTGTGAATTTTGCGTATTGTATGATAGTTTGTTTAGGTTGCATGATATTAATTGTGTGAATGCATCAATAGCTAGGACTTAACGATATAGATTTAGCCTTAAACACAACCTTTTAGGTTGCGAAGATTTATTAGCTTGTGAAATTAGTGACATAAATTACTTAGGGTTAAATATGCTAGTTAATTAGGATATGATGGTAGTCCATTCACCCTAGGAATTTGCCATACTCATTTATAATTTTAGGCCAATCAAATAAGTGGCATTATTAGTACATTAGTTAAAGTAATAAAGTAGACAAAATTTTGTGTAAAAAAAGAAAAAAAGAAGAAGAAGAAAGTTGTATAAATTTTGACGAAAATAACTATTTCGCTGGCCTTTAGGTTATGAATAGAGCTAGTAACTAATTAAGAATGTGATGTAGTTGAGTAAATAGATCGACACGTATAAAAAATGTGTGCCTTAATGTAAAAAGGCTATAATGACATTCTAATCAAGTAGCTTAATAACAACATGACTCAGTTAAGTAACCGGATCGACATTCATTACAAATATTTGCCTCCACGTAAAAAGACTAGGTTCATGTCCTTAAAGAAAAAATCAACAAAAAGAATGTTTTCAAATAAAAAGCTACCAAATTTGTTAGTAGCTTGATTTTTCATGAAAGCCTACAGAGGAATAGCTACACTTTTGTTTTGATTGAATGATTATCAATGTGTCTATGCAAGTGATAGGGATGAATGGACTTAACATCAAAGTTCTGATTAGTTATATATTGAGTCCAAGGTGTTTTGACGTAATTTTGGCATATTAATAATTTGGAACAAGTTGAATGATTGTGTTTATAGTTAAATTATTTTGTGATGTTGAAGCCATTACCCCATTTGTTGCACTGTGTGTTTTGTGCTTTATGTTGTTTGTTGTTTTGTTTGCTTGAGGACAAGCAAATGTTTAAGTGTGGGGATGTTGATAGGTGTGAAATTCATCATTTTTTAATGTATTGTTCGATATGTGTTTAGCTATTTATTCGATTGTTTAGTATGTGTTTAGGGTAGAATTATATTAGTTTGTGATTTATTTGTGTTTTAAGTGTTTTATGGGTTAGAACAATCCTTTGAGCTTAAATATGATGTTTTTGAGGTACCTTGATGTGTTTGTTAGTGTTTTAGGGTTAACATCGAAGAATAGAGAAGTTTTAGAGACATTCAGACTAAAACAATGACACACAATTGTAGCATAACATCCTGACAGAAGACTTAGATATAGGCCACAATCATTGGCTATAGGACCACGGTAGTTCCCTAAGTTGAGCAGATGCATAGCCACTCCCAAATTTTACATGCCGAGGGATTTTTTTGACCTTTCGGACCCCAGCAAAAACCTAGTCCAACCCAAAACACAAAAGAACATAAATAGAACAATAAAAATGAAAAGGAGTAGCTTTTGCATCAGCCACCATTGAGAATCCTTAGAGAGAGTTCATCGACAGATTGAGAAAGAGAAGAAGGAAGAGAGATGTGAACAAGAAGTTGACGCAAAGTACTTCCTGAAATAGGAGGTTTGCTGACGTTACTACCTTCAACATCCATTCAGATCTTATTTCCAGTGTATTTTTAATTTTATAATGTATAGAATTGGAATAACCGTTGATGATAGGATTGTGTGTTTGTTGAGGATGTCTAATCTCACCTTTGGGTTGTTTTATCTTTGATTTAATAAAAATTTGATTGTTTTATGTTATTTGGATTCATTGTGATTGGTTTTTGAGATTGTATCATTTGGTAATAGACTGAGAGGGTGAATCGAATGAAAAAAATTAAATTGGGCTAATGAGAGTTAGGTGATTTAATAAGAATGAGAAATTAATCAAGTTGGTAATTGTGTGAAGAGAGATTTGATATAAGTTACCTATAGTTTAGGGTTGATGGATATAACTCGAAAGAAAGTAATCAACCCTAGGATCGTTTAGGACTAATAATCCAATAATTCATAATCGATTAGGTTAGTGTTAAAGATGGGTAAAAATTACCCTTCCTCTCAATTGGTAGTTCTTTAGGTTGATTATTGAATGTGTGCATTGCAATTACTAATTTGTTAATATTTTATGATTGATTCTTGAATTGAATTACTTGATTGAATTGCATTCTTGTTTTAGTTTCATTACATTTTGAATATTGCATATCGTTTTAGCCTTAGATTTTAGGATTAGATTAACCTTCTTCATGAGATTGACGCCTTATATACTATGTGAATGACTTGTATGCTTGTGGATTATCGAGGTTAATCATTAGAACTTGCACATATTGAAATCCACGATCAAACATGTTCAAGTATCAAATAGGGTTTACATAGCCTAAATACTAACGAAAGTTTTAGTTATGCATTAGTAAACACAAAATCAGATATACATAGGAGATGCACGGTCTCTTACATTATTGTGCATTAGACCATGCATAACTAAAAATCTCTGAATATCGTGAAAATGCACATGCAGATGCACAATTGTGCATCCCTTCTTTGCAGCACATTTTTGTTTTATGTCATGTTTTCATCTCAATTCTTCTCTTTTAATTTTGTAAAGACAATTATACTTTGTAAACACACTCATTTAATTCCATGAAGGAAATTAGGGTTCTGGGAGATGCACGGTCTCTTACACAATCATGCATCAGACCTGCATAACTAAAAGTCTTTGAATATCTTGAAAGTGCATAGGTAGATGCATAGTTGTGCATCCCTTCTGTGCATTTCATATTTGTTTTACATCGTGTTTTTATCCAAATTCTTCTCTTTTAATTTTGTGAAAGCAATTATGCTCTGTAAACACACTTGAAACACATTAATTATAACCAAAAGTATAGAATATAAAAAAATCAAATATGTGGTAAAATTATGATCAATTATGCATCTGTTAGAAATCAAGAAGGGACGATCAACTAGAAGAAAAAGGAGACGAAGATATAAATGGCCAAATAAGAAAAGAAATTAAGCATGAACTCAATTACTTCCAGAGCAATGAAAAAAGGAAATCAGGTAGGAAAACCAAATCAAAGAGTACTAAACCCTTAATTATAGCATGATGTCAATTTTAGTATGGAAGGTTAGGGGTATAAATTACCTCAACAAGTTATACGATGTTAGGGATTTTTTCAAGAAACAAAGCCAAATTTGCTTAGTTTATTGGAAATTATAGTCAAGTAAGAGAACATCCCAAAGTTGTGTACACTAGGGAACTCCTGGTCATTTATATCTAACTAAGAACATCATCATTATAAGCACATTATAGTATTCTATAACTTTAGAAGAGTTAGGATGAACTTGCTTGAGTGGTTCTAATTTTAATTTCCAACTAAGAAATCTATGGAATAATCTATAATCCATCCGCTCAATAATGCAAGGCCCCTAAATCTTACTATATGACTTTAATAGTGTCCTTCATAGGAATGAATTAAAGGGCAGAGTGAAAAAATTTAACTAATGATTTCAAAAATTGCATGAAAATGGAAGTCAAATTCTTTACTTGGTATAATAAGCAAAATTCTAAGTGAATGTTAAAGAAAAGCTTGATAGGGCTTTAGTTAATGAGCTTTGGATTGAGAATTTCCATATAAACAAACCTGTTTTTAAGGCTCCAAGAATATCAAACCACTCCATAATCATCATACTGAAAATATAATACAAATGATGAACAAGAAGCTCCTTCAGATTTAATAATTTTTTAACAAAGGAAGAAGGTTTTGAAGAACCTGTCAATAAAAGCCTACAAAAATAGATTATAGCAAGCAAGTAATTCCAATATGTGAAGAAATTAGAACTAATTAAGCAAGAAATGACAAATCTCAATGCTAGAAGAAAAATACATATAAAGGATCAAATAGAAGATACTAAATCAAATCCTTGTTCAAAACTCCTTGTACCAAAATCTAGTTAATCCCTTACTAAATTAATAAGAGAAGAAGGTTTTAACTGAATACACAAAGATAGTATTTATCCATAACTCCTTTATGAGGCAAAGGGCTAAAATAAATTAGATTTAAAAGGAGGACAAAAATATGAAAATTTTTAGAATATAGTCAGATCCAGGAACAACTCTAGCATGATTAACTCTTTAAGAAAACCAGATGGGATAAAGCCTCTACCCAAGAAGAATTAATGGAGGAAGTTTTCAAATATTTTAGTAAATTTGTTAGTATTCAAGTTAGAAGTTCTTTAGACCCCTTACTAAGATCCTTAATTAATAGTCAACTTACTAAGTACCTGAAAGAAAGACCTTGTAGATTAGTCTCCATTCAGGAAATTGAAAATTATTTTTTGAATTAAACTATAAAGCTCCTGTCCTATATAGATTCCATGAATATTTTTCATAAAACTTGGCTTTCAATTAGGTAGTTATTTATTAATTTAGTTCAATAATTCTTTAAAAATATGAAATTGTTAAAGGAGTTTAACAAGACTTGCATTTGCTTGATACCTAACTGACCTTGAATTTATGGTCAATTTTAGAACAATTTCTTGTTGCAAATTTCTTCATAAAATCGTCTTAGAAGTAGTTACACAAAACTAAAATAGGATTCCCATCTCTTAATTGAAGATTCGTAAGTGGAATTCTGGAAGGGGGAAGTCATTGGTGAAAACATTTTGATGGAGCATAAGCTTTCCAGAAATTATGTAAGGAAGAAAGGCACTAAAGGATTATACATTGAAGATATATTTTGTTAAAGCTTTCAATAGCATAAATTGGTACTTCATCGTGTTTTTGTTTCAGGCCTTTGGTCTTGATTTTGAGTCTTGATTTTGACTATCAGACTAAATGCAAAGAGTTAGATTAGTTGACCTATCTTTTATAGATGACATACCAGTTTTTTGCTAGGCTAATGATAGATTCGTATACATAACCTCCAACTCCCTATAATTATTTAAGGAAATATTAAGACTGAGTGAAAACTATATCAAAATCCAACTAATATTATCTTTAAGTGTAATTGAGGAATTTGAATGACTATTTCAAGATTCTATGAAGCCAAGTTCCCTTCATTTACCTTGGATTAGTTGTCTATAGCAACTGATAGATATTTAGAGAGTGCTCTACTATAAAAAAAGAAGATTAAAAAAGACTAAATCACTTAAGCAGTAAAGACTTGTCTTATGTGAGAAGACTAATGCTGATAAAGTATGTGCTTTGCTAACCCTATATATACTAATCAACCCATATGATATTATCTAAAGGCATAACCAAGTTGGTTGAAAGTATTATGAGAGCTTTTCTTTGGGAAGTTAAGAAAGAAGGAAGAGTAATGGCTAACGTAAGGTGGTAAAAGGTATGTAGACCAATTGATGGAGAAGGGCTAGGGATAAGTATAATAAGCCATAACAATAAAATTATAATAATAAAAGGGCTATGGTGACTACTCACTGAGAAGAACGCACTTTGGTCATGATGTGTGGAGACTACTCACTAAGAAGAACAAAATTTGGTCACAATAGATAAACACATACTCAAGGGGAGAAGCTTATAGGAGATGAACAAAGATACAAATTGCTCTTGGGTTATGTTACAATTAATTAAGATGAAGGATGAACTAGTTGAATATATTAAGTGAAAGATTGAGAGTGAAAAGAAGTCCCCCTATATTTCGATAATTAGACCTAGAAAGGCTGCCCTATTTACCTTTTAAACCTTAGATTGCATTGTTTAAATAGTTCTAAGGAAAATGCCAATTTCAAGGGGATCTCAGGAAAATGATGGACCATTTATCTACCTGCATTGACTGAAGAACTCCATGTAATAGAATGGATATTGGAAGTCTATAAAGCAAAGGATGAACGAAGAAGTAAATGGTGTTGTAAAGAATTGAGAGAACTTGAGATCAAAACACAAAGTTTAAAGTGTTTTAGGCATGTTGGGTGATTTCTTTAAAATGTTATTTGCTCGACTATACTTACAAACTGGGTTAAAGGCAAATTACTTCTAGGATACAAAGAACAAAAGAGCATTCAAGTTGTAAGGGTATGAATGTTCTTTAAGAATTATGAATGCAAAGATTGTCTCGGTAAAGCCTGTTAAAAACAAACATTAATCTTAACTAAAACTTATATATATATGTATACTTGTAGTGAATAGATGTGATTGTTCTGAAAACTCTCTCTCTCTCTCTCTCTATATATATATATATATATATAAATATATAGAGTTTTCAGAATAGTCACGTATATTCACTACAAGTATACATATATATATATATATATATATATATATATAAAAGTTTTAGTCAATATATATATAGAGTTTTCAGAACAATCAAATCTATTCACTACAAGTCATAACTCTTAGAAAGGAAGCAATCATTTAGAACATTCACGTTTGTTCACTACAAGTCACAACTCTTGGAAAGGAAGCAACCCTTCAAAACTGTCGTGTTAGTTCATTACAAGTCACAACTCTTAGAAAGGAAGCAACCTTCAGAACAAGTTTGACTTTAACTACGTATATCACAAACTAATTTCCAATAATCCCCTACATAGTTTAGGACATAAGAAAAAACACAACACAAACCAGAAATCATGCATAAAGGAAGGTAGCTTTTTCCTTAAACCATCATGTATATCACAAAATCAAAAGGAAATGATTAGTGGCTCATTGTTTAAACCATCATTCACAAAGGTTCAGACATGTCGATGTGCTCATTGTAGTTCATGATCATATAGAAGAGATTTCCTTAAATTCCTGCTAAAAGCCGCACCACTTCAAATGATCATATAGGTGAAAAGTAGCAAAGGTGATTTCACTATATTTCTGACCAGGAATAGGACCTATCACAAGAATATTTTTTTTAGTGAGGCGATAACTCTGAAAAGAAAGATTCCCTATCTTTTCTTTCATCTCTGGTGAAATATGATCCGGGGGGGGGGGGGGGGGGGGGGGGAAATTAAAAACCC
>JAOSBN010000002.1:34305598-34317162 GCA_027563595.1 Erythroxylum suave | reverse complement strand
ATAACATTTAAAACACAAGAAAACAAAAAACGAGAAGTTAATTCAATATGGAACAAAAATACTAAAATTGAATCCCTTTTTTATACATGGGATTGCTATGACTATTTACATAATAGAGCAACCGTAAGGCTTTTCTTCGCTAAACCCAACACCTGTCCAGTGGGGGAAGATGGGGGAATGCACAGGATGGTAATAATAGGTCAGGTCGCTGCCACTACAAGAAAAACAGGATTTAGGAACGGAAAAAAAGTGCCAAATCTATCCTAATTTTGATTCTAATCCCAATTAGGGACGGATTTTCAAATCGAAAATTATCCCTCGGTATTTGATTGGTTGCAAATCTTAAGGGCAAAATTTAATCCGTCCCTAAAACACAGGAATCAAAAAAATTTTCCCAAACACCATTTGCAATATGGATACCAATCGAATTATTGTATTTGGTTTGGGACGGAAATTTTCGTCCTAATATTGGTACTGAATGGAGCTACCAACGGATTTTGAGAAGGATAATTCCGTTGAGCCTTATTTGATTTGGAACGGATTTAGGGACCAAACTATCGGAGCATTTAAAACAGAATGTGGGACGGAATTGGAGACGAAATTAGGGATGGACATGTGGTTATTAGAGACGAAATTAGGGACGGACATGTGGTTATTGGAGACGAAATTAGGGACGGACATGTGGTTTGTTTCAGCCCATTTTGGGACGGATTTAAGGATAGAATTCATTTTGTTTGGAACTAATTTAGGAATGGATGTTGCTTTTATTTTGAATACATTTTCAATTTTATTTTTATTTTCCAAGAAAAATTAAAAAAATTATAAATATCCTTAACATGCAACATCATTCATAATATTATGATAATAAATGAGATAAATAAAATTTAAAAAAATATGTAAAAAATTTATAAATATCCTTAATATCCAACATCATTCATAATATTCAAAATTTAAACATCTAATAATATTGACATACATGCAACTCATATCATAGACAATATCCACAATAGTTTCCAAATTATTATCGAAATTATTGAAGTCACAAAAGCTATAGAGTCCTAAAATCTTCCCTGGCATTGTTAGCATGATGGGTCATACTGGTAAGAGAGTGCTCACCCAATTACTCCCTTAGTGACTGCCGAGACTCCCCAGTTGATACTCGAGTAGGAACTAGCATTGGAGGCAAGTTTGCTCCCATTGATTGAAATGCAGTCTGGACCTATTCTTTAAACTGTTCAAGGTCAACTAGTTGTGCCTTCAATTGAATTACTTGTTCTTGTAATTGGATATTGGAAGAAATTGGGACGGATTTAGGAACGGATTTAGCAATGGAAGACTTGGTCCCAACATCGTTGTTATGATTTTAGGGATGGAAAAAGATTCTCATGGAAATTGGATGCAAATTTCGTCCGATATTTGAGACCAAAAAATTTCATCCTTAATATTCAGTCTCTAAATCTGTCCAAATGTGAACAGTTGCAAATTAGTAACTGATTTGGGGACCTTTTTTTTCGTTCGTAAATTTGGTCCAGAATTAGGGACAGATTCTTATGAACTTTACTTTGCGGGTTTTGGCGTCAAACTTTGCAACCGATTTTGGGATGAAAAGATTGGTCAGTGTAGATGTAGCTAACTTTTGGGATGGATTTGGGGACAGTTTTTTTAACCCATTTTGGTCGCAAATTCCATCCCTAATTAGGGACGGATAAATTCCATCCCTATTTTCTGTCCCTATTTGCAATTTTTTTTGTAGTGTGCTATCATATCCATGCTTGTAGTAGTTGTATGAAGATGAAGGCTGTGATGCATAATATGGTATTGGACCATTAACTTGGTGTTGATTGTAATAATGGTTTGAGTATGGTAAATGCCAAAGCTCAGCCCTCCGTTCACTCTTACATACTGCTTTAAGAACCTTTTTCTAGTCAGCCCATCCGGTCACAGTCACCTTCTAGGTTCCTATATCTATACCAATGTGTTCTACTCCTGCGAGTAATTTATACAAGAAATGATGAATTGACATCTTTCCTTTTTGACTCATTTTGAGTCTCTTTTAAGATTATGATATCCTAAGGAAATTGATGTATTAATCAAAGTACTTACGTTTGAGGTTTTGAAGAGCCTTTTTTTCTTTGCTTTCACATCCAGCTTAGTCCATATGAACTCTCATTTCTATCAAGTGTGTTTGGAGCTGTTTCCTAATGTTAAGGAGAGATGATTGAAAGCATCAATTGGATTACACATCTGGTAGTGAAATGTTTGTACTTTTAAGGTTTTAGCAACACAATGTAAATGCGATTGATAATTTCTTATATTTTTCCCATGATATAAACATATGAACGCTCATGTTCTTCTTCGACTTTTCTTTATTTCTACTTGCATATTTTTGTTTTAACATCTAAAAGAAATCTGTAAATTCAGACTAAAGATCGTCAAACTTGCTCACAACTCTGTGGACATCTAAGACAGAAATTGTACATATGCTTGCTCCTAATACTGTTTCTTACTTGCATTGTGTCTTTAAAAACTCAATTTTTTATGCTAGAGGTGATATCACTAATGTCCAATTCCATTTCTTGCTAATGCAGTAGACTTGTGTAACCGTTTGCCTCATTTAGCAACCTGTTAGTGTCCTGTCCTGCTGCTGGTAAAATTTAAAAGCTTTTCTTCTAGGACATCTGTTAGACATAGGTGTGGTGTTTCCTCCTTTCCTATCTGGTAGTGATTCTTGGAGGGTGGAGTTTTGGGGAAAGTAGAGTAAAATGTGGAGTTTAGAAAACTTGCTATGTTGCAACTAAGATTATACATGTGTTGAATTTATCAAGAAAAGATAAAAGAAGAATGAAAATCCATATAGGTTCAACTTCAGAAATTTAAAAGCCAGTTGGAAAGCATTTAATGGTTGTAACAAGAATTAGGAAAAACATTTCGCATTAAGTTGTGGCAAGTTTTGAGATTCTTTTTAGGACCTTTTAATTAATTACAGTAGGACTACAGGAAAAGAAAACAAGGGCAAGTTCTTAATTTTGCAGGCATTAATTCCTTAATGATGGAATTGAATCTTAATCAAATGAGACAAAAAAGTTATCACATTCCTTAATCAGATTTTGCATTGTTAACTTTTTCATTTTTTTTCTAAAATATTGAATGTAATAAACTCTTTCATGGAAAAACAAAAGGAACTATTAGTTACCTTAAATTAAAATGAACTATGTGCTCTTTGCATTTAAAACCTCTTGATGATGCTGTCTTCCTAAAAAAAGTGAATTTCCAAAATAGGAGAAAATGGGAGGATGTTCCTTGAAAGCATCCGAGTCCCAAAAAAGAACTGATAATGATTCTAGGAATTATGACATCCATTTCTAATTTTTCAATCTTTGCCCTTTTACATTGATTTACTAGGTTTTTTTTTAGTTGTAGACTATGTTGTTTTCTTTAAATATGGTTGATGAATATTACTTAATCAATTAATAGTATCATTGAAATCTAATGTCGAATTGAATGCAGGTGATCATTGACATGGGACCTGGTCTACCTAAGAAAAAGAATAAGGCTGCATCAAGTAGCTTAGTACTGATACAACTGCAGTCGCAGTATCGTCAACTTCTTGGAAGTGTAGCTGATGAGTCATCTACTAGCACACGGTTAGAAGATCACAAACCTGCACCTTGTGAACCTACTCCAATACTAAGAGATGTCACATCTGTACCTATTACTCATCCTAGAGATAAGTATCTACAAATTTTGAGAATGTGACGCAATATTAGTTCTCCATCAACTTCTCAAGAGATGCTTCCAGCTTCTTATAATCAGCCACCAGTAAAGGACACGAGTTCCTTTCCCAGTATTAGTGCTACCTCTACAAGCATTGCGGGTATGATCTTTCACATCACCTTGGTTAGACATACAAGTTTAATAATTTTTTTTATCTAACCAATTCAGAGTATGTTATATGCTTATTGTAAAAATATTCCTTTACTATATTTTAGGATCCACGACTGATTCGAAAAAGACAACGGGTGTCACAAAAGGATATAGATTGACAAAGATTAATAAGCAGATTGGTAAGAGATTGAAGATAGATATTTCCCCCGTTAAAGGAAGACCAACCAACTCCATACAGTTTGCCAAATTATCGAGTGAGATTGGTGTGGTATCCTAAACTTCCTTACCTATAAGAACAAAATGAAAAAAAAAACTAATAAGGAGTTGGACATTGCATTTGATAAGTTAGACGTAAGTATTATAAAACTATCTAATTTGTACGTGTTTTCCATATGCCTAAAGCTTTGACCAATAATTTATAATTTTTGCAATAAAAGTTGGAAGTTAAGGGAATGAGGACAGACAACGAAGTACATGTTGCTGTCAAAAAGTTTCTTTCTTTAAGATCTAAAGATCAAAGATTTCATTTTAAAAATCATTTTACTAAGCACGGAAAGGATGCTAAGTGACATAATGTCATAGTGGCGGAGTGGATGGATTTATGCAAATATTGGGAGCAATCAACTATAAAGGATAGTTAATTTGATTACAAAACTTAATTTCACAACTTTATTGACAACTGATTATATTTTAGTATTTATGAATTGTGATTTATAGATGTTATAATAGATTTTGTTACGTTTATGGTTAGGAAAAAAGTCAGAAAGTCAAATTGGCTAGGAGTCAGGTCAAATGTCGACCAAACTCCGGCTCCAAGGCCTTTGTAGCGATACGACATGAGATTGTGAGTTATTTTTACTTTGATTAACATTTCAAAATTTATAATAAATATTACTAATAACATATTTCTATATAGCAAAGTGACAAAGATGGAGAAGAGTGTGACCGGATGAAGCTATGATATCACACTCATTATAATGAAAGTAAAGGTCAGTGGACAACTATTGAATGCAAAGAAAAGTGGGTGAGTACATAGTTCATTTACAAATATTTGTTAGTATTTATGAATTTTAGTATCTAATTAATTCTTAATTTTTCAGGAATTAATATGCAAGGAATTGGCAAATTCAATAGAACAAGGTCATCCGATGATAGTGGATGAAGTGTGCGACAAAGTCTTGGGCACTGGATCTGATTATGTTGTTGGCATAGGAGTTGGGCCTGGACCATAAGGGAAGACTTTGGTCAGAAAGAGACTTCGAGATGAACTAGAGGAGTCGAAGAAGGTTAATCAGGAGTTACAATCTCAAGTCGACGAATTAACTACAAAGTTGAACAAATGCAGGATCGATTAACTACCAAAGTCGACTAACAAAGAATTGAATTTGAACAAAAAAAAAAGCTCTTGAAACTTTTATGTTCTGCACATAATATTCGTTTAGATTAGATATATGTACTCATATTGATATCTTATACACTTATGACGTACTTTTTATATTAATTATCGTATTATGACATATTTGGGAAATGCAATTAAATAATAAATTGTCCGCACATATGAAATTCTTGTGATAGAAAAATAATTATTAAAATTAATGATATACTAAAAAATTGAAGAATTATTAAATTAATAAAATTCATTAATAATATTGAATAGTTATTAAATAAATAAGATTTAAAAATTCTTATTTGAAAAATAATTATTAAAATTGGAAAATTATTAAATTAAATTTATTTTCAAAAAATTAAAAGAAAATAAAAGAAGAAAAGTGTATTCTACGATGTTTTTCCAAAACATTTCACGACGTTTTAAAAACATCACAGAATCATCCACATTTCGCGATATTTTCCAGAAACATCATGGAAAACTACATTCCGTAACGTTCCGAGAACATCGCTGAAAGCAAAATTCGATGACATTTCCTAAAAAGTTAGAAAATTTGAAAGATTCCATGACATTTTAAAAACATCATTGAATGTGACTTTCCGCGACATTTTCTAAAACGTCATCGATTGCAGCTTTCCCCGACGCTTCTTGAAACATTGCGAAATGTGACTTTCTGCGACGTTTCCTAAAACATTATGTGATGTTATCCTAAAACGTGGCAGAAAGGCCAACCTTTTAGTGACGTTTTTATAAATGTCAGAATGTTGACATATTCCGTGACGTTTTACATAAAATATCATAGAAACCTGTTGCCTACACCACTTTCGCAATGTTTTTTAAAACATCGCAAATTGTATTTTGCAACATTTTGGGACATTTTAAAAATGTCGCAAATTGCGTTGTTTTCTTGTAGTGAAGGTTATATGCTCTTTTCCTAACGTAAGAGTTAATTCACCCCCATTTACGTCGTGATTGAATATGCAGTGGCCAATAATAGTCATCCAAGAACTATTGGGGTTTCCACATCTGCTCTAATATCCAATATGTAGAAGTTTGTGGGAAAGGTATATTTATCAAATTTTACTTGCATATCATTTATAATCACTATTGGTTTATACACTGTTCTATTGGCTTTCTTACCAAAAACTTAGTAGGTACTAACTCTCTTAACCTTAGTTTCTGACTAAAGGTGTAAGGTATCATATTTATACTTGCTCCTAACTCCACATATACCCTATCTATGATGATTCTATTGATAATGCAGGGAATGAAAAAGTCCCCTGGGTCCTCTTTCTTCTGTGTGATGTTGGGGTCTTCTTCCAATGTTTGCTCCTTAACCTTCTTTTTTATGGATTCCTCCTGGATCCTCTTTCTTTTGTTGATGTTGATGTATTCTTCCAATGTTTGCTCCTTAACCTTTTTTTTATGGATTCCTTTAATGTGAGCCCTGTTTGTATTCGTTCCATCACTTCCTCTTCCTTGTTTGATTCAATCTCATATAGTTTCCTCACTGCTCTCTTCGTATATAAATCACGTTGACCCAAAATTGGGGATGGAAATACACGTCAAGTTACCTTAATTGATTCGATCAAGTTCCTCATCCTCGATCTGACTGATAGCCATGATACTTCCTCCAGGTTAGACTCGGTGTTGCTTAGAAGAGCTCTAGCATTCTGAGTAGACATTGCCTCTGTTAATTGACCTACTTGGACTTCCAAATTATGTATAGATGAGGCATAGTTCTTCATTACTTGCTCGAATTTTCTTTCAAGCCTCTTATGTGCATCTTCCATGCCTCCAATCTTATCCCAAATCCTATCCAACTTCAATTCCATCGAGCTTGCTTTATCTTGTTGAAACCCCGATTGTCCTAAGGCCTGAACTGTCCTCCAATGTTGTTCGACCAGGAGAAATTAGAGTGACTCTTCCATTCAGGATTATAAGTGTTGGAGTAGGGATTGTTACTCCCTCCTCGTCCATATTGCGCTCCTATATAGTTCACTTACTCCTGATGGTCTTCCTTTATTAAGTAGAAGTCCATTATATCATGGTCTAATTGGCCACAGAGCTTACACCTAAATTGTAAGGCCTTTACCTAGTTGAGGACGACACCTTCACACTGTTGAGTTGTCACGTCATGTTAACAATCTTTGTTGGTATCTCTATCATCTAATTAACCGCTATAACTCCTTTTTTTTCTCTAAAGGTAGTGGGTTGCCTTCCCTACTCATTCATCTATAAATAGTTGTTGCTTGCTATCTCCTCAATCAGCTTCTTCACTTCAATAACAGTCTTCTGCATTAAGGATCCTCCTAAAGTTGCATCGATTGCACCTCTTGTCGGTGGGTTCACTCCATTGTAGAAAGTTTGCAAAAGGAACTCATTGGGTATGTTGTGGTATGGGCACTTCCTTTTCAAATCCTTATATCTCTCCCACGCTTCGTGGATGGATTCTCCATCACCTTGTTGGAAATTGATGATTTCCTTAATTATCTTTTTGGTCTTTGTTAACAAGAAATACTTGTCCAAAAAGGTACGAACCATAATTATCTTTATGGGCACTACGTTGAATCCTAGCCTCATGAAGTCCATCAAGGTCCTCTGTTGCCATCCTTGGTTAACTCTATAGTCCATGTTTTGCTGAAAATCCTCAACCATTGTTGATTTTTCCAATCTCTTCTTTTTCATCTCGCCGAGCTTTCCTAAGGGTTTATTCTAGTCGGTTGATATCTAAATCTAACGATTTTGCTGCATGTATAAAACCACTCATAACTCTTGTGTTCATACAAGAGCATGATTTTTGAAGTAAAAATAAAGAATGAAAACAAAAATTAAAAACTAATCTAAACTAATGACTTAAACTATATATCTAAATTATTGTCTCCGTAGCAATGGTGCCAAAAACTTAATCAAAGGTTTGTGTATGATAAATTTTTAATGTTTGTAACCTCGATAATACCACAAGAGTACAAGTCGCATAGTACCTAGGATCTTGATCCCACAATGAGGCTTAATTTAATCCTGGAGTCTAAGGTTAGAGGCTATTAAACAAATCTTAACAGAAAATGAATTTAAACACGAGAACTAAATAAATCAACCAAACCAAATCAAATAACCAAACAACAATTGACAATTAACACTTAACAAAAATAATCAACAAACAACGATTAACAATTTCAGCTTAAAAATGAATAACAATTGCTGGAAATTGATTGATTTGTTAAATAATGATAGCACACCCGAGAATTCAACCTAGTGAGTTAACTAAAAGAGAGAAAGGGAAATTATCTATCTTTAATGCATATCTAACCGATTACGATTTATCAAATTAATGGTTCTAGATGATCCTAGGGTCGATTACTCTCTATCAAGTTATAATTGAACGTTAAAGTATAAACCCTAATCAGATTAAGGGAAGTAGTAATCTCTCAACTAACAACTGATCCAAACCTAATCAGTTCTTAAGTTCCTTAATAAACAACTGGAAACCTATATGTGATCTCTCTACACAAAATTTACTAACCTGATTTAATTCTGAATCTGTTAAATTACATAATTCTCATTAACCCAATTTAATCATGTTTTCTCCATTCACCCTCTCAATTTATTATAGAGATATAAAGTGTAGAATGAAACCACAATTAATTCAACAAACACATAAAACAATTAGATTTCATTAAATCAAAAATAATATTCTACAGATGAGTACAGAACATCAATTACAATTCAATTCTATCATCAAACTATATATGTATCCCAATTCTATAATCAAATAAAACTAAAATACAGAGGAAACAGAAATCTAATGGACGATGGGAGGCCACAACTTCAGAAAGCCTCTTATTCCGGGAAGCACATCAAGTCTACATCGTCTTCCTCTTCTCTCTTCCTTCTTATTTTTCTCAATGTCTCAAAGTTTTCTCTCCTCAGGTTTCGATATGGTGGCTATTCGAAAGCTCCCTTCCTCTGTTTTTTATGATCCTTAAACACCTTGACAGCCCTAGGGTTAATTCGGGGTCGAAATGGTCTGAAAAGTTTCCTGAAACTTGACGTTTTCACTTATTTTCATGTCTACTCGACGTAGGCCACGATAATGGCCCTGCCTGTGATGATCATG
This sequence comes from Erythroxylum suave, assembly GCA_027563595.1. Classification (NCBI taxonomy): domain Eukaryota; kingdom Viridiplantae; phylum Streptophyta; class Magnoliopsida; order Malpighiales; family Erythroxylaceae; genus Erythroxylum; species Erythroxylum suave. Next base: position 34,307,773 of record JAOSBN010000002.1, on the reverse strand, counting down.
GCCAGTTTCACAGCCTATTTGTCATGAGCGTTGCCCAAAAGCCACAATCGTGGCCATGATCAGACCTCTCTGTCAAGATCGTGGCCCGATTGCCATGATCGTGGCCTGGATCATGGTGGTTCACATCTTTCTGTCACGATTGTGGTGCCACAATCGTGACTCATGTTTTAGCGCGATAGTCTCCAAAACTTGTCCGTTCTTTGCCGTTGACCCTGAAACACTACCAAGCATATCAAGGTATCTAAAAACTATAACATTTAAGCTTAAAGACTCATACTAGCCCATAAAAATACTTAAACACATAAATTAACATAAGTAAAACCTAAACACACACTAAACACTCAAATCAACAGTTAATATATAACAAATTAAACCCCAAAACATGATGTAAATCACAACTATCAACCCTTGCAAAGCAATTAATCTTCTTGGTGCTTGTCTCGTTCATCCTTCCTTGTGTTTACATCACCCTCCTTTTGAAAAGGAATTGTATGAAGAGTGGGATCAAGTACATACGTAATTTTCAAAGCAGTTAGCAAGAACATCATTTTATCCTTCCAACGATTGAAGTTGGTGTCAATTCCATCAAGGCAATCTAACTTCACAAAATCTTGGTCCATCATTTCGAGAGTGGATTCTTGGGTGAATTCCTTGATAGCAGCAAAATATCACTTTAAGATTGTAATAGAATGGGGATTGGAAGTCTATAAAACAAAGAATGAACAATGAAGTGAATGGTGTTGGACACTTTCCTTAAAGTGTATTTTACCCCATTATATTTGCAAACCGGCTTAAAGACAAATTACTTTTACGATACAAAGAACTCAAGAACATTCAAGTTGCTAGAATATCATGGTTCTTCAACAATTATTAAAGCAAAGATTGTGTTGATAAAAGTTGTTAAAAATAAACATTTTTAATCTTGACTAAAACTCATATATACATAGAGTTTTCAGAATAGTCACATTTGTTCACTACAAGTAATTACAACTTTTAGAAAGGAAGCAACTCTTCAAAACAGTTATGTCTGTTCATTGCAAGTCACAGCTCTTGGAAAGAAAGCAATCCTTTAAAACAAGTTTGACTTTAACTACTTATATCACAAACTAATTTCAAACACTCCATGATTATAGCTTGCAAGGTGTGGAAGGTAGTTGCATCTAGATGCATCACCTCTCAAGCAACTTCACTTATAATTCCGGCAAAGAGCTAATAAGAACAAAAGGTGGAAAATTAAATGGCACATAATTATCTAGAGCAAAAACCTTCTCTCAAAGGTATCTTTTCCATTGTGGTTAACTATTAAAAACGGATTAACCACAGAAAATAGACAAGTTCCTGAATTACCGAGACACGTGTGCTTTGCAAAACTGAGAAAACTAAAGAAGCCCTCTTAAAGGAAACACTACGAAGTTGCAGAGAGCAAATGATAAACCTCAATATCCCAAGTTAAAAGAACAGAGAAGCGGTGCATAATAGTTGAAACAAGGTGGTGAAAGGTTCTGTGAAACAGGAAACATAAAGCTGGAACGGATGGAAACTAATGGAGCTTATATATGGCTATAAACGTAACTAATATGCAAGGATGGTGTTGACGTACTTTGATAGGATAGACTCTTTGGAATTTTGCTTTGGTTTTGCACATTAAACGTTCACAATATGCCTTTGAACGCTGTCAACAAATTTCTTTAATTTCTCAATAAAAAAAACTCTTCCTGAACCAAGTTAACAAGTTTTTAGCGATAGTATTGACTCATTTGGCAGGGAGCAGTCCATCAGATCCTCATCCATGACCCTCTAGGATTAACGCAAAGCATAGATAGAGTTCTTGATCGAGTTAATTAAATAGTTTATTAGTCACGCGCATTTCTCATCTTAATCACGGCCTTATCTCCAATATAAGAAAATAAGACAACTCAAGGGAAATAGAAGCTGGATTCGAATCAATTCCAGGAATTCATATAGCAATTTAAATTTGTGGAAATATATGTCTCCACATTGATGACACCTCGTTATGTTATGAGATTTCGAAGCCGTGGAACTTCGTTTCCCACTCCATATGCTTATATCCTGTTCCTGCACAACCCTCTACTTATTAATTTACAGGAACTTCCAAAGTCATATTTCATGCAGATTTTCCCTTTCACATTCTCTTCAATAAAATATTCATTTCAT
>JAOSBN010000002.1:34294384-34305498 GCA_027563595.1 Erythroxylum suave | reverse complement strand
TCTTACTTTATTGTTGTTATTGTAATTTGGTTTTATGTGATTAATTGGTAGCTCATATTTGGGTTCCGGACAGGAGGTCTGATGATTGTGATATGCATAAGTAAGATATTGAAGTGCTCACTGAATGTGAATTTGGTGAACTAAGTGTACATGATTGATTGCTAAATGTGAATCTTAACTTAATGTTGAATGCCAGACTAAGGTCCGATGATATGTGAAAGTAAATGTGAGTGTGTCTTATATGATTGATGAGTGTCGGACCTGGTCCGATGACATGTGCAAAGTGATTGATTGATTTTATGAGACTGATGCATTCCATTACATGAATGCATGAAATATAATGTGAGTTGTAACCTGAGTAGCCAACGATTAGAGCTTTAAGCTCAACGATTGTATTTGAGCCCCGAGCCCCACAGAGCCTCTGGCTCAATGATTAATGCGCCCTTTTTAGGAACAGTTTAGGCACTCGGTCACAACAAAATAAACAATGAAAAGTGGTTCTCATGTGCATTACGTTGCATATTGAAGTGATTAAATTATATTGAATGAAAGTGTGAATTCTCCACTACATGTTGAATGCCAGACTACGGTCCGATGATTTGTGAATTTGATTGAATGGGATCGTGCAATTGTGATTGACGTGTTCCATTGCATGCATGCATGAAACATAATGGAGTTGCATAAGATGAATGATTAAGTGTATCGAATGTGAAGTAATATAAATGTGAAATTAATGTCAACAGTGAAATAATGTAAGATATGTGAATTATCTGATTATGTGACTGGGTGAGCTATCGATGATGGTCACTCACTGAGTTTGCAAAACTCACCCAAAATTTGCAATTATTTTTCAGGATCAGAAGAATACCCCATTAGACCAACGGGAGTATACCCACAGCATAAGTGAAGGATAGAGGTCGGGATCAGTTCACGTCTGCATTTACTTTAGAACTACTTTTGTATCGATTGAATTTTCTGTAATTTATGAGTGTACAGAAAGTATTGTAAATGACATTGATTTTGAAAATGCTTTGAAATAAAGTGGGCCCATTTTGGCTCAATTTTATTATCAATTTCCGCATTTGAGTGTGCCTCGTTCCAATTAAGGAATTTTTGAAAAGGGATCAGATTGTGTTAGTGAAATTAACACGCCACTCTCGCAGGGCACGGATTCGGGCATCACCATCGATGTCGGGTTCGGGTCTTGTGGGAGTGAGGTGTTACAATTAATCTTCTTAGTGCTTGTCTCGTTCATCCTTCCTTGTGTTTACATCACCCTCCTTTTGAAAAGGAATTGTAGGAAGAGTGGGATCAAGTACATACGTAATTTTCAAAGCGGTTAGGAAGAACATCATCTTATCTTTCCAATGATTGAAGTTGGTGTCAATTCCATCAAGGCAATCTAACTTCACAAAATCTTGGTTCATCATTTCAAGAGCGGATTCTTGAGTGCTTTCCTTGATTGCAGCAAAATAACACTTTAAGATTGTAATAGAACTGGGATTGGAAGTCCATAAAACAAAGAATGAACAATGAAGTAAATAGTGTTGGACACTGTCCTTAAAGTGTATTTTCCCCCATTATATTTGCAAACCGGGTTAAAGAAAAATTACTTTTAGGATACAAAGAACTCAAGAGCATTCAAGTTGCAAAAATATGAACGTTCTTCAAGAATTATTAATGCAAAGATTGTGTTGATAAAAGTTGTTAAAAATAAACATTTTTAATCTTGACTAAAACTCATATATACATAGAGTTTTCAGAATAGTCACATTTGTTCACTACAAGTTACAACTTTTAGAAAGGAAGCAACTCTTCAGAACAGTTACGTCTGTTCATTGCAAGTCACAGCTCTTGGAAAGAAAGCAATCCTTTAGAACAAGTTTGACTTTAACTATTTATATCAGAAACTAATTTCAAACACTCCATGCTTATAGCTTGCAAGGTGTGGAAGGTAGTTACATCTAGATGCTGTCACCTCTCAAGCAACTTCACATATAATTCCGGCAAAGAGTTAATAAGAACAAAAGGTGGAAAATTAAATGGCACATAATTATCTAGAGCAAAAACCTTCTCTCAAAGGTGTCTTTTCCATTGTGGTTAACTATTAAAAATGGATTAACCACAGAAAATAGACAAGTTCCTGAATTACCGAGACACGTGTGCTTTGCAAAACTGAGAAAAATAAAGAAGCCCTCTTAAAGGAAACACTACGAAGTTGCAGAGAGCAAATGATAAACCTCAATATCCCAAGTTAAAAGAACAGAGAAGCGGTGCATAATAGTTGAAACAAGGTGGTGAAAGGTTCTGTGAAACAGGAAACATAAAGCTGGAACGGATGGAAACTAATGGAGCTTATATATGGCTATAAACGTAACTAATATGCAAGGATGGTGTTGACGTACTTTGATAGGATAGACTCTTTGGAATTTTGCTTTGGTTTTGCACATTAAACGTTCACAATATGCCTTTGAACGCTGTCAATAAATTTCTTTAATTTCTCAATAAAAAAAACTCTTCCTGAACCAAGTTAACAAGTTTTTAGCGATAGTATTGACTGATTTGGCAGGGCACAGTACCTATTAGTAGTCCATCAGATCCTCATCCATGACCCTCTAGGATTAACGCAAAGCTGGATTCGAATCGATTCCTGGAAATTCATATAGCAATTTAAATGTGGAAATATATGTCTCCGCATTGATGACACCTCGTTACGTTATGAGATTTCGAAGCCGTTGAACTTCGTTTCCCACTCCATATGCTTATATCCTGCTCCTGCACAACCCTCTACTTATGTATTTACAGGAACTTCCAAAGTCATATTTCATGCAGATTTTCCCTTTCACATTCTCTTCAACAAAATATTCATTTCACTAATGCACATCGCTTTGCTGATTGTAAGTTATGAATCACATACGTAGAAATGGAAGAATATAATTCACATCTTCCATTATTAATATAGGTTACAAGTTCGAATCCCTAATGTCTACCTTTATTGTATCAATTAAACGTCTCTAGCTAGCTGTATAAGGTGATATACACTTTCCTACGCATAAGAAAATGAAAAACTTACATGATAGAAACAATAATTGGCGAATGAAAGACCTACATTAGAGTATCGTATAAAGTAACTAAGTTGTTTATTGTAAAATGATTCATTTGCTTCATCTTCATTGATAATTAAATTCGCGAAATATGTTTTCGAGTTTTGATGATTGCCTCTCCGTCGAGCTCGGTCAAGCTCTTCAAGATCGCATGAGTCGCTGTGGTTAGGAATTCCGACCAGTTCCTGCATGCATATAAATGTCCATCATATGTGTAAGAAAGATTTTAATATTTGATTAATCAAACCTAACATTATAATTATATTAAGACTAACCCATTATCTGTGTTGAACGTGAGTCCAACCGTGTGCTTTGCCTCTTCCAAAGCATATTTGAATCCCTCAAGATGATTTGCAGGGCAACTACCATTGTCATTCACATGAAGCTGTGAGGGTTTCACGTCATAAAATATAGGTATAACCTTCTTCTTGGTCTCCGTGAGCAGAGCCAACTCGTGAAGGCAAAAATAAGAGTCACAGTAACGTGGAGAGAAAACAGCGACGCCAACTTTGCAATCAGCGATTGCCTTGTTAATGTTATCGAACAATCTGTCACCAGCCTGCAAGTTCTTGCTGTCAAGAAAAGGATTGAGCCCAAGTCGTGAAAGGTCATCATAAAGTAAACCAGAAATGGTTCGCTTGGTGTCTATTCCTCGATGATTAATGAAGACGTCGAAGGGTTTAATAACGGATTTTCGGATTTGGTTACGGTGAGGCCAAATTTTATTGTACAAGCTGGCGGCTGCAGACGTTGACGTCATCTGCACGGCTCCTTGAAGACGACACCGAGGGACCTTAATTGCTATATTTCCTAGTATAAAGAAATGAGTCGGATTCTGTGAGCGATAGAGATTTAGGCGAGCATCGCGAGTATTTATGTAGGTTTGTAGGTCGTAAAGTAGTTTCCAGGAATTGTCAGTGCCTCAGTGGGGAAGATGAGGTGATATGGAAATTCCAATATGAACCGATGAAGGACAAAAGTCAATATTTATTTTTAAAAATTAGTAGACACTTGAATTTTTTTTGACTGATTTATGCGTCAGAGTCACGTGTATCTATACTCTTATCCCTTTTCGGTACTGAAATAAAAAGAGGAGAATGAGAACAAATGATTACTATTAACAGTCAGACGTAAAGTACACATGACATAATTGAAAATTGTATAATTGAATTGTCAACCAAAAGGAGAGCTTGATCACTACCATCTATCATCAGTTATAGATTTTATTTATTTATTGTGAAATGCATGGCTCACAATGAATGGCATATTGGGCATATGGAACAGAGGATCTTCACTCACCAAAAGGAGGTGCTCCCCTCCTTAGGTTGACAATTCCGAGAAACTACTTTTCCACCGAGGTACGGACATAAATTAGGAATATATGTGTTTAGGAGCCTCTGTGATTGCAATTTTGGGGGTAGAGGGAGTAAGGGAATTTGGCCGACCAATTTTTATTTTAATATTAAGGTTAAGTTACCAACTAATTTCCCATGAAATTAAGTTGAAGAACCCAAATGCTTTACCTTCAATAAGATATATAAGTATGACTTGCTGGCATTAGGATAATTACTAGCCACTAATCGCGAATTTCTATCTCGAACGTGACTACCTTTTATTAGTTTAACCCAACTTCTTTTGGCAGTTTACTAGAAGTGGGAATGTGATTAAAAAGTTTTAGTTATTAGTTAACTAATACTTGTTAGTATTTTTCTTAATTGGATAATTATTAATACTAATTTTTTATAAACTAAAGGTTGAGAAAATCAATTTTAATCTAGATTAAAAAAGATAAAAAATCTTACTACACTACAAGAAAATTATAAATAAATTATCGACGGAAAATTACTGACAGAATCAATACTGTAGCTAATTAGAGACGGAAAATCAATATCCATCGGTAATACTATCGTGAAAATTTCCATTTTGCGAAAGACAAAATTTCGTCAGTAAAGGTGAAGGGAAAATATCCCGGCAAATTTTTCGATGAAATATAACAACATAAAAGTCATACTCGACAGTAAATTAGGCAAAAACGCTTGCCTCAATAAAGTAATGTTGGGAATTTACAGAGAAATATATTTTCTGTCAGTGAATTTCTGATGGTATAACCACTTCGTCGATAAATTTACTAGGAAATGTTGAGTTCAATAATCAGCGTTGGGGTTTACTAATGGTAATGTATTCCGTTGCTGATTTTCTAACGATCTGACCATTCCATTGTTAGCTTCAGCTTGGTTGTTTTAAATAAATCGAAAACAAACCAAATGACATTGTTTCCATTCGGGGTTAAACCCACCCCGAACCTTCCCCTCTCATTTTCTCCTTTGTGTTTTCGCCTTTTTCTCCTTGCTGTCACGCATTGCCTTTGGTCACCATCGTCCCTCGTCCTTTTCTCCTCATCGTCGCTTACTCATCGCATCACGTCCTTGTCGTCTCCCTCTAATCGTCGGTTGAGGTAACATTTTATTCTTTGATTGTTTTTTACGACATCGTTGAGTTTTGCTTATTACTGTGTTTTGTGTTCTGGTGTGATTGTCATTGTCTTCTTTTCTTTGTTTTGGTTATCTTCTTTGCCCATTGGACACTCTAGCTCCTGTTAGATTTGTGTTCTAAAAGTTATGTAAGATGATTACTTTTATATGTTATATTTATAAATTGAATGTTATTTACATTTTGTTCCATGAGTTTTATATTTATTTAGAAATGTTCAAGAAGACGCTCGATATAGGTCACACCAACTGATCAGGAAGCAAGAAAATATATTTTCGGTGTACAAGATTTCATGTTGATGAAATAATGGTACATGTTAAAATATTGTCACATGACGTGACAGCCTAGATGGGAAATAAATTTATTAAAATGTATATTATGAAGGTAATATAAGTTTCATGAAATATAAATTTATTTATAGCCCAAGCCCAAAAGAATTTATTTTAACAAATGAAGAGAGAGAATAGATGTATAATTATATTCATCAAATTCGGGACAGAATTTAAGATGATTTTGAATAGAAATTTGAAAGCACAAACGATAACCATTCTGGGAAAATAACCTATCAATTTTATAGCTCTTGAAGTGTAGAATTCAATGGTGAAGGTTTCAGGTTGTTTGGAATTAGCTAGAAGAAGTTATCACAATTCTAGTACCAGAAGGTTAGGAATTCAATGTGCTGTTTTAAATTCCATTCTTGATTTAGTTGCCATAAATGTTGTGGGAATTTGAAGAGTTTGATATGATATTTTGAGGCTATAAATATCACATTTGGCCATACTTTGAAGAGAGGTTCTTTTAGCCAACGAAGCTAGGTGGGGACAAATAGAATGCTAGCACGAACTCGATGTCCTTCTTGTTTCAGATTCAAGGTGAACCAAAGAGGAATAGAGCTTTGTTAGAGACCAAAGCTATGGTTTAACAATCCCTCTTGTAGGAATATAAACTTGATTGTGATGCAAACAAAATACGAAAAGAATTAGCAATAATAAAAATGATCCTTGATGTTATCGGATCAAAAATTTTTAAATTTTACCCGATCTGCATCATGGAATCCCTTCAATTGGTATCAGAGCTTTTGGTTTTATTATTGCTAATTAGACTATTTTATTATGTAAATTTTATTACATAAGTGTTTAATCAATTGTTCTTTTGTATTATGATTCTAAAGGATTTGGTATTAAATTTGTTTTCATTTTTTGTAAAATTGTCATAGGCTTACTAGTTACTCATTTTTGCGTTTTCTAAAATTCTTATATAGATCAAAGTCTCTGGACACATCTATAGAGTAAAACAAAAATAAGAAAAATAGAGGCTTGCTAGAATTTTCAGCAACAATGACTGTTTTTAGCTCAAATTCAAATAATGATATCTCTCAAATGGATTGTCGTATTTGAATGAAACTAGTTTCAAAATTTAGATAATGAAGTATAGATTTGAATAATGAAACTTGCTTATACAAAATTGTGACGAATTTTTGTGACAGAGATAAAATAAGAATGGTGTGCAGTTTTTTTGCTGATTAAAACAAGATATCGTAAAACGTTTTGTATTTTCTTTGAAATGATTAAAGGATTACTTTGCAAACCATAGTACAAACTATTATTGAATTCTTACAGAAAATTATAAATCATTTTATGTAATTTAAATGATTTAGAGAATCACAATTACTTAAGAAAAGAGAATTGATTATAGGGTACAAAATAATGCATCAGCGTGCAATTTCTGTTATGTTTTATGCTTTATGAATTTATGTGAATAATATGTTAAGATAGGTTGGGTGTATGGATACAAGACCTAATCAACTATAGTCACATTTGAATGTCCAACAAAAAATTGAGTATTTTTTCCTTCTCATATTATCCACTTTAAGCTAAGGATTAATAATTTGCATGAGTGTAATTTTTAATCTGTAGAAATTGTGGAATATATTAGGATATATTATCAGGCCATTGATAAATGGATTAGATGTGAGTCATTTAGTACATTTATTTTATGAAGATAGTGTAACCTAATATATTAACCAATAAGATGAGTTTGCTTAATGACCAGTCAAGATCTAGGCTTGAAGACTCAGGAAAATCGTTTAATAAGAAAATGTTCTCTTAATAAACAACAATAGTCATCAGGCTTAGAAAATTGCAAATGATTGCAAAAGAACTTTTTTAAAGGTTATGATTAGTAAAGGATTACTTACCTTGAATTTATAAATCGAATAAGGTCGACTTATTTATGATGGGATTTTGACTATACTGTATAAAGGACATTTTAATAAATGCAGTATAAGTTTTATTTAATAAAACAACTTTTACATAAATATTAAGATGAAATCCTTTTGATTTTATACTAGAATGGAAAACAATGCACTTATCCGATTAATACTTGAAAAGTGCCCATTGGAGGGAGATGGTTCCAATTTTCTCGATTGGGAACTAAAACTCCATCTTATCATTAGATTAGACTATCTTGTAGATGTGCTGGAGGAAGCTGCACTAGTACTTGTTACAGATCCCTCTGATGAGGAAAAGGTTGTTTATAAAAAGTATCGCAACGACGAACTGAGCATTCAAGGTCTCATGTTGGCAAGTATGGCGATTAAACTTACTCGTAAGTTCATTAACAATACTCCAAGAGAGATAATTGAGCGTCTTTCTAAAATATTCCTAGAGAATGCTTGTAAAGAGCGTTCAAAGATCACTCTGGCATTCACGAGATGTAACATGATGGATGGATCTTCGGTCAACCAGCATATATTGAAAATGCTGGGTTATTTTGAGAAATTGGAGAAGCTTAATGCTCCAATGCCCTCTGACTCAGCTAAGGATATAATCCTTGGTTCATTGCCTCCATCTTACAAAGATGTAGTCATGCATCTTCATTTGCATGAAAACGAAATGAGCTTGGATGAGATCCATAAGACATTAAAGCAGGTAGAGGCTGATATGAATAGGCGCAAGGGAGAGAAGAATGTTTTTACGATCTCCCAGGATAACAAGAAAGTCAATAAAAGAAAAGGTAAAAAGAAGATGCCTAACATGAACAAAGGGAAAGGAGAAGCTCAAGCGAGCAACTCCAAAGGCAAAATGAAAAACTTGCCAACTCCACAAACGGAGTGCCATTATTGCCATGAGTTAGGAAATTTCAAGGCAAACTGTACCAAGTACAAGGCTGACTTGGATAATGGCAAAATAGAGTGCAAGCGCCCTAAAGTTCAGAAAGGTATCTATGTTATTGAAATTAATTTAACCACATCTATTCATGATTGGGTAATTGATACTGGATCATGTGCTCATATTTGTGCAAATATGCAGGCACTAATGGATAGAAGACATCTCAAGAAAGGAGAAGTCACATTGAAGGTGGGGAATGGTGTTACCATCTCTGCAATGGCCACTAGCTCGATTCACCTTCAATTAGCTAGTGGTTTAATTATAAATTTGAAAAATGTTTATTATGTTCCATCTATATGTAAAAACATTATATCCATTTCATGTTTAGACAAGGATGGATATGTATTTACTATTTCAAACTCGTGTATGAGTATTTCAAAAGATGGAATTTTCTATACAAATACTATTGTTCAGGATGGCTTATATTTGTTTGAAGTGAATGATAAACATATTTTAAATATCAATAACAAAAGACAAAAAGTTTCTCATGGAAATAAAACTCTCTTATGGCACTATAGTCTAGGTCATGTAAGCGAGAAACGCATTAAGAAATTACAAGAAAGTAATCTTCTTGGTCTCCTTGATTACGATGCAATAGAGACATGCAAAGCTTGCTTAGTTGGTAAAATGAACAAAAAACCTTTCAAGAAGAAAGGTATAAGGACAGAAAACTTGTTGGAATTAATACATTCATATGTATGTAGGCTAATGAGCACAAGTGCACGAGATGGTTTTAGATACTTCATTACCTTCATAAATGATTGCAGTCGTTATGGCTATGTTTATCTAATAAAGAACAAGAGTGAATCTTTTGACAGGTTCAAAGAATTCAAGAATGAAGTAGAAAACCAACTAAACAGGAGAATCAAGACTGTACGAACTGGTCGTGGAGGAGAATACTTGAGTAATGGATTTGGTGCATATCTAAAGGAGTTTGGTATCATACCACAATCGACTCCACCTCGAACACCTCATCAGAATGGTGTTTCCGAGAGGAGAAATAGAACATTGTTCGGCACGGTTCAATCAATGATGCGTCAAATAGAATTGCCTTTTTACTTTTAGAGACATGCATTACTTGCTGCAGCTTATACACTGAATATTGTTCCATCTAAATCTATCGAGAAAACTCCTTATGAGTTATGGACAGGTAAAATTCCTGACTTGTCATTTCTTAAGATTTGGGGATGTGAGGCTTTCGTAAAAAGATTGATGACAACCAAACTAGAACCCCAAGTAGATAAATGCTTCTTTATAGATTATCCGAAAGAAACAAAAGGATAGTACTTTTGACACAAGTCAACAAGTAGGATATTTGTTAAAAGGGGTGTAATTTTCTTAGAGAAAGAATTTCTCAAAAGAATAAAAAAGTGGTGGGAGTAGTGTAACACTTGAAGAAACTCAAGAAACACTACAAGACCTTGATCAGGTCATGGATGATATCCACGAAGATCGAAGTAGCCCAACTATAGTTCTTATGGCTAGTGGAAGCATAAGTGTATAGGTTCCTCAACATATTGAGGAAGAGGTTCACACGTCACCATATAGTGTTCAATCCAATATTGAACTAATTCCACAAGAGATTGTGTAAGAGGTTCAAGAAATCCAAGATGAGCAAGAAGAGCCACAAAAATTGAGAAGGTGAACAAGATGTAAAAAGAAACCCGATTTCTATCTAGGGCTTTATGAGATCTTGGTAATGGATACTGAAGATCTGACAACCTTTCAAGAAGCAATGAATAGAGGTGACTCAAAATCATGGTACGAAGCCATGAAATCTGAAATGCAATCCATGTATGACAACCAAGTATAGGTCTTGGTAGATCTTCCTCAAGGAAAGAAATCCATTCAAAACAAATGGATTTTCAAGAGAAAAATGTATATGGATGGAAATATGACAACATACACAAGACTTGTAGCAAAAGGGTTCAATCAAGTTCAAGGGATTGACTATGACGAAACCTTCTTACCTGTTGCTATGCTTAAGTCTATTCGAATATTACTAGCTATTGCTGCATTTTATTACTATGAAATATGACAAATGGATGTCAAAACAGTGTTCCTTAATGGGAATTTGGAAGAGGATGTGTACATGATACAACCTCTAGGTTTTGAAGATCTAAATAATGGTAGTAAAGTATGTAAGCTTCAAAGGTCCATTTATGGATTAATGCAAGCATCCAGAAGTTGGAACAAAAGCTTTGATGACGAGGTTAAACATATTAGATTCATCCAAAGTAAGGAAGAAACTTGTGTATATAAGATGATCAGTAGGAGCTATGTACTTTTCTTGGTCTTATATGTCGATGACATATTATTGATAGGCAATTTTATTCCCTTAATGGAGCAA
>JAOSBN010000002.1:34278013-34290332 GCA_027563595.1 Erythroxylum suave | reverse complement strand
TTTCAAAATCTTGTAAACTTGTTGCCCAAAATGGCACATTTTCATATGCTTGCTATATTTATCTTGAAAATCCATTCCTGAAAACATGATTTCATAAACATATATCTTTTCCAAAAAGAATCATTTTCAAAGTATTTTCATAAATTAATATCCCAAATCATAAAAAAAACATGTAGCAAACATATAACAATTTCTCATTTCATTCAAGAAGCAATAAATGCAATACTTATAATGCAATTTGAAATCATTAAACTTTCTTTATTCAAAGAGCACATTTAGTGGCTTATTTACTCTATTATAAACATGTACCCACCTTGATTTTCTTACTTATAGCCTTGCTCAAACATGCCTCTTTTCTTGTTCCCCTTGCCTCTTTGATCTCTCAAGCACAATCACTAAAAATTGGTGCTAGAATACTTAAACCCAAGCATTTTCTAAACTCCATGGACTGAAATCCTTTCAAAAATCCAAAAGTTTTAAAATGGTTTTACCTTCATTCTTCACCAAATGAAGGGATCCTCAGCTCAAGGGGAAGCACTTCTCTTCCTCAACTTGTTTCCTTTCTTGAACAATCTCAAATCTCTCTTGAGGACTAAGAAAAGTCAAACCCTAGCTTGTTTTCTCTTCTTTCTCCCCTTCTCTTCTTCTCTTCTTATTTCTCTCTCTTTTCCATGACACTTCTTCTTTTTCTCATCAATTTTCGTTCTTCTTTCTTCTTAAAATGCAAGACAACACTTCTTCTTCCAATTATGCCCTTAATGATTGAGAAATGTCCTATTTGTCCATTCATTGATGCCTTATGTCTTTTATACTTAAGTGTCTTGCCGAAAACACCTTTGAACATTCTGAAATAACATTTTATTCTGGAAAAATCTTCTCTATTGTCTTAAGTTTCTAAGGACACCAAAATCCATCAATTTAGTTCAGAAATCTGAAAGTTAGGGCCTAAATATTTCAAACTGTTGTTAGACTGAAATAGTACACTATACCCAATTTTCCATCCAAAAATTGAAAGCCCTAGAGATTGAAATAGATTTCAACTTCTTCATATTCTTTGTAGCTCCATGTCTCTAATTTATCTTGAAACAAGAACCATCTCATTTGGAATCCTATAGATCCAAATATATTCAAAATATTGAAGCATGCTCAGTAAAATATCCAATTCCCACTCTTCCTACCAATACGCTTACTTTGATGCAATCCATCTTTTTTTCAAATCAGTACTAGAAGCTATAATCTTTCATGAAAACATAAAAAGAAAAGTGTTAGGAAATATAAGGTTCAAGAATCACTTCATTTGGAGGCCGGATAACAAAATTATGTCCGAAAGAATCAAACAAGATTTGGTCCTCAATCATATTGAACTTATCTCGGGAAAAATGGCATAACTTTCACTAGAGATGTTGTATTATCTTAGGACTATTTCAAAGAGGACTTCGAGATCTACAACTTCTAAGAAGATCTTAAGGTCAGATTTTATCATCTGAAGGCCAAAAATGGAATAGAATATATGTATAGACTAAGCAAAATGAAAAAGAAGACTAATAGAAAAAGGCAGACGAATAGGGAAAATTACTATAACCTTCCATACAGATATTGGATTAAGGTTTTCTTTATTTGATAAAAAAGAGGAATTCAAGATATAAAACTTTCCTGAAGATCTTAAAGACAGATTCTATCTTCTGAAAGGTTAACAATGAAATAGAAGATAGGTACAGACGAAGCCAAATGAAAAAGCAGACTAATGAAAAAAGACAGCTGAATGGGGAAAATTGCTATAAATTTATATAAAGATATATAATTAAGATTTTATTTATATGGTTTGAAAGAAAAAGTCAATATCTACAACTTTTATGAAGATCTCAAAGACAGATTCTATATTCTGAAAGATAAAAAATGGAACAGAAGATAGGTACAGACGAAGCCAAATGAATTTATATAATTTCCTAAAGATAGGTACAGACGAAGCCAACTGAATTTCCTAAAGATATTTGATCAAGATATTATTTATATAATTAGAAAGAGGACTTCAAGATCTACAACTTTCCTAAAGACCTAAAAGACAGATTTTATCTTCTAATTGGTCAAAAATGCAACAGAAGATAGGTACAGACGAAGCCAAATGAAAAAGCAGACTAATGGAAAAAGATAGATAAATGGGGAAAATTGCTATAACTTTCTCTACAAATATCAGATTGAGATTTTATTTATATGGTTAGAAAGAAGACTTTAATATATACAACGTTCATGCAGATCTAAAATACAGATTCTATCTCCTTAAAGGTCAAAAATGGAACAGAAGATAGGTATAGATGAAGCCAAATGAAAGCAGACTAATGGAAAAGTTAGATGAATGAGAAAAATTGCTATAACTTTCCCTAACAATATTGTATTAATGTTTTCTTTATATATTTAAAAAGAAAACTTCAAGATCTACAACTTTCCTAAAGACCTCAAAAATAGATTCTATCTTATAAAGGGTAAAAAATGGAATAGAATATAGGTACAGACAAAGCCAAATGAAAAAGAAGACTAATGGAAAAGGACAGATGAATGGGGAAAATTGCTATAACGTTCCCTACAGATATTAGATTAAGGTGTTCTTTATATGGTTTGAAATATGACTTCAAGATTTACAACCATGCTAAAGAATTAAAAGACAGATTCTATCTTCTGTAGGTCAAAAATGGAACAGAAGATATGTATAGACGAAGCCAAATGAAAAAGCAAACTAATGGAAAAAGATAGATGAATGGGGAAAATTGCTATAACTTTCACTAAATATATCTGATTGAGGTGTTATTTATCTGGTTAGAAAGAGGATTTTAAGTTCTACAACTTTTCTGAAGATCTCAAAGATAGATTCTATCTTTGGATGGGTCAAAAATGGAACAAACCATAGGTATAGACAAATCCAAATGAAAAAGCAGACTAATGGAAAAAGACAGGTGAATGGGGAAAATTACTATAACTTTCCCTAAGATATCAGATTAAGGAATTTTTTATATGATTCAAAAGATGACTTCAATATATACAACTTTCTTGAAGACCTCAAAGACATATTTTATCTTCTGAAGGGTCAAAAATGAAACAAAAGATAGGTACAGACGAAGCCAAATGAAAAAGCAGACTAATGGAAAAAGACAGATGAATGGGGAAAATTGCTATAAATTTCCCTACAAATATCGAATTAAGGTGTTATTTATGTAGGAGGAAGAGGATTTTAAGATCTACAACTTTCCTAAAGACCCAAAAGATAGATTCTATCTTCTGAAGGGTAAAAAATGGAATAGATGATAGGTATAGACGAAGCAAAATGAAAAAGCTAACTAATGGAAAAAGATAGACGAATCAAAATTGCTATAACTTTCCCTGCATATATCAAATTAAGGTGTTCTTTACATGGTTAGAAAGAGAACTATAATATCTAGAACTTCTTTTAAGACTTTAAAGACAAATTCTATTTTATAAAGGGTTAAAAATGGAATAGAAGATAGGTATAGATGAAGCCAAATGAAAAAAATAGACTAATGGAAAAAGACAGATGAATAGGGAAAATTGCTATAAGTTTCCCTACAAATATCGAATTAAGGTGTTCTTTATATGGTTAGAAAAAAGAATTCAAGATATACAACTTTCTTGAAGACTTAAAAGACATATTCTATCTTTGTAAGGGTGAAAAATAGAACAGAAGATAGGTATAGACGAAGCCAAATGAAAAGGTAGACTAATGGAAAAAGACAAATGAATGGAGAAAATTGCTATAACTTTCCCTACTGATATCAGATTAATGTGTTCTTTATATGGTTCAAAAGAGGACTTCAAGATATACAACTTTTATGAAGACCTCAAAGACATATTTTATCTTTTGAAGAGTCAAAAATTGAATAAAATATAGGTCAGGCGAAAAACAGAAGAAGTAAAAAGCAGAAGAAGCAAAACACAAAAGAAGCAAAAAGCAGAAGAAGTAAAACATAGAATATATGACATCATCACAAACCATGTGACGTCATCGTAGAAGAAGCGAAAACATAGAAGAAGAAAAAATTAGAAGAAGAAAAACATAGAAGAAGCAAAAAGCAGAAGCAGCAGAACACAGAAGAAGTAAAAAGCAGAAGAAGTAAAATATAGATGATATGTTGTCATCACAGACTATGTAACGGCATCACAGAAGAAGCAAAACACAGAAGAAGCAAAAAATAGAAGAAGTAAAACATAGGAGAAGATGATGTCATCACAGAAGAAGAAAAAAGGTAGAAGAAGCAAATCATAGAAGAAGATGACGTCATCACAAAAGAAGCAAAAAGGCAGAAGAAGCAAAACATAGAAGAAGATGACGTCATCACAGAAGAAGCAAAAATATAGAAGATACAATTTCACTCTTGAACAACTTCCCTTATATGGACCATAACGTTCAGTTCCAATGTCCAAAATTATCCTACTATATACCATTGAAAAGATAAAAGAAAGATCTAAAACTGTTTAGCAAACACATTTCTCTAATTTAGCCTAGAACAAATTCAGAATTGCCCTCGAATTTAGAACACAAATTTTTACATTCATCCCCCAATGTACTACACCCAATTCTCAACTTCATGACAAATTTTGAGATTCTTAAAGATAGAATTTAAATTTGATGTCTTTATAATAAATGCATCCATATATTTCTAGCTTATTCCAAATCAAGAATCATCTCGTTTGGATTACTAGAGAAAAAGATATGGCTAAAGGATTGAAGCATACTCCTTGAATAATTTTCCAAACCAACCATCCATTTTGTTTCACAATCTTTTTATAACACAACTCATACCAAGATCACCTTTTCTACTTCCTTTATTCCTCATTCTCATCTCCATTTCAAGTTAATATCAGCCATAAGAAAATTTTAATCCATGATTAATCATGAACACTAATAACATAACATACACATATGTACATATTCTTCATCAACTTACTACATAAATTAAATTTCATTTTTTTTCCGTTCTACTTCTAACTTTCACCTTAATTCTCCCCATTTCGAAATCTCTTATCCATTAAAAGCACCAAAGCAAAAATATGAACCTCTCCATATTTCTTATTTATTAGTTCTAGTCTTCTAAGAAAAGTTCAGGGTGCAACACCACGATTCTGCACTTTGGGCTATGGTCGTGAAATAGACGGTTAGGCACCACGATCATTCCCTGCATCGGGCAGACATGAAAATAGCTAAAATTGTCAAGTTTTGAGAAACTTTTTGGACGGTTTTGACCCGAATCAACCCTAGGCCTTCAAAGATATAAATAAAACATAAAACAATAGAAGATGAGCTTTTAATCAGCCACCAAAAATAGAAACCTAAAAGAGAGAACCTTGAGAGATCGAGAAAGAGACAAAGGAAGAGAGAAAAGGAAGACGACGCAAACATGACGTGCTTCTCATAATAAGAAGTTTTCCAAAGTTCTAGCCTCCCATCATTCATTCGAGTTCTATTTCCTATATATTTCAATTTTATTTGATTATAGAATTGGGATATATAGTTTGATGATAGAATTGCAATTTAATTGATGTTCTATACTCGTCTTTGGATTATTATTTTTGATTTAATGAAATCCAATTGTTTTATGAGTTTAATTGTGATTTAATTCTACACTTCATATCTTGATAATAAACTGAGAGGGTGAATTGAGAGAAAATGATTAATTTGGGCTAATGAGAGTTAAGTAAATTAATAGATTTAGAATTAGATCTAGTTGGCAAATCTTTTGTAGAGAGATGACATTTGGATATCCAATTATGTAACACCCTCATACCCCTTGGGAGAATATGTAGATGCCACACATGACAGCACCCAAATATATCATACCAACAATTCCAAGCATTTTTAGAAACTCAAGCAACATACATTATATTTCATTATAAGTTGAGATTAAAAAAAATACATTATACATATTGTACTTATCACAAACATGTTTTAAATCCTAATCCATCCTATATTATAGTTATTACAAACCTTCAAAAAAAAAACTGTCTCATTTATCAGATACAACTCAAAAACAAACTATCAAATATACATTTTGTCAAAACAAAAATCAATCTTCTTAGCCACTATAATTGACATTGTCCTAGTCTCAAGTCTTCTTAACAAAAACTACACGAGGTAAAACCACCATGTTAAGCATAACGCTTAGTGGGGAATATCTAAACCATATATAAACTAGCAATTGTTTAATATCACCTAACAACCACCTTTACTGAATCAAATTATATCATAAGCAGTCATTAAAGGTTAATATTAAAGAACAATTCAAGCATAATGGATTTCAAAATAGAATATGATCTATCACCAGAGAACATTTTTCATTCTAGTACCAATCATTTAAGTGTCAGAATAGATTGTACAGATGGCAAAACTGATTATCAGAATAGGTATAAACCCTTCAGATTAGAATATGAATTGTATCAGAGCATACATTTTTTTTAGTAAATCAATATCAGAGCAGAGTTTGTTTTGTATCAATTCAGAGTTTATCTTATATCAAATCAGAATTTTTTTATATCAAAACTAAACATGTATCATAATACAAAACAAGTTAGACTACTATTCCTTTTTATTAAAGTGGGTGATAGGACTAATACAGAAGATACCATGTTTAGTATATGAAACAGAAGTGCCTAAAATCAGAAGACACTGGAGTGTCTAGTTACAAAAGACACCTTAGTGTCTAATTACAAAAGTAGCTGCTAACTCTTCTAGGCATGCCTATTTACCCACGACCAGGACTTAACAGTTTTAAAACAAACAATTTTAGATTTCAGGATTTTTTGTAAAAGAAAAAGTGCAACATATGTCTTTATTCAAATGAACTTATTCATTGATATTTGATCAAGCATAACATACCTTATAAATACAAACATGTGCAATTATGGATCAATAGAAGTGTTTGGGTCACCACACATTAAGTATATGCACACAATTAGCAAGCACTTCCAATACAATCCCAACTATAAAACTCCTTAGACAACTAATGGTTTAGTAATGTCACAATATTATCACAGAAATTCCCAATTCACAATCATTCATATTCAATTCGTAATATGTAAGCCTTGAGAACTCATTCATTCAGATCACACCAAGCAATTCAACATTATGTTCATCATTTTCAAACCATACATTCTTTATATTATCATCTCCATTAATAAACCATAACTCAGTTAACCTTCACTCCATTAATCTAACATCATCTAAGATCCTTTTTAATCCCAATTAAGTTTACCTAAACCATTGTTGAAAGTACTAACCTTGTATATGTCAAAAATTACACAACCAAGTTTAACAGTTTCTATTTTTTTCCAGATTTTCTTAGGACAAGTTTCGGTTATGATTTCTATAGCCATTTTGACATAGAAACTGAGGTTTTTGGACAATATGTTCTTATACAAAAATGTTGCTATATGTCTGATGTTTTTAATGAACTAAAGTTCATACAATTTGGTTCATTATTTCTAAGGTTATCCTCAAATTACCATAGACTAATCCCAACTAATGACAAAATCCTAGATTAAACTTTAGGCCAAATTTCTAAATCTTTAGGTTCGGAAACAAAATTCCATTCCTTCATGAAAGTTATAGGCATATGTGTTTACTTTAATCCATGATGAAAATCACCGTATTTAGATATATAAAGGTCAGCTATAAACTAAATATCGATGGCTGTTCAGTGAGTTCTATTCAGTGAAAGCGGTACAATTCATTCACATCTTACACCGTCAATGCCCTTACTCCAAGGTTCATCCTTTTCACTACAATTCCACCTTATTCATACCTAATTACACATCAATTTCATGTCCAGAACTCAATTCATCATCAAGTTAATAAAAAATCTATCCAATTAAACAACAAATAATTCATATGATAAAATACAGTCAAGATTGGTATTCCCATACCTTCTTTAACTCAATTTCCTACTTCAATGAGGAAGCCACTATAGCCTTTCAAGCAAGTATCAAAATTCCAAGTTTAAGATGACCAAGAGGACAGCAACATAGAAAATAGTAGGATCTAGCTTCCTTGATGCAGTGTCATGCAAATACTTCAAGTGATGATGATGATCCAGATAGCAAGCAAGAACTCCAGGAGGTGTGAGTGAGAGAGTTTCGATGGAGAGTGAATAAAATGGTGGAGAATAAGCCAAAAAAAAACTTGTCTCCTTCAATACTAGGTGTCAACAAATGTTAACAACATGTGTCTTCATGCATGTTCTTCACTTATCCCATTTAGAAGCTGCCACTCATGCACATAAAATGCTACCATTTGTCACCGAGTGATTAGTCCACTTTTCTACAAATTAAAATCAATAAACTGCATTGATTACACAAGTAGGCTAAATTTGACAAAGTTGTCTTCATAAAAGTTATAGCTTATCCTCTTAACTTTCTAATGGTAAAAAGTTTGAAATTTTTATCGTAATCAAGAGATATGATTCTTACAAGTTTGAGTGTCACACAGGGGTGCACGATCGTGACAAATTGAACTACCTAAAATCAATATAAATATGGGTTTTAAAGTACTTACAAGCCTTCTTTTCACTTAATCTTCACCTAAACCTTATGTAATGTAACCATGCTATATGTTCTATGAACTGGGCCCAACATTAATACCTTAATTCTCTAATGGTGACAATTAATTCCAATTCACCAAGTATGATTCATTAAACTAAAATTCAAGTCATATGCAATCCTGACTCTTATCACAATTTTTTTAAAACACCTATCTATCTTACATGTTCAATGTAACATTGCAACTAGGGTATAATTTAGGGCCTTACAATTTTCTCCCCTTAAAAGAATTTCATCCTCAAAATTCAACCTGATCAAAATAATTGAGGATACTGAGCTCTCATGGTCACTTCTTGTTCCCATGTTGCTTCCTTAAGTCCACAGTGTTGATAGAGTACTTTCACCAAAGGTATTTGCTTATTCTCGGGTTGTCGGACTTCTCTGTCTAAAATAAACACAGGCCCTTCTTCATATGTTAAATCTGGTTGTAGCTGAATTTCTTATACAGGAATCTTTTGTGTATCATCATATCGATATTTTCTCAACATTTAAACATGAAACACATTATGTAACTTGGCCAACTCTCCAGGAAGAACTAGTTGATAAGCTACTAATCCGACTCTCTTCAAAATCTCATAAGGGCTAATATAATGTGGACTAAGCTTACCTTTCTTCCCAAACTGAAGTATTGCTTCTAAGGCTATACTTTCAAAAATACCTTATCACCTACTTAATACTACATAGGACTTCTGCCTATCACTGGTAGCTTTCAACCTTTCTTGGATAATTTGAACTTTATCTTCAGTATCTTTCATAATTTCAGGCCCGATCACCTTGTTCTCACACAATTTTGTCCAAGATACCGAAGTTCTACACTTCCTACCATACAGAACTTCATAAGATGCCATGCCAATGCTAGTCTGATAACTATTGTTGTAAGCAAACTCCATCAGTATAAGGTAGTTATCCCAACTTCTTAAGAATTCCAATACATAACCTGTAGCATATCTTCTAATATTTGGATAACCTGCTTAGATTGTCCAACTATTTGGGGAGGGAAAGTAGTACTGAACTTAACTTGAGTACCCAAAGCTCTTTTTAGACTTTTCCAAAATCTCAAAGTAAATTGAGGATTATGATAAAAAAATGGACAATAGTATTCATGCAATCTCACTATTTTATTCACATACAAGTTAGCTAGCTTATCTAAAGAATAATCAGGACAGACAAATAGAAAGTGAGCAAACTTAGTAAACTTTTCTACAATCACCCATACAACATCATGCTTCATTTAAGTAAGAGGAAGTCCTGTGACAAAATCCATAGTAATGTTATCACATTTTCATTGAGGAATAGAAGTAGGATGCAACAAACCAAATGGAACTTGGTTCTCAGCTTTACCTTCTGACATGTGAAACATTTAGATACATAATCCATAACATGTTGTTTCATTCCTGACCACCAATAATGTTGCTTCAGATCTTGATACATCTTATTTCCACTAGGATGCATCGTAAAAACAATATTATAGGCCTCAAATAACAAATTCTTTTTGAGTTCATCAATAGCTGGCGCACATATCCGATATTTATAATACAAATCATCATCTCCTTTCATAGAAAAGTCAGGTAAACATACCTTCCCAAGTAGCCAAGATAAGTTGTTACAACTTATCATCCACTTTTTGAGCATCACAAATTTCTTACCTCAAGTTAGGCCTAGCTTTCAATTAAGCTATTAAAGCTCCTTCAGATACAAGGCCCCATTCACTATGCTATACTGACAATACTGAAATGGTCTTCTGACTTAAGATATCAGCCACAACATTCTCCTTACCCAGATGGTAGTCCACAATACAATCATAGTCTTTAAAGAGGTCCAACCAACTATGTTGTCTCATATTGAGTTCTTTCTGGGTAAGTAGATACTTCAAACTCTTATGATCTGTGAAAATTCTACATCTTTCACCATACAAGTAGTGCTATCAATTTTTCAAGGAAAACACTATTGCTGCGAGCTCCAGATTATATGCAGGGTAATTTTGTTCATGTGGCTTTAGTTACCTACAGGAATAAGCAACTACCTTTCCATCTTGCTTGAAAACACAACCCAAACTATTTGTAGATGCATCAATAAACATAACATACTCCTTACCAGAAGTAGGTTGAGCCAATACAGGAACTTCAGTAAGCATACTTTTCAGTTGATCAAAACTATTCTAACATCTATCAGACCATTCATACTTTACTCCTTTTCATAATAGTTTAGTTAAAGGGGATGCTATCACTGAGAACCCCTTCACAAACTGGTGATAATAACCAGCCAAACCCATAAAACTTCTCACTTCTGTCACATTCCATGGTGGATTCCAGTTAACAATTCCTTCTATCTTACTAGGATCGACTCTAATCCCTTGAGAAGAGACAACATTCCTAGAAAAGATACCTCTAGAAGCCATAAATCACACTTGCTCAATTTAGCATATAATTGTTTTTCCTGCAGTGTCTGTAACATAATTCGAAAATGCTCAGTAAGATCATGTTCATTATTAGAATAGACTAGAATATCATCTATAAACATTATAACAAACTAATCTAAATAAGGCCTGAATACTCTATTCATCATATCTATAAATGCTGATGGAGCATTAGTTAACCCGAATGATGTTACTAGGAATTCATAATGTCCATAACGGGGTTCTAAATCCAGTCTTCCATACATCCACATCCTTTACCCAAAGTTGATAATATCTTGATCAAAGATCTATCTTTGAGAACACTCCTACATCTTTCAACTAATCAAATAGGTCTTCAATCCTTAGCAATTGATATCTGTTCTTCACTCTGACTCTATTCAATTTCCTGTAATCGATGTGCATCTATATCTATAGTGTACCATCCTTTTTCTTAACAAACAAGACTAGTGCTCCCTATGATGAGACACTAGGTCGAATGAACACTTTATCCAAAAGTTCTTGCAACTTCACCTTCAACTCCTTTAATTCAATAGGAGACATTATGTACGGTGCTCTGGATATAAGAGTAGTACCAGGTATGAATTCAATAGACAACTCCACTTCCCTTTCAAGTGGGAGTTTTGGTAATTCCTTAGGAAACTCATCCAGAAATTCATTCACCACCATAATATCTAGCAATTTAACACCCTTCTTCTTAAAATCAATCACAAAAACTAAATAAGCTTCACATTCCTTCACGAGGAGCTTTTAGGCCTATGTAGGAAATACCACATTAACTAAAAAACTAGTACGTATGCCATGTAATACAAGTTTAGGATGATCAGGCTTCCTAAGAATAATTGTCTTAGCATTACAGTCAACCAATGCCTGATGCTTGGACAACCAATCCAAAATCAAATCAAATTCATAAAAAGGCAATCTAATCATATCTACTACATATTCATTTCCTTAGATCATAATAGGACAATTCCTAAACACCTAATTAACTAACACACTACTACGTAGAGGACTAGTTGCATGAATGTCATACCCTAGGTAATTTATAAGCATCTCCTTATAATACATTTCTCCAACACAGATATAGGAATGAGTAGATCCATGATCAATCAGTGCAAGCATTTCAGAATTAAAGATAGAAACAATACCAACAATGACTTCAAGTGCATCCTATTCCTCGCAAGCTTTCTGTAGTGCCCCCTTACCGCAGGGTACAAACTGGGACGCCCGCAGGTCATTTCGGTACATATCCTACGATAAGGGTGAGCTACGATCAATCACTACAAACACCTCACATGGCATCATAAT
>JAOSBN010000002.1:34250843-34277913 GCA_027563595.1 Erythroxylum suave | reverse complement strand
ACATGATACTTATTACATATAAGCCTTAAATTCAAATCCAAACTGTATTAACATTTTTCAAACCATTAAACAAAACACAAAATACAACATATCTCATTACATTGAAGAACAACTCAAAACAAACTGAACATTTCCAAAACAAAACACAATCTTCTTAGCCACTACGCTTATCTTTGTCCTAGTCTCAAGTCTTCTTATCAGAACTTATACGAGGGTAAACACCACCATGCTGGGAATAACTAAACAAGATATAAATTGGTGACTGTCTCTAACAGTCGTCTAGCGTATTCTTGCACTAAATCTTAACAAATCTTTGAAAAACTTTAATTGTTCAAATTACTGAACATTCTAATATCATTTGCATCAGAACATAATAGCACATATCATAATAGAATATACTTACGTCAAACTTATAAGTATCCAAACAGAATATCAGAATCACGAAACAGAACTTTAAAGTATCTGAACAAATCTTGCATATATCAGAACAATATTTAGCTGTATTAGAATTGAACTTAGCTTATATCAAAATTTATCTTGTTTCAAAATTATACATACATCAGAAGACAAAACAAGTTAGCATGTCAATCCTTTTTACAGAAGTGGGTAACGGGACCAGAAGAGGAGATACTTATTGGTATCACAGAATAAGAGAGACTTATGTCTCGATACCAAAGTGTCCTTATTAGGAGACACCGAAGTATCAATATCAGGACACACTTATGTCTCAGACACTGAAGTGTCATTATCAGGAGACACCGAAGTATTAACACCTTAAATACGTCCAATAGTAGCTATAGACCCTTCTAGGCATGCCTATTTACCCACAACTAAGACTTGACAGTTTTAAAACAATCAATTTTAGATTTCACTATCACAATCAAAAGATGTTATGTCTTTATTCCACTTTCCTGATTTTGAACATGTATATATGCACATCCAACTAATCATACCTTATAAGCATAAACATTTTTAATAATGTACCATTAAAGGCACTATGTATTTCTCATTCCATATCATAACACAAAGTTCCAATTTGTAAACAATCATATTCAATTCCCATCACATAAACCTTTTGAAACACATTGGTATTCATAAGAACATATTCATCTTTAAACCATCATTCTTTTCAACATTAGACACATTATTAATTAACCTTACATTCTTTAAGTAATTATCTCCATTAATAAACCATAACTCAATTACCTTTTACTCCATTAATCTAACATCATCTAGGTTCATTTTAAATCTCAATTAAGTTTAATTAATTAAACCATTGTTAAAAGCCCTAACCTTATACATGTCAACAATTGAACAAAACCAAGTTTTTCACCTTCCTAACCCTTTTTCAGATTTTGTCAAGATAGGTTTCGAGTCAGTTTTGTATGGCCATTTTGACATAGAAACTGAGGTTTCTGGGCAATAAGTTCTTCTAAACAAATGTTTCTTTATGTCTTAAGTTTCTAACTAAATAAAATTAATGCAATTTGTTCAGTATTTCTAGAGTTATACTTAAAATACTACAAATTGTTCTCAAACAGGAACAACAACAAGTATTCAACTACAAGCTGAATTTCAAAACCCTTAGAGACAGAACTAAAATTCCATTCCTGAATGAAAATTGTAGACAAATGTATTTAGTTTGATATAAAATTAAAATCACCCCATTTGGATATCTATAGGTTTAGTTATGACTAAAATATTGATGCCTATTCTGTGGAACCATTGCAATTGTCATACATCTTCAATACCCCTTCACCATAGTTCTTCAGTTCCACCTTAGTCATGACTCAATTCCACATCAATTTCATGTCTAACACCTATTAAAAAATCATGCATTAAATAACTTACAAATCAATATCTTCCACACATCAAAACCAAACTCGAAATTATCATACAAGCATCATTTTTCCAGTATTCTATTCTCATCATCTTAACACATATTCGAGCCAATTCGAATCTCATAACACTTGTATTAAATATGCTATCAAGTTCAGAATTCCCTTACCTATTTAATTTCAAATTCAACTCTAAAGAACCAGATATTCTAACCCTTCCAAGCAACCAACACAAGTCCAAAATCAAGGTGCAAATCTTAGCACCAAGAAGACAACATAGAAGATAAAAATAGTCTAGTTTCTTGATGCAATATTTGGCTAAAAATTTGGAGTGATAATGCATGAATTTGCAGACAAATTCCAGAGCTGAAGGAGAGGGATAGTTTCAGTGGCGATGTTTCAATGAAGGTTGCAGAAACTTCTAGCAAGTTTGACACCTAAGTTGCTAGGTGCCCTAATCTTAGATGGGCACATGTCATTAAAGCATTTGTCACATTTGTCCCCACATCTATTAGGCCATTTGTTACTTAATAAATGCTGTCATGTGTCATTAAATGATTAGTCCACATGTCACTCCAAGATTGGTCCACTTGTCACTCAATCAATGTTGCCAAATGTCAATGCATTAGCTATGCCAAATGTCAATAATCCATAGGCTTAGTCATTCTAATTTTCATGTACCAACTTATCTTGCCACTTAACAATTTTCCCATTCAAAATGTACATTTTAATACCTCAATTCTCTAATGATGTTAATTAATCCCAATTCACTAAATATGATCCATTAAACCAAAATTTAAGCTATATGCCATTCTAAACCATATCATAATTTTTAACACCTATCATACATGTACTTTCATGAATATTAATACTCCAACTAGGGTACAATTTGGGGCTATATAATTCTCTCCCTTTAAAAGAATTTCATCCTCAAAATTTATACCTGATCAAAATAGTTGAGGGTACTGAGCCCTCATGGTCTCTTTTGGTTCCCATATTGTTTCCTTAAATCCATGGTATTGCCAGAGTACTTTCACCAAAGGTATTTACCTGTTCCTGAGTTGTCGGACTTCTCTGGCTGAAATAGACAATGGCCTTTCTTCATAAGTCAAATACGGTTGTACTTGAATTTCTTACGTAGGAATCTTATGTGTATCATCATATCGATATCTTCTCAACATTGAAACATGAAATACATCATGTAACTTTACTAACTCTCCAGGAAGAGCTAATTGATAAGCTAGTGGTCCAACTCTCTTCAGTATAAGGACCAACGTATCGTGGGCTGAGCTCACCTTTCTTTCCAAACTGAAGTATGTGTTTCCATGGTGATACTTTCAGCAATACCTTATCACCTACTTGATACTCAATATCTTTTCTTTTTAAATCAGCATAGGACTTCTGCCTATCACTATGCAGCTTTCAATCTTTGTCGAATAACTTGAATTTTCTCTTCAGTATCTTTCACAATATTAGGCCCAATCATCTCGTGTTCGCACAATTCAGTCTAATAAATCGAAGTTCCACACTTCCTACCATATAGAGCTTTATAAGGCGCCACGCCAATACTAGTTTGATAACTGTCGTTATAAGCAAACTCCATCAAAGAAAGATAGTTATCCCAACTTCCTGGGAATTCTAACACAACCTCAAAGCATCTATCTAGATAACCCATTCAAATTGTCCATCCATCTTGGGATGGAAAGTGGTACTAAACTTGACTTGAGTACCCAAAACCTTTTGTAGACTTTTCTAGAATCTCGTAGTAAATCGAGGATCACGATAAAAAATAATAGCTAGTTGCACCCCTACAACCTTACTATCTCATTCACATATGTGTCTAGAAGTCTATCTAAAGAATAATCAGGATGAATAGGCAGAAAGTGAGATGACTTGGTGATCCTATCAACAATCACCCATACAATATCATGCTTCCTCTGAGTGAAAGGAAGTCCAGTGAAAAAATCTATGATAATGGTATCCCATTGTCATTAACGAATAGAAATATGATGTAATAAACCAGATGGGACTTGGTGCTCAGCTTTAACTTGTTGACATGTTAAACATTTAGATATATAGTTTACTACATCACGTTTCAAACCTAACCACCAGTAAGGCTGCTTCAGATCGTGATACATTTTATTTCCATCAAGGTGCATTATAAAGACAATATTACGGGCCTAAAACAATAAATTTCTCTTCAACTCATCATTAGCTGGCACATATAATCGACCTTTATAATACAAATCACCATCTCCTTTCACAGAAAAATCAGGCCGTTTGCCTTCCCAAGTAGCTAAGATAAGTTGTTGCAACTTATCATCAACTTTTTGTGCATCACAAATTTCTTGCCTTAAAGTAGGCCTAACATTCAATTGAGGTATTAAAGCTCCATCAGATACAAGTCTTCTTTCACTCTGCTGCATTGACAAAGCCAAAATGGTCTTTCGACTTACGACATCAGCCATGACATTAGCCTTACCCAGATGGTACTCCACAATACAGTCATAATCCTTAAATAGTTCCAACCAGCGTCGTTGTCTCATATTAAGTTCCTTTTGAGTAAGCAAATACTTTAAACTTTTATGATTAGTAAAAATCCTACACTTTTCACCATACAAGTTGTGTCGCTATATTTTCAAAGCAAAGACTACCGCTGCGAGTTCCAGATCATGTATTGGCTAATTTTATTTGTGAGGCTTCAGTTGCCTAGAGGCATATGCAACTGCCTTTCCATCGTGCATCAAAACATAACCCAAACCATTTCTGGATGCATTACTAAACATAACGTTTTCCTTACCAGAAGTGGGTTGAGCCAATATAGGAGCTTCAGTAAGCATTCCTTTTAGTTGATCAAAACTAGCTTGATATCTATCAGACCATTCATACTTCACTCCTTTTCATAGTGTTTAGTTAAAGGGGATGCTATCATTGAGAATCCCTTCACAAACCGACGATAGTAACTCACCAAACCTAGCAAACTTCTCAATTCCATCGCATTTGGTTGTGGCTTCCGGTTAATAATTGCTTCAATCTTACTAGGATCAACTTTAATCCCTTGAGAAAAAACAACATGTCCTAGAAAAGATACCTCCTGAAGTCAGAAATCACACCTACTCAACTTAGCATACAACTGCTTTTCCTGTAGAGTTTGTAACATAACCCGTATATGCTCAACATGATCATACTTATTCTTGGAATAGACCAGGATATCATCTATAAACACCACTAAAAACTGGTCTAAATAGGGCCTAAACACTTTATTCATCAGATTCATGAATGCAACTGGAGCATTAGTTAGCCCAAATGGCATCACCAAGTATTCATAATGTCTATAACTGGTCTTGAATGCAGTTTTCGAAATATCTACATCCTTTACCTGAAGTTGATAGTATCCTGATTGCAGATCTATCTTGGAAAATACTCTTGCACCTTTCAATTGATTAAACAGATCTTCTATTCTTGGAAATGGATACTTATTCTTCAATGTGACTCTGTTCAGTTGCCTATAATCAATGCACATCCAGAGAGTACCATCTTTATTCTTAACAAACAGAACCAATGCTTCCCAAGGTGAGACACTGGGTCGAATGAAACCCTAATCTAGTAGTTCTTGCAACTGCACTTTCAACTCCTTCAATTCAATAGGAGCTATCTTATACAGTGCTCTGGGTATAGGAGCAGTGTTAGGCATAACTTTAATAGGCAACTCAACTTCGCTTTCAGGTGGGAGTCTCGGTAGCTCTTTAGGAAACACATCTAGAAATTCACTCACCACTAGAATATCTTGTAGTTTAACATTCTCTTTCCACGAATTAATCTGAGCTTGCACAACAGATACCACATTAACTAGAGAACCAGTGCAGATGCCATACATTACTATTTCATATTGATCAGGTTTAGTAAGCACAACTGTCTTAGCAATACAATAAACCACTGCCTGATGCTTAGATAACCAATCCATACCAAAAATCAAATTAAATTGATGAAAAGGAAATTTAATCAGATCCGCTATATAATCACTTCCTTAAATCATAACAGGACAATTTCTATAAACTTGAATAACAAACACACTACTATCCAGAGGACTGGTTACATGAATATCATACTCTAACTGATCTATAGACATCACTTTACTAGAAATATCTCTAACACATATATAAGAATGAGTGGATCCAAGATCAATCAATGCATGCATTTTAAAGTCAAAGAGAGAAACAGTACCCGCAATGACTTCAAGTGCATCCTGATCCTCATGAGCTTTCAAAGTATAAGCTCGAGTTGTAGTAGATGGCACAATAGGTCGATCAAAAGTTTCTGATATAGTGCTTAGATTAGGTCTAATATTACCAAATCCTCCATAACCTTTACCGCATCCTCTATTTCTAGCAGATGCATGAGAAAGTTCTCAACTAGTTTATGATGTCTGAGGCTGTCTCATAGGGGAATTGGCTATCAAATGCTCAGTGCTACCATATCGATAACTTACACCCATAGCTCTCCAACAAGTACCCTAATTATGTTTGGAGGAAAGAGGGCACTTCAGAGCACTAGAACCTCGACCCATAGAAGAACTCCTACTAGAAGCAGTCGATGAGGGAAAATTTTGTCGCCTTCTATAAGCTACAGATCTCTGAGTAAATTCCAGTGTAGAGAAAATACCTTCACGACTCTGCTTGCCTGAGGACTGACCTCCTCTAGCAAAGCCCCTTCGCTGAGCCCTTTCTCTCTTCACCATCTCTTGCTTCTCTATCTTAATAGCAGCTTGTACTAGCTGATGGTAACTCACTTACTGCAAGAGAGTAATTGCCACCAGATACTCTTTGATTGAATCATTCAAACCATCCTCAAACTAATGACACCGGAACTCCTCAGTAAGTGTTGGTTCAGATGCATACTTGCTGAGTCGATTAAACTTTTTTTCGTACTCAACAACAGATAAGTTTCTTTGCTTTAAATTTAAAAATTGCTTTCACTTCTCCTTTCTATAAGCTTCCATCACATACTTGGCTTTAGATTTTTAGGAAAAGAAATCCCAAGTCAGAAGCTCTGCTAATTAAAGATTTCTCAACAAACTTCCACCATTCATAGGCTGCTCCCTGAAGAAGAGAGAAAGCATAGTGCACCATTTGATGTAGTGGGCAACTAATTTCATCTAACACCCTCTTCACCTTCTCTAACAAAAATTAAGCTATTTCAGACTCCTCTAGAGATGTTCTAGTAAATTCGTTAGGTCCACACTTCTGTAACTGATCAATTGGAGCCTCAGGTGCCATCATACGGTGTAGCAAAGTCATCATGTCTTATGACAACTTAACCACAACCTCCCCCTGAGTTGGAGGTGGAGGTGGAGGTGGAGGTGGAGGTGGTGGTATTTCATCTCGACTCACCTAATAGGGTCTAGATATAGATGGACGAGATCGTTTAGGACTATTACTCTCTGTAACCTCGTAAGCAGCTTCATGAGATCTTTCCATATTTAATTCTATAATCAAAACATAGGACAAACCGCATTAGGCCAAACACAACTCTTATATCCACGTATAAGCAATAGTTAAGCTCTGGTTAAACCAGAATCACCTAAATCATGCTCTAACATCAGACAATGTAACACCCATATACCCCCTGGGGGGATATGCAGATGCTACACAAAATATAACCAAAGTAATCTAATACAGACTAAAGCATTTCCAGAAACTCAAAGAGCATACATTTCATTCATCATTGGTTAGGCTATATTCAGAACATAACATACACATGATACTTATTATAGACAAGCCTTAAATCCAAATCCAAACTATATTAACGTTTTTACAAACCATTAAACAAAACACAAAATACAACATATCTCATTACATTAAAGAACAACTTAAAACAAACTGAACATTTCCAAAACAAAACACAATCTTCTTGGCCACTATGATTATCTTTGTCCCAGTCTCAAGTTTTTTTATCAGAACCTACCTGGGGGTAAAATCACTGTACTAAACATATAACTTAGTGAGGAATAACTAAACAACATATAAATTGGTGACTGTCTCTAACAGTTGTCTAACATATTCATGCACTGAATCTTGACAAATCTCAGAAAAACTTTAATTATTCAAATTACTGAACATTCCAATATCATTTGCATCAGAACAGAATAACATATATCATAACAGAATATACTTAC
Source organism: Erythroxylum suave (assembly GCA_027563595.1). Taxonomy (NCBI): domain Eukaryota; kingdom Viridiplantae; phylum Streptophyta; class Magnoliopsida; order Malpighiales; family Erythroxylaceae; genus Erythroxylum; species Erythroxylum suave. The sequence goes on along the minus strand of JAOSBN010000002.1, from coordinate 34,269,900 downwards.
GTCAAACTTTAAAGCATCTGAACAAATCTTACTTATATCAGAAAAACATTTAGCTGTATCAGAATTGAACTTAGCTTATATAAGAATTTATCTTGTTTCAAAATTGGACATACATCAAAATACAAAACAAGTTAGCATGCTAATTGTTTTTATAGAAGTAGGTAACGGGACTAGAGTAGGACATACCTATTGGTATCACAGAACAGGAGAGACTTAAATCTCGACACCGAAGTGTCCTTATCAGGAGACACCGAAGTGTCAATATCAGGAGAGACTTATGTCTCAGACACCAAAGTGTCATTATCAGGAGAAACCCAAGTGTCAACACCTTAAATGTGTGCAGGAGTAGCTGCAGACCATTTTAAGTATGCCTATTTACCCACGATTAGGACTTAACAGTTTTAAAACAATCCAGTTCAGATTTGACAGTCACAATCAAAAGATGTTATGTCTTTATTCCACTTTCCTCATTTTGAACATATATATATATACACATCCAACTAATCATGCCTTATAAGCATAAACATTTGCAATAATTTACCAGTAAAGGCATTACGTATTTCCTATTACATATCATGACACAAAGTTCCAATTTGTAAACAATCATATTCAATTCCCATCACATAAACCTTTTGAAGCACATTGGTATTCATAAAAACATATTCATATTTAAATACATCATTCTTTTCAACATTAGACACATTACTAATTAACATCACATTCTTTAAGTAATTATCTCCATTAATAAACCATAACTCAATACCTTTTACTCCATTAATATAACATCATCTAGGTTCTTTTTAATCTCAATTAAGTTTAATTAAACCATTGTTAAAATCCCTAACCTTATATATGTCAACAATTACAGAAAACCAAGTTTATCACCTTCCTAACCCTATTCCCGATTTTCTCAGGACAAGTTTCAGGTCAGTTTTGTATGGCCATTTTGACATAGAAACTGGGGTTTCTGGGTAATAAGTTCTTCTAAACAAAGTTTCCTCTATGTCTTACATTTCTAACTTAATAAAATTATTGCAATTTGGTTTAGTATTTCTAGAATTATACTTAAAATATTACATATTGTTCTCAAACAGGGACAACAACCAGTATTCAAATACAAGCCAAATTTGATAATTACATGACTATATGTTGTTGTAACTTAATTTATAAAGTTATTTCAAAGATTATTGCCAATAAACTTAAGGTTATGCTTTGTTTATTACGAGTCCCTTTTAAGGAGCCAACATTAAAGGTAGGCGTATATGGGATATTATCATGTTAGCTTAGGATTTCTTTGGCAATTATCAAAAAAAGTGAGGCCCTAAAATTTATGTTATTAAGATATATTTGTTATGGTAGTGCTCTAAAGGCAATTACCTTTAGCACTTTTGTACAAACTTTATTTTGATTAATAAAGTGAAAGGAAATTTTAATTAATTTGATGTCGTTTATTTATGAATTGATGTCGATCTTAGATCAAATTGATGAAGTCCATGACATTATACATAGTATGAAGGAAATCATGATGAGATCATGATAATGAGATTCCTATCATATGCAATTATGTTAGTATCTAAATTATCCATTGTCATAGGATTAATAAGACAGGAAATTATTAATCCAGATAGACTAGAATATGTTATACTCCTTAATTTAATCAAGCAGTGGATCTCACAAACTGTAAGCATGAGATGTTTAGAGTTAATATGTGGATGCTTACTAAGAGTAGTAAGTACATTGGATGACCCACTATGAGATTATCATATGGATGATCTATCAAATGTCAATGATTAATCTAATCATAGCATTAGTATAAATATCCTTAGACTTAAGGTACTCAAGGATATCTTGGATACTGATCCTGTAACTTGATATCATTCTTTGTTGCTTCAAGATGAGGTCACTCGTAGGGTGGTATTGGGTACAACTATTGGTATTTGAAGGTAATTGGGAAACTAATAAAGGATTCACTACTTCTAATAGAAGGAGATGATAACCAAGGCCTCTTATCGGGGTCATTACTCAGGAGTCTTTGGCCAGAGTAGTTATGTGTGAAGAGTCTTCCATGACACATAGAGTAATGAGATCTCATCATAAGAACTAAAATCACTTGGACTAGATGTTACGTAGTCAGTTTAGTTGGAGTTGACATATAGTCTATACTCTGAACTAAGTGGGGTATAGTATGGTGAAATGACAAATTGCACAATAAATGTTTATAGAAAGGTTCGTAAGTCAAATAATTAACTATCAAAGATTTTGTGTGTTAATCCATTTATATTATGGTAAATTGGCATCATGAAACCCTTCATGATTTGCTTGAATTAAGAGTTAATTCAAGTGACATGAAACCATCCATGATTTGCCCAAATTAAGAGTTAATTCAAGTGTCTAAAATAATTAGGAACTTATGGGTCACATGTATAAAATATCGGATAAAAAACAAAGTGTGTATGGTTGTTTTTAAATGGGCCATGTTTGTGGCCGAAGGCTTAACAAATGTTCATAAGTGAGTTCTTTACTTATGTACAAATAGGGGCTAACTAGTTCAAAAGACACTCAAGTGAGAGGATAGGGGGTCTAGAAGTGTTCTAGAGTGAGAGAGAAGTGTCTTGAGTATTGTTCATGCAATTTATGCAATTGTTGCATGAATAAAATTGCGTGCAATATAGTATTGATCTTTCTCTCTATTTGAGCGTCTATTTGAACCATCTAGTTTTGTGCTCAAACCACCCTTACATATTGTTTCTTCTTTATCTTTGTGTGTTCTTGGGTCATCAAGGAAGGGTTTGGTGTTTGCAACAACCCAAACAAGGAGAAGAAACAAGAAAGGAGGAGAATTAAAAAGGTATATGTACTGAAATTTCATGTTCATATATTGTGAGTATGCATGGATCTAAGTTTTTGGATGTTTGGGGATATCATATGGTTGGAATTAGATTCCAACACTTTCGCTGCATTGTTATGCGTGTGATGCATGAATCCATGGCTCCCTCAATAGTGGTATTAGAGCTAGGTTATGCATTTCTTAGAAGATGTATTAAACATGTACAAAGTGTTTGCTGGGTTATAACTGACATTCATGTTGATTTGGAAAAATTCGTATAGATTGTAGAAACATTTTTTAATGATTTTCTTTCATAAAAATGTTTATAAGGTGTTATATCATGTTTTTGTCAAAGGAAATTGAAATTGATTGTCATTTGCTATTTTGTTTCGAATAATATCCAGTCTGTTCATATGGTGGTTTCTGGGAATTTCTAAAAAACTGAATAAATATGCTAATTTTGAAAATTACTCAATAATTTTAGAATTTTTTTGGTTTTCTTTCACAGAAATGTTTATAAGGTGTTATGTTATGCTTCTGCCAAAAGAATATGCAATTGAATGTCATTTGCTTTTTTATTACAAATTTAGTTTCAGCCCGATGCATATATGAAGTTCTGGGAAATTCTAGAAATCTGATGAACATACATGTTTGTAAATTCCATATAAACTTTTATAAAAAAAATTTTAAATAATTTTTTTCATGGACATGCAAGATAAGATGTTTCCACGTGTATGAGAAGCATGACACTTGTTGTTAAAGTGATTATCTTATTCATGCATAATGTAGAGTATGACTAGTGTTAGAAGTAATATGACAAGTGTCATATACAGATGATGTGCTGGCTTAATTCCACTTACTTAATAAATAATTCCTAAGAATTAGTTTTTGGAATTTTTTACACATATTTAGAATATGTATAAGACTCTGTATTTTTTTCAAAATTAATTGAATTTGATTCAATTAATAAATTAAGTCAAAGTCAATATTGGTCTATTTTTTGAAAGCCGATGGAGTCGACTTGTTTAATGACTTATGGTGTATGTATTTCGGTTATAAGACCTTAATAAAGTTTTTATGAGATAATAAATGTATTATTTTGATGGTAGTAGCATGCTTAGTGTATGTGCTTTAAATTAAGGTTCTGGAAATTTTCCGAACATCGAATCAGACTTTTTAGTGTCTAGTAGGTTAACTTATCTATCTTGATGATTTTGGCCGTCACGATATTTTTGGCTTATGCTGAAATTGTCTAGATAAATTTGAGATGACGTACAGATATTATAGATAACTAATTGATGTACGGGAATTTAGGAAACCCTAGGGATTAATTTAGAATTAATCCAAGTAGAGCATAACATTTCTAGTGTGACTAGAAAAAGATATGTGTACTAGAATTAAAGTGTTTAATTTGGACATCAAAATAACTGAATTTTGGGGTTCCTAATTGAATCACGTTCATAATTCAAATTAACCGAGACTATCACTAGTACTCGATTCAGTTCAAGAGTTGAATCGATTCACAAACTTTTGGTGCATAATCAAGTCACAACCTCAATTAAACCTCCTTTATGTGATACATGCATCAGATGCATTTTAAGGGTGGTTATGGACATAGGCTCAATTGAGTTGTCCATAATCTAAATATATATATATATGTGATATATATACAATATCATCCAAGTTTTGATGAGATCAAAGAATAAATCCCTTAATTGAAATATTAGGACTTACTCCTTCCATTGATATGGCAAAAACTAGAGTTATTTTAGAGTTAGGTTGTTGGGCAAACCTAAACCTGCTCTACATGAAGATATTCAAACCATGGAAATTAGATTTTCAGATTAATGGGTTGGTCCTAACTAGAAGCGTTGATTTCTTGGGCAAACCTAAGGTTAACGCGGATATAAGTGAAGTTGGGTTATATACTTGATATGTATATAAATTAAGAGTTGACAACCCAATGAGTGTGCTAAATCAACAGTTGATGGTACTAGTCGATAGCTGCATAACTGAATGCAATTGCTATGAATGATACCTACAGATTGACCTGAGGTAGCTTATTGGGCAAACCCAAGGTCGTTCTTGGTGATATTGGATATTGACCCATTAAGAAAACTATAATTTTTCTAGAATTCATAGTGAGGGCTATTGATTTGAATAAGAATAATGGGACCCATAATGCATGTGATTAAAATCCTTATCGATATGCATTAGTGTACATTCTAACACTTTCTCTCATTCTTCTAGGTTATTGAATCACCTTGATGTCTTCGTCGATTGTGAACCTATGATCCCTATTGGACTATTAAAAACTCACTAGACCTAATTTTTTAGATTGGCTATGGAATTTGAGAATTGCTCTCAAATTTGAGAAACTAGGATATGGCCTAAATGAACCACTTCCCGATCCCTCTGCTACTGATGCATTTGATGAGGATTGGAAAGCTTACAAGAAGCTACTGGATGATAGTGAGCTGGCTGGCTGTATAATGCTGGCCTCTATGTTACCAAAATTGCAAAAGCAGTAGGAGGCTATGGATGCTTATACCACAGTCTACCATCTAAAGGAACTATTTGATGAGCAAGTTCGATTTGAAAGGTTTGACACCTCGAGGTTGCTTTTTTGCTCTAAAATGGCTAAGGGATCATCTCCAGTGTAGTATACACTGAAGATGTATGGATATATTGGAAGGTTAACCACTTTGGGTTTCATAATGGATCATGTATTAAGTATAGACTTAATTCTGACTAGTTTGATCGATAATTATTCACAATTTGTGCTTAACTATCAGATGAACTAAATATCCACATTGATACTTGAGCTAATTAATATGCTCAAAACAACTGAGCAAATTGTCAAGCAAGACAGTAAGGTTGTGATGATGGTGGACTCTCCTTTTGGTTCTTGGATGAAGAACCAAAAGAAGAAGAAGAAGTCCAAGAAGCCAGTGGGAGGTATAGCTTAGAAAAAGGTAAAGGAGACAACATTAAAGGGGATATGCTTCCATTGTAACAAGGATGGACATTGGAAGAGGAAATGCAAAGCTTATCTGGAGTCACTGAAGCAGAAGAGCGTATTAGATGCCCCACCATCTACTTAAGGGATGTTATTTTTCATGAGGTTAATACTATTTTTGATCATAACATTTAGGTATTAGATACTGGACGTGGCTCACACATATGTGTTGATATGTAGGGTCTCAGGGATAGTAGACTGTTTAAGAAGGGAGAGATAGACCTACGTGTGGGAAATGGAGCAAGAGTTGCTGAATTAGCCATAAGAACATATGTTTTGTATATTGTCAGTAGGATAGAGCTAATTTTGGATAATTACTATTATGTACCCATTATGACGAAGAACATTGTATCTGCTTCATACCTTAATAAAGCAAGATTTCATTTAACTTTTTCAAGCAATGGTTGTTTAATTAAGTTGAATGAAATGTTGTATGGTATTGCTACTTTTTGCAATGATATTTACATGATAGATATATGTAATCCAATTTTAAATATCAATGACAATAAAAGAAAAAAACGAGAACTTAAAATCATCTTACTTGTGGCATTGTTGACTTGGCCATATAAGTGAGAAACACATGACTAAGCTATATAAGAGTGGTAGCTTAGGGTCATTTGATTATAAATCATATGACACATATGAATTTTGCTTGTTAGGCAAGATGACTAAATTACCTTTTAAAGGAAAGGGTGAACGAGCGAATGGGTTATTAGACCTAATATATTCTGATGTATGCGGTTTGATGTCCATTCATGCTAGAGGTGGCTTTATGTACTTCATTACCTTTATTAATGATTATTCACGATATGGGTACGTGTATCTAATGAGATACAAGTCTGAAACATTTGAAATGTTTAAACAATTTAGTTTAAAGTAAAGAAACAGCTCGGTAGAAGTATCAAGACACTTTGATCAGATCGAGGTGGTGAATACTTGAGCGAGGAGTTTCTAACTTATCTCAGAGATAATGGGATAGTATCCCAATGGACTCCACCTTAAATTATGCAACATAATGGTGTGATTGAAAGAAGAAATTGCGCCTTATTGGATATGGTTAGGTCAATGATGGGCTTATTAAATCAACCAAAATCCTTTTGAGGTTATGCACTCGAGATTACTGTTTATGTGACAAACAAAGTCCCTTTAAAAGTAGTTGAAGTTACTTAATATAAGATATGGACTAACAACAAGTCCTATCTTTTTTACATGAAAGACTGGGTTTGTCTGGCTTACATAAAGCGGATTTAATCAAACAAACTTAAAGCGAAATTTGATAAATGCCTGTTTATAGGATATCCTAAGGAAACAATTGGATATCAGTTCTATAATGCTTTAGAGCAAAAGGTGTTTGTCTCAAAGCATACTGTCTTTTTAGAGAAAGAGTTTCTTTTAAGAGAAGACAGTGGGAGCAAAGTTGAACTTGATGAAGTTCATGATGCTTAAATAGATGCATTAAACCCGAAATTGTTGATTATGAAGATGAGACAACAATTGAACCTTCTGACACACAAAATGCTCAGGGGTCACGTAGGATACACAATGCTCCAGAGAGATATGGATTTTTCATAAGTGAAAAACATGGCATATTGGTCATAAAGGATGATGAGCCTACAACCTATGAAGAGGCTCTGAAGAGTTCAGAATTTGAAAAACAACTTCAAGCCTTGAAGTCTGAAATGGATTCCATGTATGAAAACTAAGTATGAACTTTGGTTGACCCATCTAAAGGGCTAAAACCTATGTGGTGCAAGTGGATTCAAGAAGAAAATTGACATGGATGGTAATGTGATTACCTATAAGGCAAGGCTAGTTGTTGAAGTTTATCGTCAAAGATAAGGAGTTGGCTATGACGAGACATTTAACCCTGTATCCATGCTTAAATCCATTAGAATACTCCTAGCCATTGCTGTTCATTATGATTATGAGATATGACAAATGGATGTGAAGATGACTTTCCTGAATAGAAGCCTAGTTGAGGATGTGTATATGATATAACCTAAGGGCTTCATATCTAAAGATGAAAAAAAAAGGTATGCAAGCTTCAGAAATCTATTTATAGATTGAAGTAAGCATCTAGGAGTTGGAACATCCAATTTGATGAGATAATTAAAGAGTTTAGTTTCTTGCAAAATCCTGATGAACCATGTGTGTATAAGAAAGTTATTGGGAGTGCTATTATATTCCTTGTGTTATATATGTAGATGACATATTACTAATAGGAAATGATGTCTCTAGTTTGTAATCAATCAAAATTTGGTTGTCCTAGAATTTTTCTGTGAAAGGCCTTAGAAAAGCAACTTATATATTGGGAATAAAGATCTGTAGAGATAGATCACGGAAGTTGCTAGGTTTTTCATAGTCGACATATATAGATAAAGTGCTAAAGAGGTTTAGCATGAAACAGTCTAAGAGAGGTTTCTTTTCATGACTCATAGGATAAAACTGTCAAAATCTATGTGTCCCAAGATGCAAGATGAGAGGACTCACATGAGTATGATCCCGTATGCTTTGGCAATTGGATCAATCATGTATGCTATATTATGTATAATACCCGATATATCGTATACTCTAAGTGTTACAAGCAGATATCAATTAGATTTTGGTGAGTGTCACTGGGTGACTGTCAAGAATATCCTAAAGTACTTGAGAAGGACTAATGATGTATTCTTGATATATGAAAATGGAGATCTTGTAGTTAGTGGATATGCATATGCTAGTTTTCAATTTGGCCAGAATGACTCCAAATCTCAGTCAGTTTGTGTTTTCACACTGAATGGTGGAACAATTAGTTAGAAGAGTTTCAAATAAGAGACAACTATAGATTCAACGACCTAGTCAGAGTACATTATAGTTGCGGAAGCGACGAAAGAAACTATTTGGATCAAGAAGTTCATTATAGAACTTAGAGTGGTTCCAAGCATAGTAGACCCGATAATATTGTACAGTGACAACAATAGAGCTATTGCCCAAGCCAAGGAACCAACGTCTCATCAGAGGTCTAAGCATATACTCAGGAGATATCACCTAATTAGGGAGATAATTGATAGAGGTGATGTGAAGATAAAGAGAGTGCCCATAGATCAGAACATCACTGATCCTTTAACTAAGTCACTTTCTCAATTGAAATTTGATTCTAGTGTACTCGCCTATGGTATTACAAAGAAAGGCGATTGAATTTAGTGCAGGTGGGAGATTATTAGAGTAGTGCTCTAAAGGTAATCACCTTTAACACTTTTATACAAACTTTATTTTCATTAATAAAGTGAAAGATAATTTTCGTTAATTTGGTGTTTGTTTATTTATGAATTGATGTTGATCTTAAATCAAATTAATTAAGTCCATGATACAATACATAGCATAAAGGAAATCATGATGAGATCAGGATAATGAGATTCCTATCATGTGGAATTATGTTAGTATCCAATTTATCCCTAGTCATAGGATTAATAAGACAGGACATTATTAATCTAGATAGACTAGCAGAGATATACTCCTTGATTTGATCAAGCAGTGGATCTCACAAACTATAAGCATAAGATGTTTAGAGTTAATATGTGGATGCTTACTAAAAGTAGTAAGTACATCAGATGACCCACTATAAGATTATCATATGGATGATTTATCAAATGTCAATGATTAATCTCATCTTAGTAATGGTGCAAATATCCTTAGACTTGAGGTACTCAAGGATATCTTGGATACTGATCCTGTGCCTTGATATCTTCCTTGTTGCCTCAAGATGAGGTTGCTCATAGGGTGGTAATTGGGTACAATCATTGGTACTCGAAGGAAATTGAGTAGCTAATAAAGGATTCACTACTCCTAATAGACAGAGATGATACCTACAACCTCTTGTCTGGGTCATTACTCAGAAGTCTCTGGTCAGAGTAGTTATGTGTTATGAAGAGAGTCTTTAATAAAAAATAGAGTAATGAGACCCCACAGTGAGAGGATAGGGAGTTTAGAGTGTTCTAGAGTTAGAGAGAAGTGTCTTGAGTATTGTTCATGTAATTTATGCAATTGTTGCATGAATCAAAATGCATGCAACATAGTCTTGATCTTTCTCTCCTTTTGAGCATTTACTTGAACTCATCTAGTTTGGTGTTTAAACCACCCTTACACATTGTTTCTTCTTCATTTTTGTATGTTTTTGGGTTATCAAGGAAGGGTTTGGTGTTTGTAACATCCCAAACAAGGAGAAGAAATAGGAAAGGAGGAGAATTAAAAAGGAAAATGTACTGAAATTTCATGTTCATATATTATAAGTATGCATGTGTCTAAGTTTCTGGAAGTTTGGGGATGTCATGTGGTCGGAATTAGATTTTGACACTTCCGTTGTATTTTCATGCATGTGGTGCATGAATCCATGGCTTATTAAGATTTATTTTCAAAAGACATTTGATTCAATCAATTGGCAATTTATACAACGTACATTGGAAGCATTTGGCTTCCCACTTACATTCAGAAATTGTATTGAAAAATCTTCCTTCAGTGTGCTATGAAATAGGGATCCTCCCAAAATACTCAAGGGAGCAACGACACTCTAAAGGGGGATCCTCTTTTCCATACTTATTCACCTTATGCCTCGGAGTTTTGATCATGATGTTGGTACACAACATTTAAAAGAAAAGTTAGCTTTATTTACCACTACAAATGCAATGAAATGAGGACTGTAAGTCTCTCCTTTGTAGATGATAATTGCTCCTTATTGAAGTTGATAAAGCTTCCATAAAGTTACTAATGGAGTCCCTCAACGCTTTTAATCTTCTTTCTAGATGAATTATAAACTTCTGCAAGAGCTAATTCATTTTTTTGTAAGCTCCAAACTTCAAGCTAACTTTTTTAGCTCTATCACTAGCCTCAAGGCTAAGGATCCCTTTTCGAATATTTAAGGGTCCCTATCACCACAAGGAGACTTTCTTATGATGACTATAATACTTTATTGGAAGCCATGCACAGAAGAGTCAAAAGCTGGAAGATCAAATGGCTTTCCTTGTAAGCAAACTCCAACTTATAGTCTCTGTCCTAAACAACCTACAAGTCTATTTGGTGTTACACTTTCTCCTTCCAAAAAGAAGTCACCAAAGATACAGACAAGTTTATTAAGAACTTTATGTAGAGAGGTAACAATGAGAACTCTCAAAGAGAAAAGATTAAATGGTAGGAAGCTTATAAACCTACAGATAAGGGGGCTTAGGCATAAGACAAACTAAAAAAATTAATAGTTTTAACGAAAAAAAGAATATGGAGAAGATTCACAAACAAGGAATCCATATAAGTGAAATAGATATATATGCATTTCTTTAAAGGATAAAGCTTTTTACATAAGTTACCCTTCACAAACTGTTCATGGATAATGGTTTAGACACTTAAACTTAGTGATAATGTAAGGAGGATAATTAAGTGTAAAATTAGGAATAGAGTGCAAGCATTCTTCTTATATGCCAGCTATAATAAGCTTAATCCACTTGAACTGATTTTAGAATTTCAGTAGAGGCATTTAATTCTTATTGGAGCAAAGGTTAAATAATTTATGGATAATGAGCCATGGGCAAATATGTTCAAATGCCTCTCCTTGATAAGGTACAATGTTCCAAGGAATAAACTTTCACCATATGAGAAGGATAGGATAACTTGGTTACTTGATCATAAACAATTCTTGCTTTTCCATTTTTAGAACTCCATAACTTAAAATTTCTTGGAAAAAGCTAGTATGGAATAGTTCCAGACTTCCTTATACTTCCTTTATACTATGGTTAGCCATTAAAGACAAACTTAAAACTAAGGATAAGATGGAGAGGGTTAAAAGTGGTATTAATCTGCTATATTATTTTTGTAACCAAGAGCTTGAGAACGTAAAGCATCTATTCTTGAAAGAGAGGGTTCTTTAAAGCCTTTAGATCAATATACAACATTTTTACTTTTCTCATCCCATGAATAATTGCATCTAGATTATTCATTGGCTTACTTATTATTGCAGTAATAGAACAGATGACAATAAGGTAATCAAGCTAACTTTCAACTGCTCAATTTACTTAGTCTAGCTATACAAGAATAAAAAGCTATTCAAGGCAAAGATAGGTGTATAAAAGATTGGGTATATTGGACTATGAATTAGATAATACTAATTGTCAAAATCGGAAGCCTTAAATATGTAGTCAACACATCTTTGGCTACCAAATGGAACCTGCCACTAACCTAAAGAACCATTTTAACTTTAGTAAGTGTTATTGCTAACTACCATAAATAATTTTTTTGCGAGGAATATAGTTAAAAAGGACACTTTTGTTAAGTGATTATTGTGATTTGGAGCAATTTAGTCTTTTTAGTGTATATAACAATATATAACTCGAGTTTATTCGTGCTTCTATATAAGTTGTACCTAATGTTTCCTTTTGGGAATCAATACAATCTTTATTTTCCAAAAAAGAAATTCTAACCCAATTTCATTCAATTTAGGCATGTGAACATTTGTCAATCATACAATAAAACATTTGAAACACTCACATAACAAAAACAATTAGTTTATAAAATCCTAATTGCCATATATTATTAACTTTCTTATAAAAGGTACCTCAAAACTCTCTTTTTAAGTAGCCTAGTTAGTTCCTAAAATTTTCTAGAACTAAGAAAATCTACGAGAAATGTTGTAATTCCTTATAAAAATGTTTTCTTTATGATCTCATCATCCCTTACCATTTTCTCTATCTCTTATAGTAAAAACTATTGCTAAATGTATACTGTTCATGTATTAAAAATTAAAATTCTTAGTGTTTAATTAGTTTATTAATTTTTTAGTTAGTTAATTACTATTTTATAATAAAAATACGTCAATATCAGCTAATCGATTATAAGGGTTTAACTACCCGATATTATCTCTAAGTATATTACTAAAAATTATGAATAATTCTTTTAACTTTCTATAGTCTCTTAAGTTACCTTAATTCAATATTTCCATCATAAGTATCATCCAAGATATCGAATAATTTTTTAAGGTAATGAAAAATTGAACAAACATCTCTTTTCACCAAAAATTTCCTTTTTCTTTAATTACTATCTCCATAATTAATCAGCCATACACCTTCTAAACATTCAATATCATTCTTCATATCACTAAAAATATATATAAGTATTTTCAAAATATTAAATTTCATCCAGTCATAACCATCATAGTAAACATCATTATTGTCACCTAACTTATGCAAAATTTGTTATTTTATAAAGACATAAATTTATCAGACCAAATTTTATATGAAATAGTACAAATCCAACTTGAGGCTTGAAGTCTTGGAATTTGCAAGGTCAATGACAATCCCTATCTCCTTAGGCTTTTTTTCCCCTTCAAGTTTTAAGTTAAAAAAAGAAAATCATACATGTCGTTAAGTTAATAACCACTAAATATATTAGATATCACCACACATAACACTCAAGTTGTTAATTATATGTTTTTAACACTCAGAAGCACTTAAATTAATTTAGTTTTGTAAATAGTTATTAATCTACAATAAAATATTTGAAACATATATATAACAAAGTAATTCAATTTTAAAACTCTAATTGACATGTACTACTAACTTTCATACAAAAGGTGCCTCAAGACTCTCTTTCTATAATATACAATTACCTAGACAATTCCCAAAATTTATTATAACAAAAATATAAGATATATTGCAATTCCTTCTAAAAAATGTTTTCTTTGTGATCTCATCATAACTTGTCTTTTTCTCTATCACTTAAAGTCTAAAAGCATAGAAAGTATCAATAAAAGTCCACAGTTTGTGTATTGAAAAATTAAAATTTGTGGGGTTCAAATAGTCCTTTGATTTGTTTTGATAGCCGAACACTATTTTACAAAAAAAAAACACACCACTATTGACTAGCTAATTCTAGAGGTTCAACTATATGATATTATCTCTAAGTGTATTATTAAAAACTATAGAAAATTCTTTCTATAGCCTTTTAATTCACCTCAAATTGATATTTCCATTATAAGTTATACTCAAAATAGCAAATAAATAATTAATAGTAATAAAAAATTCAACAAACATATTTTTCTTTAAAATTTCCCTTCTTCTTTAATTCCTAACATCATAATTAATCAATTATACACCTTTTAAGTATTCAATATCGTTCTTCAACTCATTAAAAAATACAAAAGTAAAAATCTAAAGTATTAAAATTTATCAAATTATAAACATTACAACCTCAAAAGTTTTGAATTCCCAATTACTTTTAATTATAGAAGAAAATATTATTGTCATTTATCTTGTGCAAAATTGGTTGTTTTATCGAGACATAAATTTATAGAAAAAGCCCAAATTGCTCCTTCAACTTAGGTGCGAGGTGCACAAAAGTCCTGCATCTTTTTTTCCAAAGTAACATTAAAACTTTTCAAAAATTTCTCTAACCTTAACTTCACCAAAATATTGAGATTGTGTAACGCACTTCGCCTATATGGCAACGTGTCAAATTGTAGTGACCTACTAATGTGTATTTATTTGTGTACTACAATTGTAACTTATCTTCAGTTGAGAAAGTGTCTAAAAGTAATAGATAGTTTAATATATGACTCAACATTTTGATAAAATCGAAGGATATTTTTTAAGTGCCAAACACTTGCATTTTGTAAGAATTTCTGACCCTTAATCATGAACTTATCATTGTGATAATAACATAAAGGAAAAAAAGATAGAGAATCGAGGAGGTTGGAACTAAAGCTGGAGGAAAAGATTGCTCTTAGAGGATTAGGAGGGATATCTTCATGATAGAGGAGTAGAAAGGAGATTCTTATTAGTATAGTGTGGCTAATTGGTTCATAGTGAAGTAAATTATTGATTTTCTTAGTTTCTAAGGTTTTAGTTTCCACTTAAATTACAGATTTCAATTTTTATAGAATCCATTATTATTAAATTAGAGATTCAATGTATAAATAGAAAGTCATGAAGACATTAGAGACTGAGGAATGGAGGAAGATAAGATATTCATGATAAAGGAGTAGGAGGAAGACCTTCGTGACAATAGTCATTCTTGTATATGTGCTGTGAGCTTATAGGATTATAAGGGATATCTTCGAGTTAGAGGAGATTGACATTAGTTTGGTGTGGCTAATTGGTTAATAGTGAGGTAAGTTACTGATTTTCCTAATTTCTAGGGTTAAACGTCCTACATAAATTAGGGATTTGATTTATAATGAAAGGAGTTTTTTATTGAATTGTGAATTTGCTCCATAACTAGGGTTAAATATCTTATTGCTCTTTCAATTCTTATTTTATTAAGATGTGGAATCCTATTGAAAAAGGAATCATATTTCACTATAGGGGAAAATTGTTAGACATGATTCATTTTAATACATGGTAGTAGTAAAATATTAGTTGAAGGTATTGACCTAGACAAACTATGTTGGTTTAGTATCATGGGAATTGCTAAGCATAATTTGTATGATAGATTGGATAAAGTATATTATAGGTAGCCAAATAAACATAAAGAAGGTGGGTTGATTGATATTGTAGATGATTAAAAAAATGTGATTTGATTTATATTGTTGAAAACCATGGAAGAGTGGAGGTTAATTTTGAAAGTGACTATAATGAAGAGAAAGCATTAAAAACAAATAATATGGATGATAATAGTAATGATAACATAGATCCAACAAATATTGAAGAAGAAGATCATTACACAGAGAATGAATTGTTTGTTTTAGGAGTGAGTAAGAGAGATAATACAGTAAATATTAATGACAATAATGATAACGGTGTGCCTATTAAAGATGTACATATTGAGCATGAAGTTTTGAATAAGGTGCATGATGTTGAGCCTGATGTTTTAAATTTAGAGCATGAATATGTAAATCCAAAGCATGATGATGTTGGTACTAAGCATAATGGTGTAAACACTATAAATGATGGTGTGAATACTATGCATAATGGTGTTATTATTATACATGATGGTATACTATGCATGATAGTGTTAATGCTTATACTGATGATAATCTGCCTAATTCTTTTGTTAATAATAATATGCCTAACACTTCTACTGATGATAACGTGCACGATGAAGATGTGCATAATGCTTCTATTAAAAATGATGATAGTGACAAAGATATGGTGACTAATTTGGAATATGAAAGTGAAAAGGATTATGATAAGATCTCAGCTATCAAATAAAAAAATAAAAAGAGGAAGTCCAGGAAAATAAATAAAGTTGAGGCTGTGAATAATGATGTTGAAAACCATGAAAGTGAAAAAATGTATGAAGATGACTAAGAGGATTCTGTTTATGAAAAAGATAGGGAGCATATTGAAAGTTATGACTCGAGGTCAATACTATACAAGTTCAGATGAAGATTCTCACAAAGTTCGGAGAAGAGGTAAATGTAAAAACTTATATTATGATCCAACATATAATATTCTTTCTTAGAATGTAGTTTCAAGTTTAAAGATGCAAAATAATTTAAGGAGGTTGTGATTAAATACTTTATTGCAAAGACTTTAGGTTTGAAATATATAAAAAGAGAGAGGTCTCGAGTGAAAATGATTTATCAAAGTGTCCTTCATTACTTTTTACAAATTTGGAGAGAATTGACAACATTTTTTTCATTCAAAGATATATACTTCAGCACAGTTGTACAATGAAAAACATCAATAAGTTTATCACATCGAATGCATTGTAAGCCACTACAAAGACATGATTTAGTTACAACCAAATATCAAGGTTGTTCATCTAAATACTTTATTAAAGAAGGAGTTAAAGGTAGATGTGAGCTTTAACATTGATAAGAGAGTAAAAGAAACTATCATCGAAATATTACATGGGTGTCATGTAGAGGAATTTGCTAAACTCTTGGGGTATGGAGAAGAGGTGAATATCAAGAACCCAAATATGACATGCGTAATTAGAATAAGCATTAATGAAGGTTTTACAAGGTGTTATATTTGTTTTAGTGCTTCTAAACGGGGTTGGATTGAAGGCTATATACTAATAATAAGATTAGATGGATGTTTCTTAAAGGGAATATGTAAAGGATAGTTATTGGCTATTGTTAGAAGGGATGTAAACAATTAAATGTTTCTTATTGCTTAGGGTGTAATTGATGTCGAGTATACATGGAAAGTGATCCCTAAAGCGTCTTATTTTGGATTTAAAAATTGGAGTAGTTAGTGGCTTCATATTCATATCTGACATACAAAAGGTATGTTTATATTAAATTAATAATATATAATTATCTATTTGCACTTAATAAAATTTTTTATTTTATTTGTTTATATTGTTATTCAAAGTCTCTACATGTAATGAAAAACAATTTTACTTAATGTTGACCATAGAATATGTGTAAGGCATAGTTATGCCAATTTTCAAAATAGATGGAATGGAGACGATCTAAAGTTTTAGTTTTAGAGGATAACTAAGGCAACATTTATTCCTAATTTTAATGATTAGTTATATATATGTGCTAAATGTTTTAAGGCTAGGTGATATTGAAGCTCCATTATAATATCCCAAGGTGCAAGGCATATTTCATTGTCAATTCTAAATATGATTATGTGGATAATAACATAAGTGAGACCCTCAATGGTTGGATCTTGGAGGCTAGGGCAAAGATTATAGTTAGTATGTTAGAACATATTAGGAATATGGTGATGAATAGGATGCATACAAAAAGGAATTTTAGGGAGAAATAATATAGTAGCATATCACAAAGAGTTTAGGTCGTGATAGGGGAGAATAAGTAAGAGAGCTTTTGTTGCTTTGTTGATTGGAATGGAGCTGATGGATATGAATTTGAGTATGGATTAGATAGTCTT
Source organism: Erythroxylum suave (assembly GCA_027563595.1). Taxonomy (NCBI): domain Eukaryota; kingdom Viridiplantae; phylum Streptophyta; class Magnoliopsida; order Malpighiales; family Erythroxylaceae; genus Erythroxylum; species Erythroxylum suave. The sequence goes on along the minus strand of JAOSBN010000002.1, from coordinate 34,252,250 downwards.
TCTATTAGAATTAGTAGTATTACTCGTACTTATAGATATTGGGATTTGACAGGGATTCTATGCCTTATGTTGTGCCTTCCATTTTCTACAACCACCAAAATCTCGATGACTATATATACAAATGGTATAGTAAGGAGAGGTACCTGTAAACATATAAATATTACCTTGAGCAACTTGATGGAAAAAGAATTTAGACCCCATATGAAGTTATTGAGCTACTAGAAATAAGCAGAATGTTTGGTCAGCCTAACAGAAAGGAAGAAGGAGAAATTTGAGCAACTTAAAATAGGAAAAACAACTAGACATGGAAGAAGAATGACTTGCACTAAATGTGGACAACAAAGGCATAACCAAAGATCTTGCAAAAGTCTAATAAATATAAGAAATTTCTCACTAATTATCAAACTTATTTTTATAATACCATTTTGCTACTAACCATTCAAATTTTGAAAAATGCATATAGGTACAAAGATCATCTAGTTCCAATGTAAGGAGAAAAAAAGGACTTCAATCCACAAATTCAATTTGTGATGAATTAACAAATGTTACACATGCTAAAGAAACCTGTGAAGATCAAGAACAGATACAAACAATGATTAAAGGAAGAGGAAGAGGAAGAGGAAAATGTAGAGTTAGAGGCAGGGCCAGTTGTAGGGGAAGAGGGAGAAGGATGAGTGGACATAAAGTACACTTCAATAAGTCAACTAGCTTAATTGAGTACCATGTAAATTAACTAAAATTTGAAATATGTTGATATTATTATTTCAATTTTTAAGAAACCATGTTCATTTTTATATTTAAATAACATGGAGATAATGTTCAACTTATAAGGCTAAATAGCTCAAAAAGAGCCATTACTGCATATTCTAATACCTAAACAGAAGATAACTTTTAGCTAAGAGGCTTGTGATGGAATGGTAGGGATAACCTCACTTCATCTGCTCTATGTAATAAGAGGGATGCAAAGAGAAGAAGGCTTGGAGATTCAACCTTAAAAGGAAACGACACTTGATTTTTGAACTTGTAATAAATTTCTCTTTATGAACTTGTTCCATTTCAATCCTTTTTGAAATTTGAAGTTGTAATGAACTTGAAATTGTTAAGTCAGAATTTTGACTTCACGTATAAAGAGATTTTGATGACAAGCAAAAAACAGATGGAAGCAAAAAGCAGACGAAAGCAAAAGCAGACGAAAGCAAAAAGCAGACGAAAGAAAAAGCAGACGAAACAAAAAGCAGACGGAAGCAAAAAGCAGACGGAAGCAAAAAACAGACGGAAGCAAAAAGCAGACGAAAGCAAAAGCAGACGAAAGCAAAAAGCAGACGAAAGCAAAAGCAGACGAAAGCAAAAGCAGACGGAAGAAGTGTGTAAAAAGCAGACAATGCAGAAGTCTAAGTAAAAAAGCAG
>JAOSBN010000002.1:34222448-34250743 GCA_027563595.1 Erythroxylum suave | reverse complement strand
GATACACCATTCAACCCCCCTTTTGTGTATCGAGTTTCTTGTACGTAAAGTCTATACTAACGTGTGATTTACTTCAAGATGAAGTTTGAAAAGTTCAAATCATATGACAATACCTCCAATTGGAACTACTACCTTTGTTGATACATTTGATGTATAGTTGAAAAGCTATAAGATGCTAAAAGATTCACTTTCATGATGAATTCCAAAAGTTTATTTTAAAGATGATTGTGAATTTATCATGTCTATAAATTAGTTAGAGAGAATCTATAAAGACATTTTGCTCAAAAAGAGAACAAGAATTTGTATTTGCAATTGTTGAAAATATAATTGTCCAAGAAAAATTCATCTTGGATATGAAAAGGTTAGTGAGATTATAGTTCTTTTCTTCTGTAGGAGTATCTAGAGACATGTTGCTTATAAAGAGAACAAAAATTTAAATTATGTAACTGTGCAAGAAAATTTCATATTGGATATGAAAAGGTAATACCTTAATTATAAGAATTAGATCTATAGAGATAGATTGGAAGTTGTTTACCTATTCTACTCCAAGTACAAAGATAATATATTAAAGATGTTTAATTTTTGAGGCATCTGACACGTGTGAAGTATTAAAGATATCAATTATTCTAAATATGATTTGGTATTTGAGTTCAAGGTTATATAGATATTAAATATAGAAGTAAATTCTTATTAAGTTGTGTTTTACTTAGAATAATATTATTTTGAGATTTGAAAGGTTTCGATGTAGCAATAATTGTCATTAATACATTTTTCTTTTAGTGGACATGATTATCTGCACCAGAAGTTGTTTAATGGACTTGGTAAAGTTTCTTGTATTGTCTAGGCATTATTACACTACAGAACATTAGAGCCTTTAGGCCCATAAAAGGAGCTAAGATCTCATTAAAGATCTAAGTATATATTTAAGTAGTTTCACTTAACTATGATGATAATGGAGATAAAAATTGTAAATTTTAATTAAGTGTTCAAAATAGAGAATCTTATAAAATTCTTTCGTTAAACCACTATCATAGTGTTAGCATGATCATCATATAGTGATACGGTATAAAATACTCAAACGATTGAATTAGTGGAAGTGGGAGATTGTTATTTTATTCCCTATAGCCAATCAGTTAGTTGTAGTTAGTGATATAATTATTTAAAGGCATTCTTTATCTTATACATATTTAGATGTATATGGTAAATTTTATGGGATAATTATACATTGTAATTGAAATTATCATAAGACCATAATTATGACATTCATATTGCCTTTATGTATTATCCCTATATTGTTCTTAGTCATTGTTCTATTAAAACTAGAAATTAATTGAATGTAAAAGGACTAGCAAATGTTATGTTTTTCCTTATAAAGGAAGGAGTCAATCTCATAGAATATATATAGCATCTACATGGTTCCAATTAATACCCATTGAATAACATACACAAGATATGGATATACATGTTTTCCTCTCCATTTACCAAGCTGTTTTGCTCTTCATTTAACCATGCCTACACTTGTTCCTTAATTTTCAAATATAAAACGTTCAGATTTGGTTTTAAATTCTTCTGTACATTTGTTTCTTATGTCCCTAGTTCTATTTCAACATAGGGATACTATCAAGTTATCACAATCAATCTCAATTTTCAATATCATTTAGCTAAAATTAGGTCTAGGTCTCTCATAGATATTTTTAGCACTATGTCTTAGGTTTCATTTACAGTTGGAATCACTCAATTTGGAGTTCTGTATATTAAGTTATGGCGAAAAAACTGACTGTTCAAGAAAACCGAAAATCCTAATACAAAATTTCACTAAACATAGTTAGGAAAACTTACCACTTTCTTCAAATCATGCTCAAGTATTCACGCAATTCATAAGGAAATTCATTTTTCTAGCTTAAGCATTCACGTGACCAGCTAAAAATGATGGAAAAGAGTGGTTTAACATTACCTAAAATCAAATGGTAATGTGCCGCCTGATGGCATTGATGCAGGTGTTGTCCACGGTTGGAGGCTTAAATAGTATACAAAAATTATTTTCTAAAGGCAACAACTTGGAGATCTATGTGTGAAGGGCGCAGCTGCAATTTAATAACATTAATTCTGGTCCATAGAGGAGATGAAAATTTGGTGGAATGAGGGTGGAGCAACTCCTCCATCATCTTTGTACATGCTACACATTGAATAGGGTTGTCCACACGTTGAATGTTTACCTCTAACAGCTATCCACTATTTTAATTCTCACTGTCTTTGTTTAATTAAGCCACTAACTTGTATATCATCCATGAAAATTCTTATCTCCCATATATAACAAGTTGTTTTGATTTTTGTCTCAGAAAAATGACAAGTGTCCACAACATACATTGGTCTTATATATAATGAATTTTATGTACCTTACATCTACTCCTTCATAAATGTGACAACATAAGGTTTTCATATAGCACCCCACTTCCGCCAGACACGTACTCGACATCTATGGGTGATATCCAAGTCTATGCCCCACGAGGGTGGCATGCCTGAACACTCCATCAGTTAAAACTCAGCACAATTTTTTTTAAAACCACAAACATAATATGTTGAAATCAATAACTAATTCGAGCCCACTTTATTAGTAAACTTTTTCGATTATAACAATACATTGAACAAAATTTGCAATAGCCCATTTGGGCCCTTTCACAAAAACAAAACATTACAACATAAGTCATGTACACCTTTTTACAAAATTTTCAGATTACATAATTCTATACAAAAGTTGCAGAATATACAATTCCATACAAAGAGAAGGAAATACAAAGTAGACGTGAACTGATCCCGATCTCTATCGCTTACTTGTATGTTGTAAGGATACTCCCGTTTTCCTAACATGGTATTCTTCTGATCTTGAAAAATATTTGCAAATTTTGGGTGTGTTTTGCGAACTCAATGAGTGACCATCATCAATGGCTCACCTAGTCACATAACATGTAGATCATATTCACATCAATTCACATTTCACATTCAATACAATTTAATCATTCATATTATGCAAATGCAGTGTATGGGACCCACTTTCTGTTTATTACTTTATTATGACCGAGTGCCTAAACTTTCCTGTATCCATTGGATACCGTGCTCATTAAAAGTTGAGCTTGAGGCTCTGAATCACTTTATGAGCTCAAGGCTCTTTTCACACTTTGAGCTTTAAGATTTGAATCACTTTTTGAGCTCAAGGCTCTTTTCACACTTTGAGCTTTAAGCTTTGATCGGTGACTACTCTGGTCACAACTCTCATTATCTGATCATGCATTCATGTAAGGAATGCATCTCACACTTTCAATCAATCATATCAATGAAGCACATAGTTCGTCACATTTATATTCAAGCAGCACTTTAATATCCCATTCACATTTCACAATCATCGAACCTTCTGTCCGGAATTCAACATAATCAATCAAATTCATATAAGCATCCAGTAGTCGATCAATACAAAAATTCAAACAAAACAAATAATAAAATGAGACCATTTAGGTCTACTCATAGTATGCTTCAGATTAGCATTTGTTTCCAAATTCTGGGGACACCTGAATGCAAACATTTAGCCTGCACAACCCATTTATGCAAAATACACATTGCACACACATTAATAATGGCACAATAGTAAGCATTTATTCTTGAACAACTGTGTATAGTTTTTAGACTATGTAAAATGCATACTCCATGACAATCTCGGTACTTTACCAACTTCATAACCTAATTAGTTATCATTTCTTTGAATCACAACCTCAACCCTTTCGTACTTTGATAACAATAACTCATCCACAATTTTTTCCATAATCACTGTATGTGGCTAGTGAAGAGGAAAACAGAGTATATATATCACTATCAACTTTTTGCTTAAAACTTAATATTTCCTCTTCATTCCTATTTCATCTCACCTCACAAGTCACAACCAAATAAAAAATCTATCATTTTTCATAATCATCAAAATAGAAAATCACTCTCACCTTTTCTGCACTTTTTCACTTTCATTTTTCTGCACTTTCACATTTTAATATTCACTTCATTTTCTTCAATTCTTCTTCTAATTATCATTTTGATCATTCTTTCGCATCTCTAGATATCACCATACACCTATCCCTTAACTCTAAATTCAATTTTTAATCAACTCTAAAACACTCCCAAAACTTACGTATATATATATATATATATATATATATATATACAGTGAAAACATCACGTAACAGAGCATTTACATATATATTTCTCCAAATTTTTTATAAATTAATCTCCTACCCATTTTAGTTGATCTTTAAACTTCAAAAGTCATTTCTACAACCCCTCATTACATTTTGATCATCCACTCTGAAGAAGCAGCATGTATGGAACACTCAGAAAAATTTCCTCAGTTATTTTCCAGCAAATATGAATATCGTTGTTTCCTAACCATTTTACAGTGAACTCACAATGCATGCTTCAGTTCATACAAAAATACATAATCATAAAAAGCTTACTTGTTTAAAGCTCTAATATCTGCAACAATCACGTAACCCTAATCCCTCAAGCAACTACATACATCAACTTGAACATTGACAGAGGGTTCGGTTTTTCTTAGGGTTAAAGAAAGAAATAACAAAGTATGAGTGGTAGTGATAGGAGAAACCAAGATTTTTCTCTATTGGTGATTTGACGAGAAACTCTATGTTTAAGAAAAACCAAAGAAAGAAACTTCGAGAAGGATAAAAACAAGGATAGTAGCTTGTTTTTCAAGGTTATTAAAACTTAACTTTAAAGCTTGGACACCTGTCCATTTCTTAACCACTTATCTACTTCCCTTTATTAAAACTCACTTAATTATGATTTATTCTTAAGTTTATAACTTAATAAAACCACTGAAATCGCAAGTCATAACCTATTAAATCATTTCCAGATTTTTCAATTAAAACATCATTTTGGGTCAACATTGCATGTTCTTTCTTATCCTGATATTGGAGTCCTTTTACAGCACTTTCTCCTAGAAACACGTTCTCCTATGTCTTATATTTCCATTGACACTAAAATCATCCAATTTGGATCAGTGATTTGAAAGATATACTCCAAACATTTTCGGACTGCTATTGTCCAAAATAATATACTATGCACAGCTTCCATCTAGAAATTGAATATCTTAGAGACTGAATCACAATTGGAATTCTTCGGATGATTTGTATCCCTATTTCTATAGTTTATTAAAAATAAAAATTCATCTCATTTTTAATCCTATAGATCCAGATATAATCAAAACATTTAAGTATGTTCAGTAAATTAATCCTATCAATTATCATACTTCGACACAGTTACATTTCCTTCTTAAATTCACCAACGAGAAAGATGTGATTTTTGGTGGAGATGTAATGTAATGTCTTATTAATCTATTGGTTCAAGAATTAAGTTATTTGGACATCAGATGAAGATGTTATGGTTGAAAGAAGCAAGACGATTCAGCTTGTACAAGAGAAAATTGTTAAGGAACATTGTAGCATGACAAGACAATTAAACATCACCCCTTGCAATTAACTCATGGGAGTGAGCGAAGAAAGTTATGCCTGTGAGAATAAATCACAGGTTTGAGAGGAATATGGGTGCAAGAGTCACAGGGGTGACAGATAAAGTCAAAAATGTTGAAGAATATACACTGCAGACCCGACCCACATTTTACACTCTAACTCTCTCAATTGATTTCAGATTGTTATGAATTTTTGTTAAGCAATAGAGAAATTTCTTTTGAGTCCACTGGTCAAAGTCTCATCTCATTCGGAGTTTTGATGAAGAAGATATTGCCAAAAAACCATCAGATGTTCATTACCCTTGAAAACTTCAAAGTCGCTATCGTGCATTTGCACGATAGTGACATTCACCATTTGACCTCTAAAGTTACTATCGTGCATTTGCACGATAGTAACATTCACCATTTGACCTCCAAAGTTGCTATCATGCATTTTCACTATAGCAATGCATGATAGCGGCATTCACCATTCGACCTCCAAAGTTGCTATCATGCATTTGCACTATAGCAACTCTCACCCTTCAATCCGAATCGCATACCCAACTTCCAAATTCCATAACTTTTGATCTAGAACTCCAAAAATTGAAAACTGTATATCAATGGAAAGCTAGAAGAAAGAATACCAATTTCAAGAAGATAATTTTGTCAAAATCTATCTAGATCAGTACAATTTATTCGTGGAAGTTTCAGATCAAAAATTTAACTCCCTTAACTATTTATTCCTAATATCGTCTCGGATGACTTCCATTCACTACATTCCAACCCCCTTTAATTTTTATTTCTAGTCTTTCTAGTCCATTTCATTCAACTCATTCACTATAACCAAAAGTATCAACATATCCCATTACAATTTAATATAACTAGAATGTCAATGAGTGTGTGTACAATTATTTTCATGTGTGAAAAAATTCAAATCCATATGCACGTATGCTGACATTTTGCTAATTATGAAATGTAAATTTTTAAATGCAAATTTTTCTAACTCTCACATTGCTATTTTCTTCATATTAAAATCTAAATTCTAACCTTTAATATGGGGATAGGATGTTACAATTCTCCCCCCTTAATAAATTTTGTCCCCAAAGTTCTCGTCTGATTGATCAATAAGGTAGGGGTGTTATTTCCTCATATGCTTCTCCGTTTCCCATATAACTTTATCATTTGAAACAAAAAAATTTTCTTCTAATTGACCATAAGCAATGTAATTAATCCTTCCTCTAATCAATTCTTCAAGTATCACATTATCTTAATAGTTTCCTCAATACAATTTAGGTTACTCAAAATTTTCACTTCATGTGCTGACAACACCTCTTTGTCATATCATATTAATATTTCATCTCTCAGTTAGTATTTCACATCTCTTTATTGCTAAAACACTTAACTCTTATATTTGTCTCACTATATTCCATAACATCGATGTGATCCACCAAAATTCATTTATTCTTATTACTGATTCATTCCACTCACTAACAGTATCTCAAATTTGTTATGGCCTTTAACCATTTTTAGGCCCTCTTTATTTCAATGTAAGGGTGAACGACTCTTTTCTTTGTATGACACCTCATACTATATTCTAATGGTATCACAATGATAGCAGTTGTTATGCATGTAGTCGATTTGAACTATACTTTAATCTCATATTCCTATGAACTCCAAAAATATAAGCTTTACACTTGTCTCCGACAGTCAAGACTATTGGTAACTTAAACACGTGATCACTTCATTCTACATTCTTAGCCATCAAATGCTCTTTTGATGTATTCTTATTAGGACATAAGGCTTTGGTTGTTCCTTTTGTTTTCTCTAACAGTCTCCTTATTGTGTACATATACTTTTTAATTTAATCATAAAACATCATTAACTCGAAAGTCAGATTCATTTTCAATTCCTCAATAAGATTCACAATTTCTATATCCTCAATTTGGGCTTTGCCAGTCCTTTTATGCAAAATTGATTTTAAATTTCAATAGCTAATAATACTTCCATTTTGCCACTTTTTAACTCGACATTCTACACCTTTTTATTGCACTAGATTTGATAACCTCAATATCTGAATTTGTATACACCATTATTTAATTTTCTATTCAATGCATCAATTTACAACACTAGCTTTACTAGGAAATACTCAATTTGCACAATCCTTTCAAACTCAATACTTACCTCAAACCTAAATGATCTGTGCATTCCAGAAATGACTATGCACATCTAATGTCTCCAAGATCTCAAAATGCTTACTATCATAGCAATTCTAAACTATGTATCGGAATCAACTCATAAGACTTTAATTGTCTCTATGCATACAAAAATCACTTTATACTGTTACAATAGATTGTATCTTAATCTCTATTGTGAAACTTCATTATATACTGCACAATCTCCAAATCTAAATGGCATAATTAACATTGGGGTTATAGTTCCTCAAAATTCTTTTTGCATTCATCACCCATAAGATTTACTCGTTTTTCCTCAAACATTTTTGTTAGAGGACTAAGATTAGTAAGAACTCCTTAACAGTCTTTGTTGGCATCCATTTTTTCAGCAATTTTAGACAACTTTGAATTTCATATCTATATATTCCTTGTAGTTTCTCTCTTCATCATTTCCTCTATTTGGGTCTCCCAATAAGCCATGTTTAGATTTATACAACCTATATTTTATTTGATCAAGCTAAGATTCACTCTCAGTAAACTTGGCATATAATTGTTTCTACCTCCATGATATGTAAGATTAATCTCAATGTTCAAAATATTCGCTTCATTTTTTTAATACACTTCAATTGTCCTATATGATCATAGTCACTAATTGATCCAGTTTTGCTTAGGTCACTTTAATCTTCAATAGTATAATACTGTCAGGGGATTGTTAACTTTAACAGTTATAACCTAAATTTCCTTATGTCCATCATTTGTTCTCTTAATTCTTTAAGTATCTAATTCCTCAATGAGGTAGTATTATCTCATGTTATTTTTGGTTTTCCCAATTGATCCCTTTTTTTTTACTTGAATGGTTTTCTTCATTCATTTGATTTTCTTTGATTTTCACATGGATATATTCTAATGTCTGCTCATTCAAACTAGTTTCTCCACACATTTTGATTTATTAGAAATCTTGATTTCCTATGTTAGTAACACATTCATCAGATCTGATTTATATCTCATATACTTAATGTCACCTCGAATTTAGAAATCCAATCACATAATTGGATACTTTTCATCATCAAAATGCATACACTCTTTGTAGCATATTCTAAATCTTATGCTTGAGTCTCCATTATGATTAGGACTCCAATATTCACTTCTGATTCACTATAATCATTTCTTGATAATTTTTAAGAATAAACTATTTGGGCTGCTTAATCTAATTTGATGAAATTCTTCTCTGAAAGAAGATCTCTTATTCCCAACATCTATGTTATTTATTTAACTCTTATCAATCCACTGTTTCCATCCCTATTCATTAGACATTTTTAGTACCTCAAGAATATCAATTTCTATTGTCTCTTACAAGGTCATAATATTCTGGTTACCAAAACTCGATGAAGTAGCAGACATCATCATTATCACACATGCTTAGGTGTGTATCATCAAGGTCATCCCATTCTATCTAGAAACTTATTTTTGATAAATCACCAATTATCTTACAATAGTAATATTTTTAACTCAATTAATCCCAAACAATATTTCTCTCTTTATCCTTTCCACGATCGGGGTTTCCTCATATTGACATATACTAACATCAACCTTACTCCAATTCTCCAGGATTTATCTCTTTTGGTATTACATCATGTCATATTGATTCAACTACCATATTTTGTTCTTATTTGATTTATCATCTTTTCTTTATCTCATCTTCCTATTGTCATGTATTTCATCTCCCACATATATATCCTCAATTAATTCAGAATTATTAATGCATAATCGTTGTGAAATTCTGGTCTCAATTCCTCTAACATCTTCTTACAGTGGAATGTAATTCTTGTCACATTAATCAAACAACCATTTTAGTCTAGAACTCTTCTTCTTAAGATCATAAAAATTTTTGTTTTCAGCACATTCTACTTGCACACTTTAATTTCATCATTTCTACTTATATTCCTATTTTCCTTAATCAATCCATGACAATACATTCACATCTATATCTCATTCAAGGGTATCCCATCACAGTATAATATTGACATCATGATCCATAATACATCTACCAATACAAATGTAATGAAACTTTATCTATCATATCGAACCATATACTATTTCCCCTTTCTAATTGTCCACAACTTTCATTTTCTCTCGTTTTGAAAGAGCATCACTCTTCTCCCTAATTTTATCATCTCAACTTTTAACATATGCTTATATGTGTGACTCAGACTAGGGATTAGTTGCTACTGTCAGCTATGACATGACTAAAATGCATGTAACTTGACATATATTTTAAAAACTCCCATGTAAGATATTAATTCTGGGCTTTAATACCATATATGTAGCACCCCACTTCCACCAGACACGTACATGACGTCTATGGGTGATATCCGAGTCTGTGGCCCATGAGGGTGGCGTGTTAGAACACTCCATCAATTAAAACTTAGTAAAATTTTCTTTTTTGAAACCACAAACATAATACGCTAAAATCGATAACTAATTTGAGCCCACCTACTAGTAAACTTTTTCAATCATAACAATACATTTAACAAAATTTTCAATAGCCATTTGGGCCCTTTCACAAAAGCAAAACACTTTAGTCATAAAGTCTTTACATTACAACATAAGTCATGTACACCTTTTTACAAAACTTTCAGATTACATAATTCGATACAAATGTTGCAGAATATACAATTTCATATAAAAAGAAGGAAATACAATGCAGATGCAAACTGATCTCGATCTCTATCCCTTACTTGTATGTCGTAGGGATACTCTCGTTTGCCTAACAGGGTATTCTTCTGACCTTGAAAAATATTTGCAAATTTTGGGTGAGTTTTGCTTACTCAATGAGTGACCATCATTGATGGCTCACGTAGTTACATAACATATAAATCACATTCACATCAATTCACATTTCACATTCAATATGATTTAATCATTCATATTATGTGAATGCACTGCGCATGGGACCCATTTTCCATTTTTTACTTTTTTATGACCGAGTCCCTAAACTGTCCTGTATCCATTGGATACCAGGCTCATTAAACGTTGAGCCTGAGGCTCTGAATTACTTTATAAGCTCGAGGCTCTTTTCACACTTTGAGCTTTAACTTCTAAATCACTTATTGAGCTCAAGGCTCCTTTCACACTTTGAGCTTTAAGCTCTGATTGATGGCTGCTTTGGTCACAACTCCCATTATCTGATCATGATTCATGTATGGAATGCATCTCACATTTTCAATCAATCATATCAATGAAGCACATAGTTCATCACATTCACATTTAAGTAGCACTTCAATATCCCATTCACATTTTACAATCATCGGACCTTCTGTCCGGAATTCAACACAATCAATCACATTCATATAAGCATCCAGTAGTTAATCAGTACAAAAATTCAAACACAACAAATAATAAAATGAGATCATCTAGGTCTACTCACATTACGCTTAAGATTAGCATTTGCTTCCAAATTCTGGGAATGCCTGAATGCGGACATTTGGCCTGCACAACCCATTTATGCAAAATACACATTGCACACACATTAATAATGGCAAATTAATAAGCATTTATTCATGCACAACTGTGTATATGGACTATATACAATGCATACTCAATGACAATCCCGATACTTTTCCAACTTCGTAACATAATCACTTATCATTTCTCTGAATCATAGCCTCAACCCTTTGGTACTTTGATAACAATAACTCATTCACAATTTTTTTTCCATAACCACCGTATTTGACTAGTGAAGAGGAAAACATAGTATATATATCACTATCAACCTTTTGCTTAAAACTCAATATTTCCTCTTCATTCCTAGTTCATCTCAGCTCACAAGTCACAATCAAATAAAAAATCTATCATTTTTCATAATCATCAAAACAGAAAATCACTCTCACGTTTTCTACACTTCTTCACTTTCATTTTTTTGCATTTTCACAATTTAATATTCACTTCATTTTCTTCAATTCTTCCTCTAATTATCATTTAAATCATTCTTTCTCATCTTTAGACATCACCATACACCTATTCCTTAACTTTAAATTCAATTTGTAATCAACTCTAAAACACTCCCAAAACTTACGTGTGTATATATATATATATATATATGTACAGTGAAAACATTACATAACAGAGCATTTACCTATCCATTTCTCCAAAAAAAAAATTGCATTAATCTCCTACCCATTTTAGCTGATCTTTCAACTTCAAAAGTCATTTCTATAACCCCTCATAACATTTTGATCATCCACTCTGAAGAATCAACATGTATGCCACACTCAGAAAAATTTCCTAAGTTATTTTCCATCAAATATGAATATCACTGTTTCCTAACCATTTTATAGTGAACTCACAATGCATGCTTCATTTCATAAAAAAATACATAATCATAAAAAGCTTAGTTGTTTAAAGCTCCAATATCTGCAACAATCATGTAACCCTAATCCCTCATGCATCTACGTACATCAACTTGAAAGTTGACAGAGGGTTCGGTTTTTCTTAGGGTAGAAGAAAGAAATAACAAAGTATGAGTGGTAGTGGATAGGAGAAACCAAGATTTTTCTTTGTTGGGGATTTGACGAGAAACTTTGTGTTTAAGAAAAACCAGAGAAAGAAACTTCAAGAAGGATAAAAACAAGGACAGTAGCTTGTTTTTCAAGGTTATTAAATCTTAACTTTAAAGCTTAGACACTTGTCCATTTCTTAACCACTTATCCACTTCCCTCTATTAAAACTCATTTAATTATGATTTATACTTAAGTTTATGACTTAATAAAACCACTTAAATCACAAGTCATAACCCATTAAATCACTTCCAGATTTTTCAATTAACACATCATTTTGGGTCAACCTTGCATGTTCTTTCTTACCCCAATACTGAAGTACTTTTGCAACACTTTCTTCTAGAAACATGTTCCCCTATGTCTTATATTTCCATTGACACAAAAATCGTCCAATTTGGTTCAGTGATTTGAAAGCTATACTTCAAACATTTTCAGACTGCTCTTGTCCAAAACAGTATACTATGCACAACTTCCATCTAGAAATTGAATATCTTAAAGACTGCATCTCAATTAGACTTCTTAAGATGATTTGTATCCCTATTTCTATATTTTATTAAAAATAAAAAATAATCTCATTTAGAATCCTATAGATCCAGATATAATCAAGACATCGAAGTATGTTCAGTACATTAATCCTATCAATTATCATACTTCAGCACAGTTACATTTCCATCTTAAATTCACCAACGAAATTAATTCAGAAAGATGTGATATTTGGTGGGGAGATAATTAAATGTCCTATGAATCTATTGGTCAAAGAATTGAGTCATTTGGACATCAGGTGAAGATGTTATGGTCGAAGAAGCAAGACGGTTCAGCTTGTACAAGAGAAAATTGTTAAGGAACACTGTAGCATGACAAGACAATTAAACGTCACCCCTTGCAATTAACTCACGGGTGTGAGTGAAGAAAGTCACTTCTGTGAGAATAAATCACAGGTGTGAGAGGAATATGGGTGCAATAGTCACGGGGGTGATAGGTAAAGACAAAAATGTTGAAGAATATAAACTGTTGAAGTCGCTATCGTGCATTTGCACTTTGCACGATAGCGGCTCTCACCCTTCAATCTGAATCGCATACCCAACTTGCCGCTTCCATAAATTTTGATCTAGAACTCCAAAAATTGCAAACTTTATATCAGTGGAAAGCTAAAAGAAAGATATACAACTTTTAAGAAGGCAATTTTGTCAAAATCTATCTAGATCAGTAAAATTTATTCATGGAAGTTTCAGATCAAAAATTTAACTCCCTTAACTATTTATCCTAATAACCTCTCAAATGACTTTCATTCACTACAATCCAACCCCTTTTAATTTTTATTTCTAGTCTTTCTAGTCCATTTCGTTCAACTCATTCACTATAACCATAAGTATCAACATATCCCATTAAAATTTAATATAACCGTAATGTCAATGAGTGCATGTACAATTATTTTCATGTGTGCAAAAGTTCAAATCCACATGCACATATGCTGACATTTTGCTAATCATGAAGTGCAAATTTTTCTAGCTCTCAGATTGTTAGTTTCTCGATTATTAAAATTTAAATTCTAACCCTTAGTATAGGTATAGGATGTTACATTTCATGCATTCTTATTCCAAAATAATAATAACTTCTTTAAGTATGTAACAACTGCCACTTAAGGTTCATTCACATGTACATGTATCTTTTCTTGTCCAAAATAATTAAATGACTTAAGAAAAACTGTCCAATTTCGATAAAAATTTCACACTTAATAATATGTTACTCTTAAATATATCAACATAAAAGTTGGATTGATTTACTTTAAGTATCTGTAACTATGACTGATTCTTATCTCCTTATGTTTCATCCCAAGGATGGTTCAAATTTACTCTACAATAGTTTAAAACTTGATCTATCATAAATCTAGCTAATTGAATTTATTTTTGGCCCATTTCTATACCAATCTACTCCAATATTTTTCAACTATCATTTGACTTTAATACTTGTCATTCAGGGTTGGGTTCCTACTTCACCTTTTAGTGAAAAAAATATACATTAGCCTGAAAACATCATTCACACAAAAAGAAATTTTATAGACACATGAAAAGAAAAGTTTGGGGTTTTACATAAGATCTTTGAAAAAAATCTCATCTAGCCAAGGGTAGCTCAATTAGTAATCATTGGATATAACATAAACTATATGGAGGTAGTCGAATGATCAATATATGATTCTTCAACCTAAAGTGGTTAGGGAAAATGTTCCATTATTCTCGATTAGTATTGATTCGGGAAATTCTTAGCCATAGTGGAATGAAAATTTGAAGATAGTTTTCAAATGTCATTAATTGAATCAATTACTAATGATAGAGAACTAATATACTCTATATCTAATCAAAACATTGTATTATGAAGGGATTCAATCATACGAAAAAATTATGCACAGAAAGGTTAGTTAAAACCACTTTGACATTCCTAAATATTTGGGTTGTCTTGATGTATTGCTAGACACCAATCTTGATCTATAGATATAAATTCTTTAATTAGAGAATTAAAGATAAATTAAAGGAGATTAATTTATCTAATCCTAAATATGATTTAGTGTTATAAATATTCATTACCATCATGTTTAGGAACCTAATTGATCATACACAAAGAACGGGTTGAAAAGAAAAAAGATATTTTAATCAACTTAGACTTGATTATAAAGTTGGAGAAACTTAATGATTAAATATGATATATTTCATAAGTAAGGATCAGTATGAGACATTGAATCTTATTGGGAAAAACTAGTATTTAATTAGAATTATTTTTAATTCTAATTAAAGTTTAATTGAAATTATATTTTAATTTCAATTAAATTATTATGATTCCAAAAATATATTATAAATAAGCTTTAGCTTTAAGGAAGCTAGCACTTATAGCCGAACCCTCCCTGTAATAGTAACAGAGTTCTCTTAACTTATTATGTGGTTATTGTTAGAGGTTAAACACTTATATGGCTACGATTGTTAAGATGAGTCGATTTCATAAATGATTTGAGGGATATGATAATAAAAAGGATCACACTTTGAAATAATGTATGGATAAATATGCACACTTTATTATATTTTATATGTTGATTATTTTGTAGAATTTAAAGTGATCTTGGCTTTCAAGAAATTATACGAAAAAATGTATTTGCTACTTGATCCTATGTAATAATTGATAATCTAGGTAGAGAGTTCAACCATTGCGTCACCTTTTTGCTTAATGAAAATGGGAATAATCATAGAATTATCTCATCGTCATTGGCCCCATTGATCTTGAAGGTATCACGAATCTCTATAAAGTTTGAGATATGTGCATTCAAATCTTCATCTCGTACTCCATCAAATTGAGCAAGCTATTGAACCATCTAAATGATACTTAGATTATTCAAAATTATTAGCATTTACAGTCAGTCTAACAATGCTGAAATATGCTCATATCAAGTTTGGTTTAGTGTAATTAAATATTGTTCTGGGTTGGTCTACCATGGATCCTAATTCCTTAGTACCTTTCTGGATCTTCATTTGCTAAAGTTGTAGGATTAATTCGGGTCATAAACTAACTAAAACGTCAAGAACAGTGAGAAAAAAATCAAATAGTCAATAAAATAAAATAAATTAGAAAAATAAAATGAAAAAGTAAAAATAGCTAGATTAATAAAAGTTAGGCTTTCTTAATGCTACGATCCCCGACAATAGCACCAAAAACTAGATTGATGATTTCTATGCTTACAAAGATTTATCATTTTTAAATATAAGTGCATTGTGTATTCGTAGCTAGCACTGACAAGTATAGGATGATCATACGAGGATGGTAAATACTAGTATTAACCCTTTTTCTATTATCTAACTGTCAAATTAGGTTGTGATTTTAATTAAAAATTATACTAAAATACTAAACTAAGATTAAGAAAATAATGAACTCTGACAAAGGAAAATACTACAAAAAGTTAATATCAAATAACTGGTACCTAAAAGATGAATACCCCCAAGCATTTATAAGTACTAACCCTTTATCATACGATTAAAGTATTGATTATTGGAATGTGGAAATTCCTATATTATGTTAGTATCTTTCTCAATATTATTACTAACTAACCACTTAGTTGATTAACTAAAATAATTTTCTAGTTAAAACCCTTCAGATTGCATTATTGATTCATGAATTTCACTATTAGTGACTTTGACTTCCACGAAGAAACTGTATTACTCTGGGCAAAATTAGACAAAGTTTTCTTCATAGAATTTGTAAGCTTATCCTCTTAGCTTTCTAATGGTATAAATTTTGTAATTTTTAGACATCAGAATTGAGAGATATGATTTTTACAATTTTGAGTGGATATCAAAAGTACGCGATCGTGCACTGGCCCTTTAATTTGCACAACTATGACTTTTTTATTATTATTAAAGTTAACAAAGCCTCATGTATTGTATACATGAATTAAGAATCAAGACCCAGGTCCAACAAGTTTGGTATCAGAGCCAAGAATTTTTAACGATTCCTAGGCCTAGAAAAATGTTGTGATATGAATTATTATGATGTGTGATTAATTGTTTGCACTGTTGAATTGATTGATTGTATTGAGTGACATGCATACATGTAGAAAATAAATTTAAAATGAAAAGTAACCTAAATTTTAATGTCTAAATTGAAGGAGTAAGATGCCACCTCGTAAAAGAATACGAGGAGTTTTACAAAGATTTGTTGCACCTAATTCTCCACCAAGAGAGGAAACTAATGAGTCTAGAGCCCCAGCAATTGCTAGGGTGGCTTTATGGCAAGATAGTGAGCCCTTTCGACCACAAATGAATGAGTCACCTCTTTCTCAAGAACAAGTGCCTACTCCCTTGGATCCTAGACTGTCTAAGCCTTTGCTCATATTTTTGTCCAGGCTATAAGCCAAATAACTTCTACCCCATCCCTTAATAAACGACGTATAGGGAATTGGATTTTTATGGGACAACTGATTTAGAAGAAACTAAAATATGGTTGAGGAAGATAGAAAAAATATTGGAACAAATGGACTGTGAGGATAATGAAAAGGTTGTATATGCTGCAATCTTGCTATAGGAAGATGCCCTGCATTAGTAGGAAAGTGTACCAATGAGTCAAATAAAACCACCAGTATTGATATGAAAGGACTTCCTAGCTGCTTATAATAAGAAATATTTTTCTGAGGTGTATATCCAGTAAAAGCAAAGGGAGTTTTTGAGTCTCACCGAGAAGGAGATGACAGTGAGTGAATATGAACGTAAATTCATGCAATTGTCCCGATATGCATCTGAGATGATGATAAACAAAATGGTTAAGTGTTGTAGATTTGAAGTGGGATTGCATTTAGCCATCAGATAAAAACTACTAGCAAAGAATTTCTGTGGCTTTCAATAACTAGTAGAAGTTGCATTAAAGGGTGAGAATGTAGAGACTATAAAGAGCACAGTAAACAAAAAGAGAATAGTCCAAGAGGGGAGGTAGTGGCCCTATGCCAGAAAGGAGTGCCAGGACATTCCCCATATAGTCTGAGGATAGGAGTAGTGGAGTAAGCAAGTCCAAACAGATGAGAACTATCTCTCATCAAGCCTCAACGGTGGGAGGTAGTAGAAGAGGAGAGGGGGATAGGCGATTCATTCCCAAATGCGACCATTTTTGGAAAATTCCATAAGGGGGAGTGTTATAGGCTGAATGAAGCTTATTTTGACTATAGAGAAAAAAAGGAACATAGCTAAGGAATGTTTGCAATATGCAAGATGAGAAGGAAATTAGATGCAAGACGAGATGAAACTCAGAGTCGAGTCTATAACTAAAGTAGGTAGTTCTAGTGTGGTCAAGAAAGTGAATCTTTCAGGTAAACTGAGGGGTCAAGAACCAGCTATGGTATTTGCAATGACGAAGGAGGAAGCAGAAGCAGCTCCAGAGTTTGTGACTGATATGGTTAAATTGTTTAATGATGATATTATTGTTTTAATTGATATTGGGTAATGCATACCACAGAATTGAAAGATTGAAACGTTTAGATCTAAGGAAAGAAGAAGAGGGTAGATTCGAATTAACTAAAAATTAAATCTGATATGTAGGGTTTTAAATTTACCTATTAGACCTCACGAAGAACTTATCTCGAGCAACTTAGACAACGGGTAAAGAACAAACCAAGAAAGTTATTTAGAATCAAAATCACTCCACAATCTGACTTCAGTTTATAAGTGATGTTTAATTCCTAAGTTCAAAAGAACAAGAGGGTTTTCTTCTCTCATTATGGCCCGCGGCTTATAAAAGATAATAATGATCAAAAAGTCCCTTTTCCTAACCCTAAAGAGGGTATTTATACCTAGGTCAAATAATAAAAGACTTGGGCTAAATAATATATGGAAATGCCAAATAAATATAACTTAAAACAAGTCCAAAAATAGAATAAAAAAAAGATGCCTAGGCCTGGTCCAACGTAGCTCCCCAAGGCTGATTGTAGGCACACCTCTCCTTTTGGGCTTAAGTGATGATGCACAACCCAATATGATGGTCTTCAAGTCCTAAGTGAGTCCAATCCAAGGATTTGAGATAAATGAATCAATTTGGGATGTGATTTAGATAACTCTCCTCTAATAAGCTTGGTGCACTCCATCTTCTCCACAAATTGGCCTACATGAGCATAGAGAGCCTCCTTGAATCTCTCGGTCCTAGCTCTAGGCATTGGTCCAACTGGAATGATAAGCTCACCCCTTTCATGCTCGTCATCTCCATGGTGGTCTTTGCTCCTACTCACATCAGTCCCTCCCTCCTCAAGAAGATTCATCTTCGAATTTGAATCTATATCAAAAGGAGAAAGATCAATAATATTCAAAGTTGTAGAAACAAAATACTCACCTAGCAGGTCAATCTTGTAGGCGTTGTCATTTGTCTTCTTCAATACTTGGAACGAACCATCACCCCTAGGATCTAGCTTGGATTTTCGCTGGGTAGGAAACCTCTCCTTAGTCAGATGCTCCCAAACCTAATCTCCAGGTTTAAAAGTTACCAACTTTTTCCCCTTGTTGGCTTGCTTCATATACACCCTATTTCTATGCTCAATTTGCTGTCTCGCCTTCATATGTAACTCTAACCATCTCAGCTTTCCTCTTTCCATTTGTAATAGACAACTCGTGCAAAGGTAAAGATACCAAATCCAAGAAAGTCAAAGGATTAAAACCATATACAAGCTCAAAAGGTGAATAACCTGTGGTGGAATGCATATATCTATTATATGAAAACTTAATAAATGGAAAATATTCACCCCAAGTTTTCAAAATTTTACCAACTACAACACACAATTAACAACCTCAGTCTGTTTTTCTGTCTATGGATGACAAGTAGTAGAATAAAGCAATTTAGTACCTAATTTTCCCCACAGAACACGCCAAAAATGGCTCAAAAATTTAGCATCTTTATTCGAAACAATAGACCTAGGAATACCATGCGATCTAACAATATGACTATCCAAAACAATAGACCTAGGAATACCATGCGATCTAACAATATGCCTAAAGAATAAATTAGCAACAAGCATGGCATCATCAATCTTATGGCATGCAATGAAAAGCACCATCTTACTAGATTGATCAACAACAAAAAAAATACTATCAAACACCTTCTTTGTTCTAGGTAGTCCTAAAACAAAATATATGGAAATATCCACCCAATGTTCAGTAGGCACAAGTAGAGGAGTATACAATCCATGGGGTTTAACAGTAGATTTTGCATGGCTACATGCAATGCATTTGGCAGATATACGCTTAACATCCTTGCAAATACCAGGCCAATAGAAATGTTCATGCAAAATATCTAAGGCTGTAGTAACCCTAAAATGACCCATCAAACCACCATTATTGGCTTTATGCACAAATGAAGTACGCAAAGAACAATTAGGCACACATAGCTGATTACCATGATACAAATATCCATCATGTCTATAAAATTTTTGGAATGCAACAAGCTCACAAGCAGCATACACAGTAACAAAATCATCATTAGAAGTATACATGTCCTTAAGCTGCTCAGATCCTAATAATTTAGAGCTAAGTGTAGAAATTAAAGAACACCTCCTAGACAAAGCATCAGCTACCACATTTTCCTTCCCTTGCTTGTAATGTAGCACATACGGAAATGTCTCCAGAAACTCAACCCAAGTGGCATGTCTCTTGCTCAACTTGCCCTGTCCCTTCAAGTGCTTTAGGGACTCATGATCCGTCCAAATGACAAGCTCTTTGGGTTGGAGGTAATGTTGCCACACCTCCAATGGTCTCACCATAGCATAAAGCTCCTTGTTATAGGTCGGATAATTGAGTTATGCCCCAATCAATTTTTCACTGAAATAAGCTACTGGTTTGTTTTCTTGCAAAAGTATGGCACCCATACCAATATCAGAAGCGTCATATTCAACCTTTAAAGCTTTCTCAAAGTCAGATAAACACAGAATAGGAGCATAACACAATTTTGTTTTCATCAAACTAAACACATGCTCTTATTGCTCACTCCATGTAAACCTTTTCTCCTTTTTGACTATTTCAGTCAAAGGAGTAGGAAAGGTAAAGAAATCTTTCACAAACCTCCTATAGAAACTAACAAGTCTGTGAAAACTCCTCACCTCACTAGCACTCTTAGGTGTCTGCCATTCCTAGATAGCCTTCACCTTCTCCTCATCATCCTTAACTCCCCTAGACCTAACTACAAACCCTAAGAAAATAAGCCTATCAATGCAAAAAGTATACTTGTTAAGGTTCGCATACAATTTCCCTTGTCTCAATACATCCAAAACACATCTCACATGCATGACATGCTCATCAAGATTAGTGCTATATATCAAGATGTCATCAGAGTAAACAATCACAAATTTTCTAAGAAATACACACAACATATGATTCATCAACCTCATAAAAGTGCTAAGTGCATTAGTTAAACCAAATGGCATAACTAACCACTCAAACAACCCATATTTAGTTTTGAAAGCAGTTTCCATTCATCTCCTGGTTTCATTCCAATCTGGTCGTATCTACTTTTCAAATCAATTTTGGTAAAGATACAAACACCATGCAATTCATCAAGTATGTCATCTAACCTAGGAATATGATGGCAATACTTTACATTGATTTTGTTGACAACTTTGCAATTTAAACACATCCTCCAAGCCCTATCTTTCTTTAACACCAACAACACAGGCACTGCACAAGGGTTCAAGCTCTCCCTCACATGCCCTTCTCTATTAACTCACCCACCTACGTTTGAAGCTCCTTTATCTCCTTAGGATTACTCCTATAAGTTAGGCAGTTTGAAATCTGAGCTCCGGATACAAAATCAATCTGGTGCTTTACGCCTCTCAAAGGTGGCAGTCCCTTAGGCATCTCCTCAGGAAAGACTGATAGTATAATCCTACAAAAGAGAAGCAAAAACACTAGGCAAATCATCTAGAAGGTTAGTGTTAGAAACTAAACACTCTCTATATCTTACTACTACTAGTGCTCTATTCTCTCCAGTTACTATCCTCATGTTTTTTCCTTTAGCAAACAAACTCACTTTTCTCTCTTTCTCTTCTTTCTTCTTTTCTCTTCCTGAGCTCTTCTCTCCTGCACATCCCACTTTCTTTTCCTCATTTGTACAGTCACTCACTATTGGGCCAAACTCATTTATCTTTTGGGCCTGTTTTCTCTCTTCACTTTTTTTGTTCTCACTGCCCAAACCCTCCTCACTTTTACTTTCTTTTATCTGGTCCAGGTACAATTCATGAGGTGATAAAGGAAGTAGAATGAAATTCCTGACCTTAAACTTAAAGGAGTACCTATTGATATACCCATCATGTGCTACCCTCATGTCAAACTGCCAAGGTCTCCCTAGAAACATATGAACAGCCTCCATTGGTACTAAATCATACAACACCTCATCCTCATATCTTCATACTGAAAATGGCACTCTAACCTGCCTAGTCACCTTCACACCAGCACTATCATTGAACCACTGTAAATTGGATGGCTCTGGATACTTCTTGCATGTCAAAACTCAATTTTTGTACCATAGTCCAACTAGTTGCATTAGTGCAACTACCCCTATCATTGATCAAATTGCATACTTTTCCACTAACTAAACACCTCGTTTGGAAAAGATTCTCTCTCTCATCTACAACCTCATTTGTGGCCCTAGCACTTAGTACCCTCCTAACTACTAGTGCTTCCCCTGTAATAACTCTCTTAAAGCAACTATCATCCTTAAAATCATTACCAACAACAAGCTCAGATTCACTACCACCATCCTCCGAGCCAATCATCCCATTATCCCTCATTATCATGAACCAATCATCCTATTATCCCTCACAATTATGACTTTCTTATTTGGACATTGAGATGCAATATGGCCAGTACCCAAACACCTAAAAAATTTAATGCTAGAATGCTTACTAGAAGAAGCTTGGGTGTTAGGTGTACCTTTAGGGTCAAAC
The DNA here is from genome assembly GCA_027563595.1 of Erythroxylum suave. NCBI lineage: Eukaryota > Viridiplantae > Streptophyta > Magnoliopsida > Malpighiales > Erythroxylaceae > Erythroxylum > Erythroxylum suave. The sequence goes on along the minus strand of JAOSBN010000002.1, from coordinate 34,228,066 downwards.
CTTATATTCGGCCTTTTGAGTGTCTCCTTAAAGTCCACCTTCGACTTCTCCTCTCTCTTAGGCCATTTTGAACTCCATGATTGGTTAGAATTTGTCCCATTCCTTGCTGCCACTCTAACTTTGATTTATTTCTCCACCTTTACAGCCATGTTTAATATGTTCTCAGATCTCTAAGTAGTGCTGCAATGCTACAACATTAGCTATCTCCCTATTGAGTCCACTTAAAAATTTGACCATTATAGCCTTTGGGTCCTCCTCTATGTTGGCTCAGATCATAGCCACCTCCATCTCCTTATGTTAGTCCTCAACTGATTTAGACCTCTGAGTAAGTCTTTGAAATTTTTGGTACATCTCCCTGTAATAGTAAGAAGGCACAAACCGCTTCATCATGCATGCCTTCATATCATCCCAAGTAGTAATTGGCTTCTCTTTATTTCTCCTCCTGAATGTCACCAAATGATCCCACCATATTAGTACATAATTTGTAAATTCAACAGCAGCTAGCTTTACCTTTCTATCTTCAGAAAATTATGGCATACAAAATCCAAGTCCACCTTCTTTTCCCACTCCAGGTGAGCCTCTGCATCATTCCTTCCCTTGAAGGCTGGGATCTGCATCTTGATGGATTTAAGGTCTCCATCTCTCCTATTAAATGGCTCAACTCTCTGAGCTCTCCGAGGTCTACATACCTCAAACTCCTCCTGCTTCTCAAAGTCATCCTCCTCTAGCTCATATAGAGGTGATGGTCTATGAGGTGGTGGTTGCCACTAGAGTACACCTGCACACCTCCCCTGAGGTTCCTCGGGACTTCCTTGTCTAAGCTCATCCATCCGTCCCCTAATCTCAGTTAAATCTAGACTGAACCTCTCAAATTGTTTTTACATGGCTCACAAAGTGAAAGCGATATTTGCATCTCCCCCTTGGTTGTCATCATTACTACCTACCAGTGACATTGTAGATAAAATGATTCACCTACAAAGCAAGTTAGTAATAAACAACCTCACACACTCCCTCACGTGTTTCACTCAATTGATGTCACTCCCCTCTTGTTTAAGTCACAGCAATGACTCCCTCAAATAAGCTCACACACTCTTGCCTGTTACCAAATTTAGTTCACCACTCGGAACCAATTCTCAACTGATCAAAAGAATTAAAAGAGTGTGAAAATTTCGAACTAACTAGCAAGTACTAGTATAATGAAACAAAATAAAAAAAATTCAGATTTTTTTTGAACTCTTTTTTTGGATTTTTTAAAAAAATTTTAGATTTTTTTTACTTTTTTTAGATTGTTTTTACTATAGGTCAAAAGTTTCAATAAAAGAAACAACAAGAATAATTGAAAACCCTAGCCCAAAATAAAAACAACAAGAAATATTGAAACCCTAGGTCAAAAATTAATTCACACCTGAATTGATGAACCGATGATAATAGGTGGCGGTTTCTTGAATTCCGAAGAACAAGAAGAAATATTGAAACCCTAGGTCGAAAATTAATTCACATCTAAATTGATGAACTGATGATAATAGGCAGTGATGGGCAGCGGTTTCTTGAATTCCGATGGAGCTTAATAAAAATTTTCCTCCACACCAAAGCTCTGATACCAACCAACGTGCACAACAGAATTGAAAGATTGAAAAGTTCAGATCCACGGAAAGAAGAAGAGGGTAGATTTGAATTAACTAAAAATTAATCTGATACGTAGGGTTTTAAATTTACCTACTAGACCTCATGAAGAACTTGTCTCAAGCAACCTAGATAATGGGTATAGAACAAACCAAGAAAGTTGTTTAGGATCAAAATCACATCACAATCTGATTTCAGTTGATAAGTGATGTTTAATTCCTGAGTTGAAAAGAACAATAGGGTTTTCTTCTCTCAATACAACCGGCGGCTCATAAAAGATAATAATGATAAAAATTCCCTTTTCCTAATCCTAAGAGGGTATTTATACCTAGGTTAAATAATAAAATTACTTGGGCTAAATAATATATGGAAGCCCAAAATAAATATAACTTAAAAACAGTCCAAAAATAGAATAATAAAAACACGCCTAGGCCTGGTCCAATGCGGCCCCAAGTCTGATTGTAGGCATGCCTCTCCTCTTGGGCTTAAGTGATTATGTGCAGCCCGATATGATGGTCTTTAAGTTTTAAGTGGGTTTAATCTAAGGATTTGAGATAAATGAATCAATTTGGGATGTGATTCAAATAACTCTCCTCCAATAAGCTTGGTGCACTCCATCCTCTCCACAAATTAGCCCACATGCGCATAAAGAGCCTCCTTGAGTCCCTCGGTCCTAGCTCTAGACATAGGTCTAACTAGAACGACAAAGCCCCCCATCACTGGCCTACCCACCCATTTATTTCGTCAAGTATGATTGTGTATGGTAGAAATTTGAGTCCAGTAGATAGTCCTTTGAGGTTAGTACCCCAATTGGCCAGTATGTCATTATTAATGTCTGTCATGAGTGTGAAACATACATTAGTGGAGTAAAATTAGTGGTGAATTTAATGCCATTAAAGATGGAGGGGTTAGATGTGCTTTTGGGTATGGATACTTTAGAAAAATATAATGCCAATTTGAATTGCAAACAAAAGATTGTAGAATTTGAGTTGGAAAAAAGTGAAAATGTGGTGTTTGTGGGAGATAGGAAAGCAAGCCCACCTAGAATTGTTTCAGCTCTAACAGCAGAGAAAATGATGAGGAAAGGGTGTGAAGACTTTTTGGCGTATATGGTAGACACAAAGGTAGATTTAGGAAAATTAGAAGATATTCCTATGCTTATGAAATTTCTAGATGTCTTTCTAGAGGAATTACGAAGATAACTACTACCTAGAGAGATTGAGTTTACCATAGAGCTTCTTCCAAGTACTGCACCAATATCAATTCCACCTTATAGAATGTCTCCAATAAGGAGCTTAAAGAGCAGTTAGAAGAGCTATTGGAGAAAGGTTATATTAGGCTTAACTTTTCACCTTGGGGAGCTTCGGTTCTTTGTAAAGAAGAAAGATGGATCCTTGAGGATGTGGGTGGGCTACAAAAAGCTTAATTATATCACCATAAAGAATAGATATCCCCTTCTATGCATAGATGATTTGTTTGATCAATTACAGGGAGAAAAAGTATTCTCTAAGATAGACTTAAGATCTTGTTACCATCAATTGAGAATAAAGGAGTTTGATGTATCAAAGACTACCATTAGAACACAATATAGGCATTTTGAGTTCTTATTTACGCCCTTTGGATTAACTAATTCCCTTGCAGCCTTCATGGACTTAATCAATAGAGTCTTCAAGCCTTTATTAGACCAATTTATCATAGTCTTTATTGATGATATATTGGTTTATTCCAAGAGCGACAAAGAGCATGAAGAGTATTTAAGGATTGCCTTAGAGACATTGAGAAAGAAAGAGTTGTATGCCAAATTCAATAAATGTGACTTTGGCTAAAGGAAGTGGTGTTTCTTGGGCTCGTAATTTTAGAAAAAATGAGTCCATGTGGATCTAAGAAAATAGAAGCTTTAATTAAATGGGAAGCATCTAAGAATGCAGCAGAAGTGAGGAGTTTCTTAGGTTTACCTGGTTATTACAGAAGATTTGTAGAAGGTTTTTCCATGATAGTAGCCCCGCTCACCAAATTGACAAGGAAGAGTCAAAATTTTGTGTGGACAGAAGAATGTCACAAGAGCTTTGAGAAATGAAGAAAGATGTTGCAGAGTGTGCTAAAAATGCTTAGTATGCCAACAGGCAAGCTTAAACCTCTGTCTATTCCTGATGTTGCAGAGTGTGCTAAAAATGCTTAGTGTGCCAACAGGAAAGCTTAAACCTCTGTCTATTCCTGAATAGAACTAGGAGAAAATTACAATGGATTTCATGATGGGATTACCAAGGACTAGCAGGAAGCATGACACAATATGGGTGATTGTCGATAGGCTAACCAATTCAACACATTTCTTGCCAATTAAGCATACCGATTCTTTGAATGCATTGGCCAAGAAATACATAGATGAAATAATCAGACTTCATGAGATTCCAAATTCTATAGTCTCAGATAGAAATCCTAGCTTCACCTCCAGATTCTGGGAAAGTTTACAAGAGGCTTTAGGAATCAAGTTGCATTTTAGCACAACTTTCCATCCATAGACTGATGGCTAATTAGAGAGGACAATAAGGACATTAGAAGCAATGTTAAGAGCTTGCGTTATAGACTTCAAAGGCTCAAAGGATGATCAATTACCTTTAATTGAGTTTGCTTACAATAATTCCTGGCACTTAGGAATTCAAATGGTACCTTATGAAGCTTTATATGATAGAAGGTGCAGAACTCCTATTTGTTAGATAAGGAAGGTGAAAGGAGACTTTTAAGACCTTAGTTGGTACAAGCTACAATTGACGGGATTAATTTGGTAAAGTAGAGGCTTAAGATAGGTCAACACAGGATGAAGAGTTATACTGACGCATATAGAAAGGAGATGGAATATAAAGTTGGAGACAAAGTATTTTTTAGAGCCTCTCTATGGAAAAAAGTCTTAAGATTTGGGAAAAAAGGACAAGCTCAGTCCCAGATATGTAGGCCCTTATGAAATTATTGAGAGGATTATGCCTCTAGCCTACAAGTTAGCCTTATCACCAGAGTTATCTAAGATTCACAATGTCTTCCATGTATCAATGTTGAGGAGATATAGATCAGATCCTTCACACGTAGTCTAACCTTCAGATGTTTAATTAAGGGAGGATTTGACTTATGAAGAACAACCAGTAGAGATTCTAGATTCAAAGGAAAAGGTCTTGAGAAACAAGAATGTGAAGCTGGTTAAAGTTTTATAGAAGAACCATGCAAGAGAAGAAGTGTTGGGCCCCGTTTCTGAAGCTCAACATTCGGAGGTCGAAACGGTGTGGAGGGCCCACCGCTCATAACTTTTGGAGTAGATTTGGGAAACTTCTGATTTGGAATTTCAATCTGGATTCTCCATAACTTTTTTCCCCTCATCTTCTGAAGGTTCTAAGGACACCAAAAACACTCAACTTGGTTCAGAAATAAAGAAGTTATAGTTAAAACACTTTTAGCTCTTCTTAATCTGAGACTGAACACTATACACTACTTCAATTTAGAAATTGATGATCTTAGAGCCTATGTTGAAAATTTATTCCTTGAGATAAATTGTAGCTCCATGTCGCTAGTTTGTTTTACAACCTGAATCAACTCAATTGGATCTCTACAGAACGAGATATCCTTAAAATACTGAAGCGTGTTTAGAAAATATCCAACTCATACTTTTTTAATTGATCCCTTCACATTGATTAAATCCATCTTTTTCAAGTTCATAAAAGGATTTATGTAGAGGAATGTCTTAGGAATCCAATGCTTCAAAAATCACTTCATTTGGAGGTCGGACGAAGAAGTTATGACCAAAAGAATCAAACAATGTGCACCAGACGTAGTGCATTAGACGAAGTGCACCAAACATACGATACGTGGTCAACCTAGACGATAAAATAGTCAACCACAGACGATAAACACAGACGATCTGTGGTCAACTTAAGACGATAAAATAGTCAACCACAGATGATAAACATAGATGATCTGTGGTCAACTTAAGACGATAAAATAGTCAACCA
>JAOSBN010000002.1:34181912-34199860 GCA_027563595.1 Erythroxylum suave | reverse complement strand
ATAAAAAGGTTAACATTTTTCTAAAGATGATATGGATGAGAAAACTATGCATGTCATGATTCAAGATAGTAGTCTAACGGTTTATCTCTCAATGATGTTTATGGTGTAGGAACTTGAGGAAGTTCAAACACATTTTTCACTTCAGTGTAGGGACAACACATTTTTCACTTCAGTGTAGGGACTGTAAAATGATTGATACTTAAGGCCTATAAGTAGATCTATAAAGGTAAGGTTTTGTTGTATACATACCAATGAGAATATCTAGGCTAGGTAGATAGTTGCCATATACTCTAGTCCAAACTAAACTGTGGAAAGAATCGCACCCTGTTCTTGAATGAATTGCATCTACAGCAGTAAAGTACTCATCATGTGAGGTCCATGCATTAGAAGGTAAAATGTTGGGCTTCATAATTGTACAGCTGGATCCAGTATCTATAAATCCAATAGCTTTGATGGGTCAATTGTATTTGTCTTATCTGAAGAGTTGGATATGGACATATGGTCGTTAGACTATAGTGTGATCTAACTTATGTATAGAAATTTATCCCCTAGAGAGAGGAATAAGAGGATTTATCTTCAAAGGACGTAATAGAAACAACAAACTTAATATCTTCATCTTCAACAGATTGTTCCTCAAAGTTATTAGAAGAATGAATAGGCAAAATTGATCGCATGTGCTTCAATAACTTGATGATAATTGTGCATTAGTGTATGCTTTTTCCTAAGTATTTTGCATGTGTTTCTTGCATAATAGATTATTATTAATGTGTTTTAGCATTTATTTTATATGTTTTTGTTTAGTTTTATCTTCAATGTGTTCTTCTCTATTTAATGTCGACTTAGGGTAAGAATTGACCATTTTAGTGTAGGAATGGAGGTTGGCCACATTGGTTTTATCTTCATTGTCTAACCTGAGGATGTATGTAGGGTTCATTTGTTTTTTAGGTTTTCTAGACTATATAAGCAATCCTATAGATAAGAGAGCTTCGTATGAGACTTGCCTTCTTGAGCAAAATACAGATTTAGAGCTTCGGGGGAGGTAGAGATTCAAGGTTCATCATTCATAATTAGGAAAAGAGCATACCAACATCAGATTTTCTAGATTCGGGCCAAAAAGAAAAGGATTTTAATTGAATTTGTTTTCTTTCTTTTTTTCTCTTCTAGTATTTGTATAATGGAATATTTGATTGCTGGGGATGTTATGGACATCATGAGTGGCTAATTTAATTGTAGAGATTACTTTTAAACTTCCTATTAAACTCCTATTTTGTTGATTTGAATGTTAGATGTTTTTTATGAATATTGAATAAATATATATACCTTGCAATACATTGAGAGACTGAGTTGGGTTAGTTGTGTAGAGTTGTATAATGAGACTTAAAACTCTATAGACTAAAATTCATCAGGTTAATTAATTAGTTAGAAGAGAGATCTCGGGAAATTTAATTGATCACCCATAGGATAATTTAATAACTAGTTGAATTGGTGGATTGATTTTTTAGATTGAAAAATTACTTATTCATCTCCATTTAGTTTGGCTAGGGATAATTACACCTTGAGAAGGTAGTGAATATATTAGGACATCTTAGGTGAAACACAATTCAATTAAAAAAATAGGAGAGAAACAAGATAGGGAAGGAGGATCTCCAGTTGTGAAAATCTTAAATTCCAAGTTTTTACATTTCTTAGTTATTAATTGAGTTTTGTTAGTTGTTTAATTTAATTTAATTTTCCAGTTTAATTATATAAAAATTTGGTTTTTAAATAAAGATTATTCTAAATTAAGCGGTGCCTAAGCATAATCCTTGTGCTTAGTAACATCTGCTTATTACTACAAGTCATGACCATATACTTGTAGTTTTGAGTGTAAAACTAAGAGTTGTTTTCCAATCAACAATTTTTTGACCCCATTTTTGGGGATTGTTTGTTGAGCATCTTGTTCAGTTTAGATTACTTTGATTTAAGAGTGTTTTATACATTTCGGTGCATGAAGACAAGGAGCACGCAAAGATCGACAGAGTTTAGCAATAAAGAGTTCTTCGATATTACAAAATACGAATGAGAGTTAAGAAGAGTGAAGCATCGAGATATTATACAAAGAAATATGGCTGAAGAAGGAGAGCAAGGAGGAAATAAAAGGACATTGATGGACTTCATAAGGCTAAGATTCAGTTCTCAAGGAGTTGCGAGGCCAACAATTCAAGCTAACAATTTCGAGATGAAACCAGCACTCCTCAACATACTTCATAATAGAATGCAATTTTATGGGTTATCCAATGAAGATCCAAATGACCATATTACAAAGGTTTTGGAGATCTACGACACTTTTTGATTTAATGGGATGTTCGACGATACTGTGAAGTTGTGACTATTCTCTTTCAATTTGAAAGATTGGGTGAAGGTGTGGTACAATTTGTTACATTTAGGGCAGATCACTACTTGGGAGTAGCTAGCCTAAACATTCCTCGCAAAATATTTTCCGTTGACCAAGACAACAAGGATCATAAAGGAGATTATGAATTTTTAGCAGAGTGATGGGGAGTCTCCATGTGAAGCCTTGGAGAGAATTAAAGAATTACAGAAAAGTTGTCCCTACCACAACCTTCCGAGGGAGTTCCTATGTAAACTTTCTACAATGGTGGAAATTACAATATGAGAGGAACCATAGATATAGCTGCTAGAGGTTCTTTGATGAGGAAGACTATTGATGCAGTTGATGACCTTTTTGAAGAATTGGAGAGCAATAGTTACATGTGGTCCAGCGAGAGGAGTAGATAAGGGCAAAAGAGAAAAAAGGTATGATTCCAATTGACTCCGTTACAGCTATGCAAACACAGATCACTGCCCTTACCAATTAGTTGAGCAATAATGTAAGGAGCCTCTTCATCTATGGAAAAAGCGATGTAAGTACAGTGTGAGCTATGTGAGAAAAATAACTATGGCTCATTTGAATGTTTCTTATTAGGAGCTAGTGGTACATAATAGGCAAATTACTTGGACCAGCCACAAAGAGTTAATAATCCTTACTCAAATACTTATAATCCAGGGTGGAAACACCACCCAAAATTTTCTTGGAATACTAACAATACAAGTGGCCAAGCGAGATCGCAAAGACCTTCAGGATTTCAGTAAGATCAAATTAGATCTATGGAGAGAAAAATAGACAAACAGATGATGTTTTGGGATCCAAATTGTTAACTCAAGAAGAGAATCAAAAGAGGGTGTTTACTAGCTAGGAGGAAAGTTAGAAGAGGATGGAAGCGAAGTTTGATCAAATTATGAAGAACCATGCTTCACCAATCCATAACTTGGAGGTTCAGGTAGGTCAACTTGCTAATGTTTTATCTTCTAGAAGTATAGGTATTCTACTGAGCAATACTATGGTCAACCCAAAGGAACGTATTATGGCCAGCACTCAAACCTATGAAAATAAAAGTGAACATGTGAAGGAAGAAGGAGACAAGAGAGAAGGACAAGTAACTATGGAATTCCTTCTAAGTGAACTCGTGATTAAGCCAATTAAGGAGTCTTGACCTGAAATTTCATACCTATTTTTGCTCAGCGGAAGTCAATGTGAAGTAAGGCAATAAGGAATTTTAAGGAGGTAGAATTAAACAAGGTGGACATAACATCACAACTACAAACAAGGCTTATGCTAAAGGAAACAGTAACGAAGAAGGTGAAGGAGCACATAGCGAAAGGAAACACTAACATAGCACAGAAGAAAGAGGGCTTAGGGGATTTTTAGGTTCCCTACAGTATCAATGAAGTCAATATAGAGAGAGGACGTTCACATATTTAGGAGCAAGTATCAATATGAGGCCCTACACCTTTAGCCAGAAGTTGGGGTTAGGAGAGTTAGAATCCACAGAGATGTTAATAAAAATGGCAGACACAACAGTTCATCAACTAAAGGGGATTATTAAAAATGTGTAAGTACAAATTGATAAAGTTATCTTCCTCATAGATTTCTGCATATTGGATATTGGAGAAGATATAGAAACCCCTATAGTCCTTGCACAACCATTCTTAGCCACTTCTAGCTCAATAATTGACGTTGATGGGGTGAATTAACTCTGAAAGTAGGAAAGCAGCAAATAACCTTCAAGGTATTAAAGAAAGATAACAATTCTCTGCTACTTCCAACTGATAGTAAAGAAATTGAACCTCAAGGATGATGGGAAGATATTGAGGATCCTGGGAATGCATTCAGAAAGAAATGATCACGTAGAAGGAGGCGAAGGAAGGAGAATCACAAGGAAGATGGAATCCATAATAGGGTAGCTTGTGTGCAGATTTTGAGATCAATGACTGCATTACCACTATACTGTTCATTTGAAACATGTTAAGCACAAGGGAGCGTTGAGCTACTGATGTTAAAATAAGCACCGTATGGAAGGAAACTTATGGAATTTTTATTTTCTTTTGATTGTCTTTGTCTACTTGTTTGTTTGATTCATTTAGTTATGATTATGTTTGGTTTGAGTTTGTTTGGTGTTTATTTGGATTTTTGTTTGAGTTTTAACTTATTATTGCATTTCTTGTAGTTAAGATGATTTGGACGTGTTTGTAGGTTGTGTGAATCTTGAGAATGAATGTTAAGCTTGGAAGAGGGTTTAGAAGTGGAAAAATTGGAGTAACCCATTATCGTGGGAATGGGTAAGTTTCCCACAACCATAGGAAGGTTTTCTAGAAAGTTTCTAGAGCCTTAACCCACGATCGTGGGAAAGAGGGTGACACAATTGTAGGGAGACTCTCCAGAAAGTTTCTAGAGAGTTAACCCACGATCGTGAGAATGATTGTGGGAAGCCCTATCTGAAAACTTTTAGATTCCTCCCTTTTCTCTCCTACTTCTTCATTCTTCAATTTAACATTCTCTCTCTCTTAAACATGAAAACCCACTCCCTCAAATCCTTTATCTTCCACTAAACTCTTGGTATTTTCTTCCCTTCTTCCATTAATCTTTTAATCCTTTACACTCATTTTACATTAATCATTCAAGAATCCAAGGATTTGGTATCATTTTCTCCCTTTCTCTTTAAAAAAGTGCTAAGCTCTCTCTTCCTTTTTTTTTTTTCAGGTTTTAATCATCTAATAGCTCCAAAGAAGCAAGTCGCTTGAAAACTAACTGATGAACTATGCCTTTAAGTCTTTGTAGAAGCTAAACCGAATATGGTGGCCACTTTTCATGCCTGATTCCCTATTTATTCAGAAGAGAAGGTATGCACTTTTGGGACTTTAAAGATAGAGATTTAATGCCTCTTAGATGCTTTCATTTTGAATTGCTAGAAAATCTAGGATTAAGGTGACAAAATTGAGCAATTAATTGCGAATATTGGTTAGAGTAGGTTAATTTATTATGATATGCTGATTTATCCTATGATGACTGTCAAAATTTTCACCACTATATGCTACAATCCTAAAATGGGTCTATTCTGGTTTAGAATAGGTGGCCATGTTTATAAACTTAATTATACTGTCATTTGTGCACTTTTTTTATTTATCAGACACTAAAATTTTGGATGATCACGATGACTTTTATATGGATGATTACTAGAAAATTCTAATAGGTGAAACTAATTTTGACTCTAAGAATGCACCAAATATTTTAATTCATAGCACCGAGCATTTACTTTATAAATTTATGCGTTCAATGGTTTTTAACAAAACTGAAAGTAATATATGCTCGACTAAGGAACTTTTCTATCAAAAAATCAAAATAAAAACTTATTATCTCATTTTTCAATCCTTTGTGAGTTGTGTTAATAAGAAGAACTCTTATTTTGGCATGTCATACAATGTTACTGCTTTGGCTTTATTTTACAACCTTGATATGGATAGTGTGTGTACAACTAGGTATGATGTTTTTGATGTTCCTTATTTAATATGCTCTGAAATTTTGGAGCCCTATTCTATAGAGCTCTAAAATCCTTAAACACACTTAGCCGTTAAGAACAGGAAGGGCAAGGATGTAGAAACTTCTTGCCCATCCGCATCTCAGCCACCCCCGGAGCTATAAGAAGAAGCAGTGGAAGAGGAATCAACTACAGCAGTAGAGGTTGACAGATTCTAGCAAATCCTCGACCAAATAGCCTCTAACCATCAACGAATGAAGCTCCAGATTAATGAGCTCGGCACCCAGATTAGATAAATGCACAAGGAGCAGCAATACATGAAGGAGAAATACCTCAAATTCTTCCAAAGGAATAATTTTGAAGTTCCTTCTCCAACACCTTTTCCACCACAATCTCCACGAGCCCTCTTACCCTAAACTTTTTACATTATTTTATTTCTTTTGTTTGGTTTGATGTCTTTTGTTTGGTTTGATATCATTTTACCTTATTTTGTGGTTGGCTTGTCACATTGAGGGCAATGTGTTCTTTAAGTGTGGGGAGGTGACACTTGCTTTGTTAGTTGCAATGTTTTAGTCACTGTTTACATTTTGTTAAATAGGATGCATGTTTTAGGCATATTATATTGCTTTGTGTTAAGAAATGGAGCTGTACTTGAATCATTTTAATTTGTTTTGCCATGAGATTCTGTCATGCTAATTAGAATGAGATTGAATGCATGTTTGAACTCAGAATAGGGCATTTAAGTAGAGAATAAACTATGTTGAGTCATGAAAAGTAGTTGGTTGCATAAGCTTACTCACAATTTGACACTTAAGCAACGAGGTATTGTAGAGATGCATAATGAATTTTCATTTGAGCCAATATGAGGATTAAGCCAATGTGACTCCATCTATGGTCATTTTATTTCTTTGTTATGTGATGCTTCTTTAGGTTATTACCTTCAGAACCTGCTTTGAATTGGTTTGATTCTACTGGATGTATGCTTAATAGAGATTATTAAGGCCATTTTTGTGTTAACCCTTAGCTTAAATGACCTACCCTTTATTATCCCTTGCTACCCCTATTGAGCCTTAAACATTTTGTTTCTTGAAAACAATTCAAATTTTAAAACCCAAAACCCCATCAACCTACCCATTCATAAGCTTAGTAAAGTATTAAGTAATGCATTAGTTGGGATTTTTTCTACAAATTTTTTAATACGAGATGAGTTAAGTGATACCCCTGCTCTCAAATCACATTTTATGTAGTTGCTATTTTATTCATTGTTTCTTCCATGTATTAAAGAAGTAAAAAAAATGAATGAAAAAATGAAAAAAGAAAAAGAAAAAGAAAAAGAAAAAGAAAAAGAAAAAGGAATAACACTTGAGTGGCATCAATAAATGCATAGTATAGTATATTTACACTCGTGTATGAGATACACAAGTGTAAATATACTTATCTTTGAGTGATGGTGCCATATGTTGAGTTTGCTTATGTACACTAATGAAAAGTATTCATGATATGTGTAGTAACTTGATATTTGAGTTAGCTAAAATTTGAGGGATTGTATGCCATGATCTTTGTGAAAATGAAGTGATGGAATTGATTGGTTTTGTTTATTTTTCTTGAGTACAAACAAAGATTTAAATATGGGGAAATTGATAGTTGTGCATTAATGTATGTTTTTCCTAAGTATTTGGCATGTGTTTCTTGTATGATAGATTATTATTAATGTGTTTTAGGATTTATTTTGTATGTTTTTGTTTAGTTTTATCTTCATTGTGTTCTTCTATATATAATGTTGATTTAGGGTAAGAATTGATCATTTTGGTGTAGGAATGGAGGTTAGCCACATTTGTGATTGAGCTAGAGACCAAGAGAGGAGAAGAGAAGAGGAAGAATTATAATGCAAGAACCCACGATCATGGTCACTTATTTTTTAGGTTTTCTGGACTATATAAGCAATAAAAACCCCTATGGGTGAGAGAGTTTTATATAAGACTTGCCTCCTTAAGTAAAAACACAGGTTTAGAGCTTCAGGAGAGGTAGAGAGTCAAGGTTCATCATTCACAATTGGGAAAAGTGCATACCAATGTCAGATTTTCCAAATTTAGGCCAAGAAGAGAAGGATTTTGATTCAATTTGTTTTCTTTCATTTTTCTCTTCTAGCATTTGTATGATTGAATATTTAATTGTGGCAATGTTATGGACATCATGAGTGGCTAATTTAATTGTTAATATTACTTTTGAACTTCTTATTAAACTCCTATTTTGTTGATCTGAATGATAGATGTTTTTTATGAATGTTGAATAAATATATATACCTTACAATACATTGAGAGATTGAGTTGGGTTCGACTAATTTAATTGATCACCCTTAGGATAATTTAACAATTAGTTCAATTGGTAGATTGGATTAGTAGATTAAGAAGTTGCTTAATCATCTCTATTTAATTCGACTAGGGACAATTGATTACACTTTGAGAGAGACGGTAGTGAATACATTAGGACATCTTAGGTGAAACACAATCCAACAAAATAGGAAGGAAACAAGTTAGGGAAAGAGTCATCTCTAGTTTTTAAAATCTTGAATTCCATATTTCTGCATTTTTTAGTTGTCAATTGAGCTTTTGTTAGTTGTTTAATTTAATTTAATTTTCCAGTTTAATTCTATAGAAAAATTGGTTCTTAAACAAAGATTAATCTGAATTAAGTAGTGTTAAAGCACAATCCTTGTGGGATTAATAAATGGTTATTAATATAATTCAAAACCTGTATACTTGTGGTTTTAAGCGTAAAACTATAATTTGTTTTCCAATCAACACTTGACATCTTTCTTGCTTTTGTGAGGACAAGTTCGTGTAAAGTGTCCTGGTTGTCCATAGAGAAAGCATGTATTAGCTTTCTGAGATTGATGGCATTTCTTCTTGAAGAATCAAACAAACTATTTTTTGTTCCATCTTTTCTCATATAAGTTTCCAAAAGGGCTTGTAACCTTCCATTTGTTTGTAGAACTTTCATCGATGATAGATATAATTGTGATGAGATTTTTTCTTATTGCTACAATCACAGTTCTTTTTGTCTTTGCACTTAATCTGAAGATAAGGTTTCTTGCAAGCTAGTTTGAGAATTGGACCACCTTTAACGATGCTCTTGAATAAGACATGTTGATCACAAAGCTTATCAAAAGAGGCTAAAGTAAGCTATTAAGTTTCTCCAAGAGATATATTAGCAATATCCCTTTGTAAAGAAACAATGATCTGCTGTAGCTTTGGTTATAGTTGATTAACATCATTCCATCCATTCAAAAAATAATATATTTATGTCACACATTGAAAATGCTTCTGTAAATCATGTTTGTCAAGTGAACAACATTTCATTGCAAAAATACTCCTGACGGATTTACTTATCTATAAGTTCAGAGTCACCAACGAATTCCTTATGAATGATTACAAGAAGAACTCGAGCTATAATGACTTGGATATACTAAAGTCTTTGATATTCATTAACACTTTGCCACCATTCTCGTAAAGTATAAGTGAAACGAGAAGTAAACTTAGACAAAATATCATGTAAAGGATTATTAAGTCAAGTCATTTGAAGATCTATCCATGCACCAAATTCAGGTAGGCGATCTCTCCATCTCTTTGAGAGAAGATCGTCAAAAGTAAACTAAGGTCCTAAGTAGGCTTGGTCTATATAGCTAGTTGAGTTGGTGTTGCTTATGCTGCTGGTGCTGGTTTGAAAGGCTCAGTACCTGTAGATTGTGCTTCACTTATCTCTAGTTCTACTTTAATATGTTCAAGTATAGTCATAAGAACTTGTGTTAAGTCCGATAGATCAGCTAGTTATGCTGAGGAATCGGAAGATGGTTCAGAGATCTGTTCAAATGATGACTCAGAAATTGTTGTAGAGATTTCAGATGTTGGGATAGAGGCTTCAGAATAAGCTTCTAAATTATCTAATTGAGTAGAGGAATCTTCTGCAGCAGGTGTAGGTGTAAGAGTTGCTATAAACTCCGTTAGAGGGACTTTATCCTTTCCAATAGAGGTGGAAGGATGAGACTTTAGTGAAGAAGTGGGATATGTATAAATCTATAATGGTTTATTCCACTAGTTAACTAGTTCAGGTTTAGTATATGAAGGTGACGGCTTAGGAACTTGCTTAGGCTTTGGCTTTGGATTTGATTTTTTAGGTTTTGCTTGAGCTACCTAAGGATGGATATGTTGTCTGATCACAGGATATTTAAACTTGAAGACCTTTGAATAGTCAGCTTCTTCTAGATAGGTCTGATACAGAGCAAGAGAGTATATTGGCTGTATATTTGGAAATACTGAAGAAGATAAGCCATACACAGTCTTAGATTATGTAGATTACAAATCAACTTCCACGCGTTGTACAATTCCTTATATGTTCCAAAGTTCTCTAGTTTTGATGTCAAAGTCAGGTCCAAAATACTGTGTAGCAATGTAAGGTCGAAGATTAGCATCAAGTTGCTGGATTTGAGCTTTATATGAGTGGTACATTTGATGGATTTATTTAGAGACGACGTTAACTTTATGTTTAGTAGCATGAGTCTGTTGACTAATTCCATCTAGCTTGGAATCAATTCTTTGAAGAACTTTGTTTTATGATAATGTATTTAATATCTGTCAATTAAGAACTTCATCAAAAGGATTTGAGATAATCATTCCTCATAAAGTGATTCCTGTGGCTTGAATAAAAGGGCTAGAGATAACCCTAGCTATTTCATTTGTACTCCTGCGTAGAGAAGGAAACTCTTCTTCGTATAGCTTAACTTTCATACAAGATATAAGAGTAGCAGTAATGACAGGAATTGTTGGCTTAGGTTAACAGTAGAAGATTTCAGCATCTCACGAAGAGATCTAGGTTTGAATCTTTTCGTGGGTAGACATTAGATTTGTTGGAATCATCTGGATCTAAGTCATCCTTATATGGATGATACTATAGAGAAGGCATACAACAATTTTTAGACTTTTTCTTCCTCCTTCATCATCTGGCATATCGTTCATCATCATCATCATTGTCTAACTCAGGATTGAGATAGACTTCATAGCCAGGTTCACATATAGATGGGCCAACATCTTATATAAAGTGCATAATTGCTTTCATAGACTAGATCTCCATTAGATATAAAATAATGGATGATAAGGCCAAATTTACCTTCTGTATGAGAAAATACGGAATGAATTATAAATATAGCACCTAATGTAGAAGGTTTGGATGGATCTTTATTGGCCTTTGCATATATGGACTTCACTGGTCCATCCTTTAATTTCTTCAAAATCAAAGTGGTTGTATGAAAAGGGTATCGATGAGGCGTATGGAACACCTTATGTTAATTGGCAATCCATTCAGTAGGCATCAACTTTTCAAGCTCTACAACTGGTAATTGCTTCGAGATTTGGATGATAGTAGTCTAATCATTAGAATGATCAACAACCATATAGAGAGCATCTGAAGTAGAATTTGGAAAGTTGAGATCTAAAGCATGATTCTGCAGATGATAGATCATCTGGTGATGTAAGGTAGCCATGTTGGTTGTAAAATTTTAATATGCTCTAGTGATTTGAATTTGAACTTGTTGTCGTTCAGACAAAGTGGGACTATTGAACCTGATGTTGAAGTTAGGTGTTATTGTCAGAATGACACTTCCATTATTGAGAGTAGTCAGCAAGGTACCAATCAAAGCATTTTGGTACGTTATGTACGCAGTGTCTAGAAGAGATAATCCTAGTTATAGCATGTATTCTCTTTCTTTTATGAAGTGTGAGAACAAGGCGTATAGCTCCTATATGTAGATATCTATGGTTGTGTTCTCTTCAGAGAGAGATTAGCTCCTTTGGTGTCTTAAGTTTTACATATTGTTCTGCTGTAGTAGATCTAAGACCTCACTGTTCTAATCTAGAACTCTGGATTATTTCTTTAACTTTTTGTCTGGATGTATACAAAATAGTATGTCTACTTTTTGTCCAAGAACGATCATAAGAATAATTACTATAAGGACTCAACAAAGGTTAAAAGGACTCACAAACACGAGTTTCTACAGGAACATGGGTAATTTCAACTAAATTTTCTTTACGATTAGAAAAACACGCTTAACACTAAAAGGTAGACTAGACATAAAAAAAGTTGAAGACAAAATTAAGTAGTGTTTCCATAACTATTGGGCTCTCTCCTTACTCACTGTTATCAAGAGACAATGTTACCGTAGGCCAAGACACAAAAGATAACTTTAAAGATGATGTTAAAGTTGGACCCCTTAGATTGTGATTGAAATTTCTGGTATCACGTGCCAATGCCTGAAACAGGTAATAGCCAATCAAAAAGTTGGCTTCTCCAAAGAGGGGAAAGGGAAAGAAAAAACCCAAAAACCTTTGTATAGATTAGATGTACTGAGGGACCCTGAACGGCACACAAGGAAAGTACAACAACCAACTAGCTAAAAAAATACATTTGAGCAAACTGATTAACCAAAGTCAGATTGTAGACTATTGAAGTGTCTGGTAGACTATTGTGGAGCAATAGGGGAACCTTGTGACTATTAGTAAATTCCAGATATGATGGCTGAGACACAAAGCCCTTCTCTCCATGAGCATAACACTAAGCTTTCCTTTTGGGAACCTTACACTCTCAAAACTCTTTTCCCCTTTGAAATAATAGTCGCATCAGTATCTACACTCTTTCCCCATTAAACTCTAATCTCACAACGAAATCGTTTTCTGCAATCATAGATTGTCTTATACTTTTCTAATACACAAGATCTTCAGAAGAAGCAAGTGAAGAGCATATTTGTCATTATATAATGACTTATAGTAACATTACTCAAGACTTAAGGTTTCAGTGGAGGGGGAACTTAGAGAGAATGGAAAACACACTAAACTAATATTCATTGAAATGAAACGTTGAACTTCTGCCTTCAACAACTTCTTCCTAAACTTCTACCTTCAACAAGTATTTCCTAAACTTCTGTCTTCTTTACAATGGAAGAGGAATGTTGTTTTTATAGGCGAAGCAAGGGTAGGAAAATAAAACATTCAAAAGACACACTAATTACAACTTTAAAAAAGAAAGCAGCATTAAGTACAATCATCACATCTTTCACAAAGCTACTTTGAAAAAGTAAAAAACTTTTTAAAAAGCAAACAATATGATGATAAGAAGGAATCTTACACAGTGGCTTGTGGGCCATAAAGATTCTCTTTCATCAAAAGACTCAAAAAGGAAAACACCTAAAAAAATAAGTCTTATGGAATCCAGCATTATTTATCACGTATCGATTTATGCCATGACTGTAAATTGGATGGAGAGTCTAGATTACTTAAGTTGTCAGTGTCTTTTATCACTTATTGGGACTGGGCTCATATGTGTGAAGTTTGTATAAGAATTGGTTTAACTCATCTTCATTAGGATTGCAACTATCATCATTAGGGTTTTAAGCATCCTAAAATACTGAGGCAAGAGGCTGTGAAGGCCCTTCATGGTCTGAATCTGATTCTTCTGTGTAATATTGAGGACTATTGGGATATGGTATATCAACATCTGGTGCTTTTGGTTCACCAGGAACAAATTCACCTGGATAAGATCTAATGGAGAAGGAAATGGTCGATTTATCAGGAAAATGATTCATCTCTTTGAGAAAATTTCTAAGAGATTAGAGCACTTTATCTTGATATCGTAGCCAATATCATGAATTATGATAAAAATGGATACAATATTCTGTATAAAGGACTCCTGTATAGGTTTCACAATATGGATGATGAAGGATGAAGAAGACTATGTTGTGAAATAACTATAAAACATTATTGCTTCCATTGAACTAGTGGTTGAAACTACTTAAGAAATGTCCATAACAGAAACCTTTTGATTGTTTATATCATAGATATGTTGGTAGAGATGAAGAGGGGAAAGAGTGATGACATAAGCATAAAAGGCAGAAAGTGCCCAAGGATACCATAATGTGTTTTAAGAAAGAGGTTCATAAAGAGAAATCACATTAAAGTAAGTTGCTTTGAGGTTAAACATTGTGGGAATACCAAGGGAGTTATTTCACTAAGAAAATGATGCAAATAATAAAACAAACTCATACAAGCAAGTGAGGCAACTTCAAAAACATTAGTAGGTGTACTAGTAATGGAAGGAAAGTATTTCTTTATAATAGCAAAAAGGGTTTGATAAGCCATAGAACTTGACAATCAAAGACTTTAAAAAACAAAAGTTTTGAGAATAAGATACCTCGCTGAAGAGGACGAAGATATTTGTAATGAGAAACTAGAAAGAAAATATATGGAGGCCGAGGTAGATTCTATTTTAGCAATTTGGATAAATATGAAGTGTAAGTTTCCATATCTGGTATGAACTTACGAATGTCATTAACAATCCCGAGGAATTATTGTTTTTGTTTCACAGTGAGATATTTATTAGGAAAGTGTAACAACTCTTATGCAATATATAGGTCAGGCTGGTAGAATCCAACTTTAAAATGCAAAATTGGAAATTCAATCTCCTTTGTATCAATGATGCTTTTAGAGGCTGAAAGGATGTCAAACTATTTAGTAAGATCCAAGAATTGCTAAAGTAAGGCCTGATGTTCCTCATGGGTCTTTGAGAATAAGAGGATATTATTAATGTAGATGATTGCACTATTGAGGATAGGCTTATAAATCTTGGTCATGGTTCTTTCAAATGATGATGGGGCAACTTTATGTCCAAATAGCATAACAATCCATTAGTATTGTGCATTAGGAATGCGGAATGTAGTTTTGTACCAGTCAATTGGGTGAGCACCCAATTATCAAAATCACGCTTTAAGATCAAACTTGGAAAAGATAACGACTTCTTTCAAAAATAATACCTAAGTACTGGTCTTAAGGAGAGGAAACTTATCATTTTACAGGAATGTATTCAGAGGCTTGTAATCAATCACCAATCTCTTTTTATTGTGCTTTTCTCTTAATGTTTGTTCACATAGAATGTTTAACAAGTCCAATCTAACTTTGTGGGCTCAAAGAGTCCTTGCTTCAAAAAGATAGCACACTCAGCCTGTGCGAGTTTGAAGTCATCAGGGTTCATCCTTGGATGTATATCTTTCACAGGATTGATAACTTCATTCTTTTTTGAAGTTAGACTTATGAAAAAGTCAACATTTTCTAAAGAGGATATGAATGAGAAAACTGTGCATGTGATTCTGGATAATAGTTTAACAGTTTATCTCGCAATGAGGTATATGGTGTAGGAACTTGAGAAAGTTCAAACATATTTTTAACTTCAGTGAAAGGACTATAAAATGATCGATACCTGAGGACTGTAAAATGATCGATACCTAAGGTTTGTGGTTAGGATCTATAAAGGTAAGGCTTTTTTGTATACATCCATGCCAATGAGAATATCTGGGCCAGGTAGATTGCTGCTAAGCACTTTAGTCCAAACTGTACACTATGGAAAGAATCATATTCCGATATTTCTCTTTGTAATTAACCCAATCTTGAATGAATTGCCATCTACAGTAGTAAGTAATCATCATGAGAGGTTCATAGTTTAGAAGACAAAATATTGGGCTTCATAATTGTACGGCTGGATCCAGTATCCACAAACCCAATAGCTTTGATGGGGTAATCATATGTTTCTTTTTGGAAGAGTTAGATCCAGACATATGGTCATTGAACTGGAGTATAATCTAATTTCATGCAAGTCTATTATAGCATGTCATCCCCTAGAGAGATAGAGGAATTAGAGGATTCATCTTCAGAGGTCGTAACAGAAACAACAAACTTAGTTTCTTCGTCTTCAGTCTTAAAAATTATTAAAAGAATGAATACGCAAAATGGATTGCGTGTGCTTTAATAACTTCACATCTTTCTTGCTTTTATGACGATAGGTTTGTGTAAAGTGTCCTAGTTGTCTAAAGAGAAAACATCAATTAGCTTTATGAGAATGATGGGATTTTTTTCTTGAAGAATTGAAAAAAACTTTCCTTTTTTCCATCTTTCCTCAAATAAGTTTTCAATGATAAATATGATTGTGATGAGATTTCATCTTGTTGCTACAATCATAATTCTTTTTGTCTTTGCACTTACTTTGAAGATAAAGCTTCTTGTGAGCCTATTTGAGAATTGAATCACCTTTGATGATGTTCTTGAATAAGGCATGTTGATCATAAAGCTTATCAAGAAAGGCTAAATCAAGATGGTAGATTTCTATAAGAGATCTATTAGCAATATCCCTTTGTAAAGAAACTATGGTCCGTTTTAACTCTAGTTGAGTTGATCTGGAAGGGATGAGATAAAAGTATAGCGAAGATTAACATCATTCCATCCATTCAAAAGATACTACCTTTTTGTCATTTATTGAAAATACTTCTGTAGATCACGTTTGTCAAGTAAACAACATTTCATTGTAAAATACTTCTGACGGATCTGCTTATCTATAAGTCGAAAGTCACTAATGAATTCTTTATGAATGATTCCAAGAAGAGCTCCGGCTATAGTGACTTGGATAAACTAAAGTCCTCGATAGTTGTAAATACTTTTCCACCATTCTCGCAAAGTACCAGTGAAATAAGAAGTAAACTCAAAAAAAATATCTTGTAAAGGATTATTTGGTCAAGTCATTTCAAAATCTATCCATGCACCAAATTTATACAAGCGATCTCTCCATTTCTTTAGAGCAAGATCATCAAAAGTAAACGAAGGTTGTGAAGTAGGCTTGGTATGTGCAGCTGATTGAGCTGGTGCTATTTGTAGTGCTGGTGCTAGTATGAAAGTAGGATTCTACTTCACTTATAGCTAGTTCAGCTTTAGTAGGTTCAGGCATAGTCATTAGAACTTGTGCTAAGTTTGATAGATTAGCTAGCTGGGTTAAGTAATCAGACGATGCTTCAAAGATCTGTTCAAATGATGACTCAGAGATTGTTGCAGAGACTTCAGTTGTTGGCATAGAGGTTTCAGGGCAAGCTTCTGAATTATCTGATTGAGAAAAGGAATCTTTTGTAGCAGGTGTAGGTGTAAGAGTTGTTATGAACTCTGTCAGAGGAACTTTATCCTTCCCAGTAGAGGTAGAAGGTTGAGACTTCGGTGGAGAAGTAGGAGGTGTATGAATTTGTAACTGTTTACTTTACTGGTTAACTAGTTTAAGTTTAGTATATGAAGGTGATGGATCAGGAACTTGTTCAAGCTTTGGCTTTTTATTTTTTTCCTGAGTTGCCT
Organism: Erythroxylum suave; assembly: GCA_027563595.1. Lineage (NCBI taxonomy): Eukaryota > Viridiplantae > Streptophyta > Magnoliopsida > Malpighiales > Erythroxylaceae > Erythroxylum > Erythroxylum suave. The sequence continues at coordinate 34,182,801 of JAOSBN010000002.1, read as the reverse complement.
AAAGAAAGATATGCTATCAAAATAAAGGATAGATGAACTTGAAGACTTTTGAATAGTCAGCTTCTTCTGGGTATATCTGACACAGACGAGGAGTGTATAATGGCTGTATATTTGGAAATATTGAAAAGGATGAGCCATATATAGTCTTAGGCTGTGGAGATTGCATTTCAGATTCCATACGTTGCACAATTCCTTATATCTTTTGGAGTTCTCTAGTTTTGACATTGAAGTTAGGTCCAAACTGTGTAGCAATGTACTGTTTAAGATCAGCGTAAAGTTGTTGGATTTGAACTTTGTATGAATGGTACAGTTATTAGATTTGTTTATAGACGACGTCAACTTTATATTGAGTAGTATGAGTCTGTTGACTAATTCCATCTAACTTGGAATCAATTCTTCAAAGGACTTTGTTTTGTGTTACTACATTTGATGTCTGTCAGTTAAGAACTTCATCATAAAGATTTAAGAAAGTGTTCTTTGTGAAGTGATTCTTGTGGTTTGAATATAAGGGCTAAAGATAACCCTAGTTGTTTCATCTGTACTCCTGTGATGAGAAGCAAACTCTTCTTTGTATGGCTTAATCATCATACAAGGCATAGGAAATAGGAGTAATGACAGGAATTGCTAGATTAGGATGACAAGTAGAAGACTTCAACATCTCACGAAGAGATCTAGGTCTGAATCTTTCTGTAGGTAGACCACTAGATTTACTGGAATCATTTGGATCTGAATCATCCTTGTGCAGATGATACTATTGAGAAGGCATACAACGAGTTTTAGATTTTTTCTTCCTCATTCATCGTCAAGCATACCTGTAACATCCCACCCCCTACAGGAAGGGTAGAATAGTAATTTGACATAGGATGAGAGTGATTGGGCTTAATTAGGA
>JAOSBN010000002.1:34129534-34181812 GCA_027563595.1 Erythroxylum suave | reverse complement strand
TGTCTCTTATGGGGGGGGGTGGGGGGGGGGGGGGATTAACTCCATTGTAAGAGGTTTGTAGAAGGAATTTTTTGGATAGGTTATAGTGAGGACACCTCCTTTGCAAATCCTTAAACTATTCCCATGCTTCATAAAGTGACTCCCCATCATTCTATTAGAAATTTTTGATCTCCTTTACCAAATTTTTCTTCTTGGTGATGAGGAAGTACTTGTCCAAAAATATATGCACCAACTGCCCCCAAGTTGTGATGTTTACAGGGCTTAATGAATAGTACCATGCCTTAGCTCTATCCCTTAATGTAAAGGAAAAGAGTCTCATCCTAAAGACATCTTTCGACATTCCATGATATTGGAAAGTATCAAATATTTTTAGAAAATTCACTAATTGAGTGTTAGAATCCTCATTATTTAACCCATAAAACTACACATTGGTTTGTAGCATATTTAGCAAAGCTGGTTTAATCTCGAATGATGCAGCTTGAACTGGTGGTTGAGTCATGCCTTGATTTGCAGCATTAAACCCTGGTCAAATCCATAAGGGTTTGTTGCTGGTCTCCTTGATTGAATTCTTATGCCATTGTTTCTTTGATCTCTTCTTCTTGGCGTCTCGCTCTTTCAATTACTCACTCTAATTGAGTGAAATCAAGTGCTAAAGTTTTGATAATCCTACTTAAACTCCAAGTGACTCTTGTGTTCATGCAGTATAACAGACACAAAAAAGACAAAAAAATTCTTTAAAACAAAAGAATTCAGTATTCCTAAGCTAACTCCTTGGCAATGAAGCCAAAAGCTTGTTGAGCAAATTTTATCTAATGTAAAACCTTTAATATTTTGTAAGTATATGAGTTGTAACTCGTAGTAATTGAGGTTGATCCCACAAGGAATTAGCTAAACATAATTGAATCCTAACTTTGTTTAAGGTTGAAAAAAACTTAATTTAAATGAAAATAAAGCTAAACAGAAAATTAAGAAATTGAGTATGAATTGATTGAAATTGAAATTCCAAAATTAACACAAGTAAATCAAAATCAAAATAGAGCACTAACCACTTAACAAATTAGAAATCCCAATAAGATAAGATCAAGCAATTATGAGAAGATGTGATTCATTCTATCATCATTTTGCTACCTTAATCACTTTTGATTTAATTGGTATCGATCCTAGAATTCCGAATGGTTGATCATTCTTTTTCAAGATATAATCAATAATCTGTTTTGCCTAAAATAAGTTTTAAAAATACCTAGGCTATCCTACTCGCAAGTATAAGAGGTGGTTGTAGTTAGGTCATCTTCCACGGAGGTGAAATTGGTCCACTCAAATTAACCTTGACCAAAAATAAATAAAGATGCAATCCTAAGCGTTTTATCCTAATTTGTTGAGTGAAGACTTTAAAGAAAATTACAAAATTAAATTGATAACTTAACTGGAAGGAAAAATGAATAGATTAATTTAATTGGGAAACTCTTGAGAATTAATCTTACCAATTTAATCTCCTATGTACGACTAAGGGGAAATGATTGGGTAGTCGTTTTACTAAAATTAACAGTTAGGTTCCAAGATCAACTTGAATAAAAAACTAAGTTTAACTTTCTTATTCGACGAGTTGTCATATGAATTAATTATGGAAACCCGACTACTAATTACCAATTAAGTTAATATACTTCTAGTTCTTAACCTAAACGTCTATAGTTTCTCATTCCATATTAAACTTCTTCTCTTGATCCTTCGTTTAATACCATAATGATGCAAAGTTTGGTCATAATATTACGTCCATTCAGTTCAGAAACTATAGCAATCATAAGACAATAACACAGTCCTTCAATCATGCATATTTGACTAAAATAGCTACATTAATCCTCAAGAAAAAGAGATCAGCTCATCATGGAAATAACAAGATTCATCATCTTCATATTCTTCAATCCTATCTTTATCAGTATAAGAGAAGTATTAAAGTAACAAACAAAGTAAATAACCAAATGAACTATTAAAAAGCTAATAGAGTATGAATCTATCAACTGTCAAGGAGTAATTTTAGTAAAATAACAGAAAAAAATAAACAGAATGAGCAAACAAGTGTTCAGATAAGGGAGTTATGGTGGTCTCTTGTTATTCTCAAGCTTTCTGCATTGGCTCTTGCCTTCTGGCTTTGCTTGATTCTCACCCAAATGCTCGAATGCTAATGTTGCTTCCATCTCTCTAGCTTTTTGCCTCTGCTTGATTCTCACCCAGATGCTCGATTGCTCATGTTGCTTCCATCTCTCTACTGTTCTTCTTCTTTTTCTCTTCTCAGCCTACTTTGTTTCTCTGCCTTCTTTCTCTCTATCTGTTTTGTGTTACCGAATAAATCTCTCTAGTGTGTAGAATGTGGAATGATATAATGTGTTGCCAACCTCCTCTTTTCTTTCTATTTGTAGTCTCATTTTAGGTCTAGGTTTTCGAGTCTTCAATATGTAGATGCCATTTAATAATTAGTCGGAAAAACATATCATGATGGTGACTTTGTTTGTCTTCCTTAGGAGGGCTAGTCACCACCGTGCCAAGTCCTTTAGTCACCATCATGATATGCTTGTCACGGTGGTGACACTTTTAGTCACCACGTAGCTTTATTATTATTTTTATTCATTTTCATGCAAAATTCACAAAACATACCTTTCAACCTTTATGTAATATTCACATAATTTTCACTCAATTCATCTCACATTTGGATCAAAAGATAAGAATTTGTAACCAAAATCAAGATATGAAGGCAAGCAAAACAAATGGAAATTACACATAATATAAACTCTAATTAATAACCCCTAATTGAATATGAAATTGCAAATTTTCAATTAACAAAAATAGCCTTTGTCTTCAATTATTTCTTAAGCGATCTATTGGATAATCGAATTCTCACACAAGATCTCTCTTCATATAATTATCAATTTGATATATGTGTGATCTATTAGGTTGTTAATTCTTATTACCCAACTTAATCATGTTACTACCTATTTAATCTCTCGATTTATTATCAAAGTATGCAAAAACCATAAATATCACAATACCTAAAAATTTCATTGACATCAAGAGCATTTAAGTCACAAAATGATTCGAGAATAAATCCCACAGTGAAATTAGAACATCATTAACATCATGTTCAACATTCTTAACCAAGTCATACATCAAGATGAAGTAAATAAACAATAGAAAGTAGAAAAGAACTTGAAATGGTTGGGTTGGAGTGGCTCGACAACAACTACATATGCTCCTTTTCTCTTCTCTCCTTCTTGCTATTCCTTATATTCTTTCTCAATTTGGCAAATGGAAGTAGGTAATTTTAAGTCTTGTTATGTTATTATATACCCCATAGGTCATTTACGATAAAGACTAGGTTTAAGCCACATCAATTTGTCCAAAAGGCCCTCAAAATATCAAAGTAGGAGATCTTTGTGTCTAGGAGGTGCCTATCATGATAGTGATAGAGGAGTCATGATTGTGACCCAGTGAAAATTGCCTTCTATCACGATTTTGAACCTCAGGAGAGACCTTCTATCACGACCCTGACACTCATGTCATGATCATGACCTAGCCTTTTTGTCCAAGCTTGCTCTAACTTCCTTCAATCTTCATTATCTGGGCTCATACACTAACAAACACATCAAAACACCTAAAACGCACAAAATTAAAGTCCAACATCATGCTTTAAACAACAAAACACTCAAAACAATAAACACACAATCACATTAAAATAATTTTAAAGCTAAACATGCACAAATCATCTAATCAATACCTAATTAAAAACACAATAAAATACCCACTAAAACATAATGTAAACTACCACATGTCTCTATCCAGGATGACCCAAAACTTTTGAAGCAGAATTATGTAATAGTATAGAAGATAAAATAGACACAAAAATAGCATATGATGGCGATAATGAGCCATATGAGATAAAGTTTGAGATAAGTTAAGATGTACAAGACCTTCTTCCTTTAGAGAAAGTAATTAGCTGATCAAGATCATCATATAGTGGAGTTGAAGATGAAGAAGATGATGGTGATGAGCCTTCTGGTCATACGTCATGATGAGTATGTTGAGTATAAACCTATAAATCAAGATGAGATAGAATTTCTAAAGGAGTAGAATTCGTGATAGGAGCCAGCTCAAAAGTGATAGAATTAGGATCTGGGGTAACATGATTCAGAGCTATTTAGGAAGGAACAAATAGAATTGGCATACTGTCATTAGGGTCAATAGAGACATAATGAGCATTAGAAATTATAATGTCTCTTTAAAGGATATAACATTAGTATACATTAAAAAAGTTGAAAGAAGGACTAAAAATTTGTACCATTTTGTAGAAGTGAGTACCTAAGAAAAATGCATTTGATAGGTTTTGGGTTTGATTTATCTATTTCAGGTTTACACTGATGAACAAAACAGAAACAATTGAATACCCAAAGATTAAGACAAAAAGGATCTTGGCAAGGAAAGAGGGTAGAGAATGGAGTTTTATCCTTGAACATAGAAGATGACATTTGATTGATAAGAAAACATCTAATGAATCTCCCCAAAAAATTTTGGGTAAATTAAGAGGGATTAATAAGGTACTAGTTGTTTTTACAACGTGAGATCTTTCTTTCAACTATCCCCTTGTATTGAGAGTATGTGGGTAAGAAAATTGATGTTAAATACCCTGTTGCTGTTAGTAGTTGGAGAATGAAGTAGAGAAATATTTTTTAGCATTATCACTACTAAGAATATTGATTCGAGTATTAAGCTAAATTTGAATTTTAGTACAAAGAGAACAAAAATTAAAGAATAACTCCTAATGATCTTTCATTAGATATAACTAAGTTATTCGAGAAAAATCATTAACACAAATTATAAAATACTAAAATCCCAACTTGGACTTGACATGACTTGGACCCTAAATATCTGTATAGACTACCATAAAATGTTTCTTAACCTTTTTATTGGCTTAAAGGAAAAACAAAGTACGAAGATACTTTTCTAGTTAACATGACTTACAATTTAAGCTAGATATAAACTCTAACCCTAGCATTAATTTCTTAATATTTTTTCAATGATGGATGATCCAATCAATTATAAATATCAATGAGAAATTGATGCTAGATATGCAACAAATGACTACAACTCATTAAAGTGGTATAACCCATTTTATTTATGACCTTCTCTAATCATCATCTTTGTCTTCAAGTCCTAAATAATGACATTATCATAGTAAAAACATAGATAACAATTTTTTTTGCTTCGTTAATTTGCTCACAGACATAAGATTGAAAGGAAAGTTTGGTGTAAATAATATAGAGGGTAAAGCTTGAGAGGGAAAAGGATGAGAGGATCCAACATGTTTAATAGTGGCAGTAGATTTATTAGCAGTGATAAGCTTATCATTATGAGATGAGGACAAATGAAAAAATGATCAAAAGTAGCCAATTTACATGAAATATGATCAATGGCACCATAATCCAATACCCATGACTATTTTCTAAGGATAGATGAATAACAAGTTGTTATGTTACCTTGAAGAGGATAACAAATGGTTGAGTTGTTATTGAAGAATGTTCTTCAAGAGATGCCATACGAGCTATTTGTAAATGAAGATACTTATATCCTGATATATCTTCTCATCTTATCCACCTCTACGATGATGTGTATAGTAAGCCGCAGCCTCTGCCACATCCTCTTCAACCACCATGTCCTCCTCAGTTACCTATATTGCCTCCTTTCTTTTAAACCAAATTGTGCCACAAGTGCTAACCTATCAAAGTTGTTCTTGGGTGAACTCTCCTTAGTTATAGAATGAGAGAGTCTAAAATATACTTCAGCTAAGGATGGAAGGTCTACTCCTCCTAGGATTTATGCTCATAAAAGAATAGGATTAAGATTCCAAGTTCCTTATAATCGAAAAGGCTATATAGTAATTGGTGCATCTTTAGCTTGTCAATTTTCCAGTACTTTCTAATCAAATAGAGGATAAGATGTGAGGTGGTCCTACTTTCTCTAATCTCTAAAGAACTATTATATATTCTTAGACCAGAAAGAATAGGCGTACCATTCAAACATTGTTTGGTGATTTGCAAATCGGAAGAACTCATTATTTAGAAAGTTATCCTATTGCTAGAGTTTGACATACTCCTGATTTATTTGACGACGTTGTTGTCTGCGAATGCTAGTAACACTGTTGCAGGTGTTTCAGAACATATGAAAGACTATACTAATGACAAGATATCCAGGTTCTTATCAAATTTGACATAAAATGAGACCATAACCCTATTCAATATAAAAAGGTGAGCTAACCCATCAGATTGTTGTCGTCAGTGGTCACTGGACAGTGATGTGTAATACCCATGCACTAGTTCATGAATGATTTTCTTGTAACATTGCCACTACTCTATGCTCGTCATCGGTGTCTCTTAGCAGCTTCCATGTGTATGATTTTTGTTTTTTCGTTTTGGTGGGTGGAGATAAGAGCTTTGAAAAAGTCTGAAGGTTTTAGGGTTTTTATGTAAGAAAGGAAAGAGTTTTAGGTTTTTGGTGGCAAAAAGGTTTTGATTATTTGAGATTAACCTTACTTATCAATCTTAAGGACCTTCTTTGCTTTTTTATAATAGTAAGAATCAATTACACTAAGAAAGATGATATTATGAATAAATAGGAAATCATATAGATTTGACTTTTCCTAATACTAGGAATCCTTTTGTTTTTATCTTTAATTCTAATTTTTATTATTATATCAAGTTATTATATTGAATTTATTCAACATAAAAATTATAAAACATTCTATTGCGTCTTTGATTTGATAATGTTTGAAGTATCTAATAAATATTTTGATCACAAACTTATAATTATACTTTTTAGTTAAATTTGTTTAGTCACTTATTATGAAGAGTCCAGTTAAATATTACCATTTTTGACATTGCCATCAAATGAAAGTTTTAAATATAATAAAATAATTCAAGTAGATAATATAGTTATTTTTATTGAAACAATTTGGATTAGTTAGTTTAAATATTGGGTTAAATCAAATCAACCTATTCTTTTTTTATTTTACAGTTTGATAAACTATTCATTATTTAGTATTATATAATCAAATTTGTCTTTCACTACGTCTAAAAGGTTTTATACCGATAATCTTAATATAAATAACTCACAATAATCTTTTTTGGTGATATATATTTTGGTTATGAGTCCATTGGACGACTAGCTTAATATTGAGTGATTTTTCTAAACCTAAAGCATGTAGAGAGAAATATAAGGAGCAAAGCGAGGAGCTGGACGTTTGAAATTTCTGTCATACTAGGGCGAGTGGGTGTAAGTGATGCCCTCTTGATGCCGAAATGGTAGGTTCTTGTAATGCCTTGGAAACATGTAGTCCTGATTTCTTTTAATACCGTGCCAAAGCCATGCGAGTCTATGCTCTTTAAAAGAAAATGCGCCCACAGAAAAAGGCTGCAAGAAAAGGAGTGAGGAGCAAATCCAAATAGGATACTGCAGCCAAGAATGGATCATACATTAGGAGCATAGAATCTTCAACTTTATATCACGTTAAGCCAACAAAGGACCGGCTCGAGGTATTGGGTGGAGTATCAAGTCAGTTTATGTCATGTTCCTTTTTCTATAATGATGATAAATGCTAATCTTCCGGTATCATCTTACTGTATAATGTGTCCTTTACAGTCTTATTTGGAGTTGGAGAGTAAGGCATTGTGAGCTTAGGAGTTAAAAGCACCCGAATCGTTCAACTTATTATTAGATATGGGAGTTGAATGGGAGTTGTATAGCCTCAATTATAATGGCTTATTACTTATACTAAAGAAAAACAGGGCGCACCAAGTGAACCTGCAATGGAAGACTTGGTTTGAGGTAGCTGTCGCGGACAATGTTTGAGACAAAAGTTAAAACCCTGTTGGAGTAGATTGACAACTCGTATGAAATTGGGTCCACAATTCCACCACTTTACAGGGAAAATGGTGTCACAAGGAAAGTTGGTCTGGAGCCTGCAGATTCAGACACAAAAGAGACAAAATGGGTATTTAATGCCAATATAAAAAGGGAAAATAGCTTTCAAGACATGAACAAAATAGAGACCCATTAGAGGCTCCACTTCAAAGATCATCGATCAAACCAAACCACAGATGCCTTTGCCATTGGAGACAAAACGGTTGCAAGCAAAACACAGTACTGTTCTGATTTCATTCATCATGTTAGGTTTCCGCGTTGCCTAGCTTGTTCCTTTCTCAGTTGCTAAAGCTCATTTATTAATCAAATGGATCCAGCTTTTTTTTTTTTTTTTCAATGGAATAAGAAATTTCACCTGATTGGTAACAAATGTCCATGTCTAAAACAAGCATCCTCTGAGGAAACTTTAGGTGTTGGATGATCATTAAATATCAGATCCCATGATGATTATTAATTTAATTTGGAGTATTATTACAGACTATATGTTGGCAGATAACACATAAAAGTAGAGAATATCTGCCAAAATTGAATAGGCAAGAGCAGCAAAGAACTGATTCTTTAGTTTTTGTCCTTGCTTTGAAACTTGAAAGTAAAAACATTAGAATCTTCAAGGATTCGTTGTCCTACATTTTAAGTTCCGCATCAAAGGGTTAGTTATCTGATAATAATAATAAAAAAGGACAATTTTTTAAACATTTTTTAAAAAACTAAGAGGATTATTAAGTTGTCGGCTTAGTTCCAAAACCAATACGAGGAATTCATTATGAAATGTGGAGTGACACACGTTCTTTGAACTACTATAACGACAATAGCAACTACTGTCTAAATCTAACACTGATAAGACCATAGCAGTGGCTCTCTGCCCACGACAACCTCCTCTCTCTCTCTCTCTCTCTCTCTCTCTCTGCCCCTCTACCATCTATGGTTGAAAGTGGAATTTGAGCATCCCAATGTGATACCTAACAGAGCATATAGATGTTGAGACTGCAAGTGAAGCTGGACCAGCTTCTTTGAACAACCCAAAAAATTTTCTCTCTTTTCCCGATTCATTCTTTGCATCTCCTTTCAAAAGTTGAAGCCTTTTTCTGGGTTAAATTTTGTTTCTTTCTTTCCAGGCATCTCTGCTTCAGAACTTTGGAATTATCCAGAAAGGCATTATATCGAAATATCTTGCTAGTTCTTTTGTGGTATATTCATCTTTTCTGTTTTTACTTTTTCTTCAATTTAGATGAACATGGGAGTAGTTGGGAGTTTGAAATGGGCGAATAGACACAGCAAGAAGCAATGCAGGAGTTTTCTCAAAAGACTGCGGGCAGCAGTTAAAAACACAGTTAAGAATGGGAAGAAGCAGTCGAAATTCCAATATGATCCTTCAAGTTATGCTCTCAACTTCGATGATGGTTATTGCAATTTGGGTAGCAGAGCCTATGTAAACAAACATGCCAAGTATCAGGATGAAGCTCCTGACATTATCTGGGTCTTTGTTGTGTGGAGAAACCCAGATCAGTGATGCACAAGAGGATTAGATAATCGGTTTATTTGTTGGAGGTTTTGATTTTGGTCTGCAGACTCGCCCATGGTTGTTTGGTTTCGTTTGGTTTGGTTTGGTTTTGGGGGAAAACCTTATATCCTGGTTGTGTAAGGAATGATACTATTGTTAGTTTCTGATTCCTCTTTGATTAAACCTTCACTAGCATTTCATTTTGTCATTCCTCCCCTCTATTTATTACTCGCTATCACATTGCTTGGTGTTTAATTCATGGTAGTTACTGTTCAATGCACTCACCGTATAACAAGCCCGAGTTGCACAGACAACCAGACAAAAATGAAGGTCTTGTTCACCATTTTATTTCCAACAGATATGATGTTACATTGAGAAGAAAGTTTTGAAGTAAGAAGGCCTTCAATTGGCTGGTGTTGATACCATTTTGCTTCGTGGTCTCAGACAAATGTCAACTAAAAAGCTACCGATCTAGTAAGAAATCAAGTTGTATGAACAAATCGTATACCCGGAAATTAAAGGTGTTGCAAGGGAGTTGACACTAAAAAAAATCCGTAACATGTAACAATCCACCAGATCACTCCCCATAATTCCTTCAATAGAAATACAGAATTGCAGCATTTTATCATAGCCCTGTATCTGTGTAGTCAAGTTGGACGGCATGATCTGTTCGGAAGACTAGTATGACTTTCAAACTGCAGGATCTTCAAGCATGGCAGTAGACAAATCATTTATCCGGGGGTATGCAGCTTTCTCATCAAGTTGCTTCTGAGCCCAAACCAGCAATTTTAGCAAGCTAGGAAGCTTTGGATCTGTTAAGAAATTGTGATTCAATAACCATCTAAAAGGTAGGTAATACAATTTATCAAATGATTCAAGTCAAGGAATCAAATATATGTAAACATCAATCCTTACGTAATCCAAATGTATAAAGCCCAAAATTTTTCACATATTCAATACTCTAGACACCAGATGATCACAAAAGGTCAAATGACTTTCATATAAGCTAAAGGAAATTTGACTTTCAAGTTCAGTATTTAGAACCAAGTTGTTGATACTGAAATATCTCTATAATTCCAGGAAAATTTCGTTGCCCATTCATTCCCAAAACTCACTTCTACAGCTTCATCCTATCCATTTACGAAAACAAACATCTAATAGATTCTAATATTGGTAATTCTAAAATGGGATAACAAATTGACAATATCCTCAAACATTCTGGGATATTTTCAATTCATTGTCAAACCTTTTAAATTTTCAATTTAGTACTAAAATTTAAAAAAATTGGGCCACTCAATCAAAACTCTCTTTTAATGTTTTGTTGATGTGCCTAACAGAACACGGCTACTTGGATAGACTACATGGCTCTTCTTCTTTATCCACCGCATATAACCTTCAATAACAGCTTGTCATAAATAAGTTGGCGTCATTCTTTCCCTCCTTTCATCCCTTTTTATGTTCACGATTCAACCTCCATATAACAGAAACTAAAATTATAGAATGTAACTAGTTCGGAGCAACACAGAAGGGAACACTATGACTCGAAGTAAATGCCATGCGGACTTCATGTACAGACGGAAATCCTAGAAGACACTGTCTCTTGCGCTAGGAATGGGGTCAATTGTTTAAATTATATGGATTTCTGGGTCTTTGTAATTTTCTGGTTTTTTAAGATTTTTTGAACTTGTTAGAGTCTTTCGGATTTGCTGAGTTGTTTTGGGTTTTCCGCATTCAATTTTTTTCTAGTTTTGTCTGTCCTCATGAAGTTTGTTGTGTTCATTGCTATAACAGTCGATCAAGAATAAACTATGTCTCAGCACAAAGCAATGAAGAGCTTCACCAGAAAGTGTATTTTTCTAAATGGTGAAAGATTTAACTGTAGCATTGCATCCCTAGCAATGTATTACATGACGATATATCTTTTGGATTCTTTTGATTCCCCTTTGTCAGGTAAATAAGTTGAAGCACTGACAGCAAGATCAGCTAGTGCATGCCTAACAACAGCTACTTGAGCCGAAATTGCAGTGTGCCCAATTAGCAGAGTAGTTACTAATATATAGATGAAGAAAAAGAGACACCAAGAATGGAGAGAGAGTTTTGCAGAGAGCTAGCCAGAGTAAAACTGCCTAACTAAGAAACCTAGGCACAAATGACCAAGAGACATTGAGAGAGAGACTGACAAAGACAAAAAAAATTAATGGATAAAGGACTTGTTAGGCTTGTTAATGAATTGGATGAAGAGGTGTAACTTTTGAGCCCCAAGTAAGAGCCATTTAACCTGTCTAAGTGCCCACATTCATGTGCTTTATTCACCACCCCGGTGAAATATTAATGTGGATAATGTTTCAAACTAAGTGGTCCAACCTTTTAAAACTTTGAAACAAAATTGGAAACCTAAATGGTTGGACACTAAATTAAAATCATTATAAAATGTTTCACACTTTTCAATTCGTGATGCCTTCTAAAATTGCTGGACAGCTAATCAAATGTTCATAAAATGTCAATGCTAGAATCAAGATATGTAATATAACACGAAGCTATGCGCCGAAGTAATTTTCAAGGATATTTAGTTTTTTATCATACAAAATACAGGCATGCAAATTAAATAAAACATTTAGTCCTCATAAGCGCACAGTGAGGAAAATCTCATAAAAATGGACCATTTAGCTAGAAGTTCCTTGCAGCTTGGCTATCATGCAAAATTACAAGGTTTGCATAAGATTGATTTTTCTGTTGTAATTTATCTGTGCTTTTGTTAGTTAAAATCAGAGTCATGTTCATTTTAGCATATCCCTTTGGTACATAGCAGCTTCATATCATTTTCAAGTATAGCACTTAGCATTTCCACAAAATGACAAATACATAATGAAGAATAAAGCCACTAACCTTTTTCATGACTCTGACTTGTAAGAATAGCTGCATTCACCTCACTTGCAGTCTTCAAACGCTGTGAAATATCCAGAAGCTCACCAACTGGAGAAGTTGAGGCATCTTCAAAAGCTAGTAAAGCAACAGTTCTCTCCAACTCTTCCAGAAAGCTTTGCTGCGAATAATTTCAATGTTTAATGGATCTATATGATTTACAGTTTTATTTGTAAATATGATGAATAGCTAATGCAACCAATGAAGAACGTAATTTTAGAAAAAAAAATGTACTGGAGGAATTGCCAATACAGAAACTTAAATTGCAGTAGAAGTAGGTATGAGAATCAATAGATGATTGATAATTACATTTTCTTCTCCCCTTGGTGCAAGCTCCTCCTGCGCAAATTCTAGTGCCTCAGCTACCTTGCCATTTCTAATTAATTCAATCAGCCTCTGTTGTTGAAGATGGAAAAACAGTTGGGGATTTGTATCCAATATCTGTGGACAAGGTTTTTATATGTGAGAGAATAACTGCTATAGAAATGACAGTATGTAGTTGCCACTCATATCACAAGCAAAACATAGTCTCAAGAGTGATATATTAATATCTGCCCACGACATCATATATTTTAGGAAATGAATTCAACAATGAAGAAAGCTGGAAAGTAAAGTCACAATTACAAAGCACAAGATTTACATGGCTCGGCAGGAGTGCCTAAGTCTGCACCACATTAAGAATTTTATTAAGGTTTTCAGTTACATGTTGCAAAGACCTATAACTCCTATTTATAAAGGAAATTAAGGAAAAAAAAAGATATAAATCCTACTCATACAAAGAATTCCTCCAACAGAAATCTTTTGATACACAAAAATTGATTAACTCCTCAGCACTGGAGCTCAACTGGCCTAAATGGTCTCGGGCATGAGCTTGGGCTCAGGCTCCACTTCCATAACCCTAACAAGGGCACTAGTCCCTTGACCATGTCTACTACAACACATTTAACTGTAGTCACGCACATGACTGCTGTTTTGCCTCCTTGATACAATTGGAAATGGAGTTATAGAAGCATCCATGAATTTGATAAGCAAATGGCAAAAGTCCTTTAAAGAAGGAACAAAAATGGAAAAGTGAAATAGATAGCCAAATATAAAAAGCTTATGAGAAAAGAATAGTATCATAAGTTTCAAATGATTGAATCCTAAACCATATGAAATAATCAGCATAACAAAACATCATACCTCAGGGTTTAAATCATTGAATTTCTCAATTGCATCCTCCACATTTCCACACTGCACTGCCTTCTTGACAGCCATTCTATCAGTAATTGTTGCAAGATCTATATCTGCTACTTTGCAATAAGGAGAAACACAGAGTTGAATTTTTTCAATAAAGAGCACTAAAATGAAGTACCAGAACTAACAACAGCAACAACAATAAAATCCCAATAAAAGTTCCACTGACGCAGAATTTGAGAAGGTCCAAAAATATATAGCCTTACCCCTAACTGGTAGAGAGACTATTTCCGATAGACCCACATAAAAGAAAAAAAAGAACTATAAATCAATTATAAATCAAGGATACGTTCAGTTCCAGATTCTGTGCGGAATTTCTCGGCAGCTTGAACGTAGCCCTCAGTGACAAAAAAGTTCATCACCAATTTATTCATGTCTTCCTTCCTAATCTTGATATCATTAAGCTTTTTTTCCCACTCTTCCCTTGTAAACACTTTCTTTGATGCAGCCTAAGCAAAACAAGTATAAATATGAGCATTTCACCAAACTGTATACCTCATTTCATCTGTTTGAGGAAAATGGTACAGCAGACAGAATAATTCGTCATTATTTTGAGAAATTTGTCACCGATATTCCACTCGTCCAAGATATTAGCATTCCACAGATTCAAAATCTCCTCTCACAGTCAGAGCACAACAACCACCACAAAATCTAAAACCCTAAACTACCTCGATAATGCACTAAAATAAACAAGGTTACACCAAACAATAACACATATGCTAACGCGCAATCGTGTTAAACCCAAACGAACCGAAATCAACATGAAAAGAGGAAACCAGAAAAGCTAATTACCATTGCTTCGTTCTCTGCAATATGAGGAATCACGATCCCGAACAGTGACATCAGTCCGTGGTCACCATCAAGCCTTCGACATTCCAGAACTGGATTCTACCAATCCCTGTAACCAACAAGACAAACTACGAAATACACAAAGAACACATTTGTTACGTTATAATAACCCAAATTTTCACTTTCAAACTTGTTGAGTTCATTAAAAGTTATCAGAAAGTCCGTGACTTAAGTACAGAGCAATGAAGAGAGGGTACGTATAGTAGAGAGTTTCAGGTTTCCGGCGAAAATCTGTACCACTTCCCAGGAGAAGTTTATGCGACGAAGATGATTAGATTTGGAGGGAGAGGGACAAACCGTCTAATCAAAATTATTTAATGTGATTTCGATAATCGGTGTCAGCTCTCACGTCGTGCTTAAGTTATACGGGTGTTTCTGGTGGACCGGGTTTTCTGGGTCGGGTCTGCGAGTGGCATGGACTCGATTGATGAATGGGGCTTTTGGGGAGCAAACATATAGAAATACACAGGGAATAAGAGATTTTATATTTAATTGATGAAAAATTAGATTATTAAAAACACAAAAACAAAAAATAAAATCATTTGTTGCAACTTTTATATATTTTGAAAACTAGAAGAAACCCAAAATTAAAAATAGAAATTAAAATTTCTAATAAATAAAACTTTTACTAAATTTCAAAATAAAAACTAAATTTTAAAAACAAAAATAGAAACAAGCTCTTGATTTTAGTCACGAGAGTTGCTTTCCAATTTGGCTTTGGTCATAATTGATAATGCTCCTCCAATTTATGATTTCCACGGTCTGGTTTAACGAACAGTGGGAATAAACTTAAAAAGTATATAAGGTTATTAGTTTGCGATTGGCGTTTGATCAAATGCAAACCAGATATTTATGTGCTTTTTTTCAAAAAAAAAAAAGATTTTTGTGTGATCAATTTCCCCTCCTTTCCTTTATCCTCTTACTCATTTCTTTACCGGATTGCAGCTGTCTTCTCTGTCGTCTCCTTGGTCCTCCCTTCCAGATGTCGTCACCTTCAGTTCTCCTCTTTGCTGTCTCCTCACCTCCGGACTCGCCAGCTCACCAGGTTGATGCCATTTTGAAGAGTGTGGTCGTTAGCTTCTCTTTTCACCACCGCCACCAGCTCATCTCCTCAACACTCTTTAGTCTTCAGCTCTAGGTTGAATTGTGGCTTGAACTTAAAAGCGCTATGTTAATGAAGCAAACTTGAATTGCATGTCATGCTTTTAATTTTCCATTCTTAAAATCTACATTATATGTTTGAGAATAATTTTTATCTTGAATAATACCTAATGGTTTGCATTGTTAGTTATGTCAATGTAGACGAAACTTTCAAGATCAGACCGTTAGTATATAAGGGTATACTTGACATAACGTGCATGAAAGGTTAAGTAATGATCTTTTCCTTTTTATTTTTTATAATAAATGCATTTCTGTAATGTGCATTGTTCAAAGAAAAGATCCGAAATACAAGAAACTATTGCATGCTTTTAATGTACCTTTATGTAATTTGTTCAGTTTTCTCTAAATGGTTCATTTAACTTTTTAATATGTGAAAATAAGAAGTCTTTCCTCTACGTTAGTCACAAATCTATCTCGACATATTATAGTCATATCATTTTATGAATATTATAGCAACATTCCCAATAAATTAGCTTTATGAATTTTATTTTTTTAAAGTATTTGTAGAAGGTCAATCTTTTCATAACAGACTTTAAAATTTTTGTGGCTAAGTAATGCAGAAATAGGTGGACATCCTAAACTCATTATAAGTTTCAAATAATGTAATTGATTTATTAGACCTTAACATTATATACATAGAGAGATTTCTCTATTCAACATTTTAAACCAATTTTTTATTTCTTTCATCTACAAAAAACTTATTTTTGATATTATTTTATTTTTTACATACATCTTTATTTATTTTTGTTGATAAATAGAGGAAAGTTCAATAACTCATAATAATTCAAACTCTTTAGGAAAATTCAATTATCCAACTTAGGGCTCATGTAAGGTTAGTTTCTTGTTATGAAGAACTATACTATTTGTTCATATTGTATCAAATATTTAATAGATGGGGTAATCAAACATTTAGTTGTAATTAAAAATGACATGGAGTTTTATAAGAAAGTTAGTTATTATTAAAAAAACAGTACATAAAAAACTTTGCTTGAAGAGCATTAGAACGAGAAAGAAAGAAGGCAAAGAACGAAGTATAAAATTAGTGGTAGAAGTTCTTTTTACAATGATCAAGATGATACTAATAATGTTGAAGGTAGTATTTGTTAATCTCTAATGGCACCTAAGAGAGGGTTGAATTGGGTTTTTCTAAAATTTAACAAGCTTTTTATAACCAATGTACTCAATTAACAACAATCAATATGAATGAAGATGAGGATTTTTTTTCGGAATTTAAAATGAATTAATTGATAAGCCCTTTAGTGTAATAGTACAAGGTTGTGCAATACTAGATGTGTCAACCTACATTAAACTTTACAACCTATTATCCGTTAGGACTACTAGAAATTAGAAAGCCAAGTTATTGTAGATTACATCTTATAAGTGAGTGACTCATGCCTTCGGTAGATTGATGAGCAAAAATAATTTCTCTAATCTAATAGCAAATTTTGTGAGTAAGAGCATGCTTTTCTGTTTTACAATTGTTAAACAACTTTTGATTCCTTTCAATCCATACTGTATATACTAAACAATTTAGGCATAGGCATTTTTGGTCTTTCCCTAATCTTTTGCACTAATTTTCAACCCATACTAATATGTTATTACAGTGTGCAACTGGAAAGTAGAGATTCATGACGTGTTGCATTCTATCCCATATACTAGCTATGTAATTGCACTGAAAGAAAATATGGTTTATAATTTCAAGTTTTACATAACAAAATGTACAGAGTTAATAATCGGATTACTTTATCATATCTTTAGTTTTAGTCTCTCTTTAGTAGCTAGCCAAGTGATAAAAGAAACTTTGGGCATTAAAGAGCATTTCCATACAATGTTCTACCAAGGAATGATTAGAATGCATGGTCTGAGGGCCTTTAGACAAGAGGAGTTGGTGAACTATCCATTTATGTTAATAGACCATATTTATTTATCATTCATTTTGGGGTTAGACATGTAGTTGGGAAGGTGGTTCTATAGCATTTTAGCACCCCTACCAATTACTAGCCATAAATTATGATTGATTACCTTCTTGACTCGAGCCTGAATTAGAGTTCTAGTTATGAGTATAGAGAAATTTTCTCTCAAGATTAAAGGACTTTGGATGGCCCAATTATCAAACTAGAACCAAGCTCTTCACCAATACCACCTTAAATTCTGATGAAGGGATATATAGTCCGTCTTTTCTTGATCATTTGTATGACAAGCCATCAATGTTCAATGTTTTCACTTATTTGCCACAAAATAGAATCCTTCAAGTAATACTCATTCATCCATTTGCTCCAAAGAGCTTTTTTGTCATTAAAGAGCCTTTAGATTCTCTTAGCCACTTAGATAGTATATATAGAGACAAATTATAATCCACCTTCTTGCTTTCTCCAATTAATTTCACCCATTTGATTTTTGCTCTTTTAGGATTATCAACCTTACCAGACTAGAGAAAGTTCTTGATGTATTTTTCTATCTCCTTTTTGATTTCTTGGGTTACTCCAATGAGTATGCAAATTGTTCAGTATTGAAATAATAAGCTGGACTTGGAACAGTTCTATTATGCTATGCATTTATCTTCCTCTTGAATTTCTCCAAAATCATTAGATAGTTTTGGAATCTTAGCTTCTTAGAAGAGATACAACTCTAAGGTATTTAAAAGGCGATTTATTAGTCTATTAGTCTTTGAAATATCAAAAGAAAAATAAACTTTTCTCTTTTATGGAAACCTTCCTTACCTGTAAGACCATTAAAGAATTAAAATAGGGCCCTAGTAGAACAATGATCTATAAGTCTTTGAATCAGCATAAAAGAGTGGTCGGGCATGAGATTTTCCCTGAAGTGTACAAAAGAATTTGGGAAATGGACCAACCATAAAGATTTAACGAGAGTTCTATCTAACTTCTTACAAACCACTAGGCTACCTTGCTAGTTAATAGACCATGTGAGAAGTCTTCCTTTGCTATTTAAATCAACCAAATCAACATTCAAGAGGAATCTAGATAATTCTTTAATGTGATGGTGATTATACTACTTGCTTCAATTTTAGACAAGTGCAAAGAGCAATTAAAGTCACCTGCTACGAGCCATGGGATGTGAATTCCCAACTGTTGATTCTGTAGATCAACCCATCGTTTTTCACATTGGAAGTAGAAATTGAAGGCATAAACCATCGTGATGGCAAACTTAATGCTGGTATTACATATATGGCATTGGAGATGTAGGAATTAATCAGATTAACAAGTATTTGAACATCAATCCAGTCAATATTATAGAAATATAAAATCCTACCATTGAAATGTGAGCTATGATTAAAAAAACCTTCCAATTATTGCCCAAAAATCTATCACCAAAAAGTGTAAGATGATCCTTTGTTTTTGTTTGAAGGAGACCTATTAGCATCGATTTCTTGTCCTTGATCACCTTTTTCACCGTTTATTTTTTTAGAGGGTCATTAAGCATTTAGTGTTCCAAACCAAGATGGACATGAAAGGGGGAATTCCCTTGTAATTTTCAGTTTCCCCTTCTTCCAAGCAAACTATTGTGTCTAATTTCTATTAGGTTTTCTAGCCCTTATATCTTAATTTTGGTTATAAATTCTTGTGTTTTAATCCAAATTTGAGATGAATTAAGTGAAAATGGCATGAATGTCAAATGGAAGGTTTTGTGAATATTGCATGAAATTAAATGTTGCACGAAAATTATGTGACAAAGGAGTCATACCTATGACTTCTATAATCATGGGGGTAATAGTTTGTTTGCACTAATTTTTTTAGTCTAACACGCACAGGTTGAATGCGGTGTTAAAAATGAAACTTAAACCTAAACTTTCGAATATATATAAAAGGAACGAGAATAGAAAAAAGGGAAGCAAATAGGAGGCAAAAACAAAAACTAGAGGTAGAGAATGTAGACTAGTCGTCTGGTGAGAAAGAAGAGATAAAGAATAGAGAAAGAAGGTAGAGTTGAAGCCAGTGTGAGAAAATATTCTTCTAAACGAGAGTGAGCAGAGGCAAAAGGTGAGAGCCAATGCAGAGTGCCTAAGATTGGCAGGAGACCCATAGCCAACTCCCTCATTCAAACACTCAATTTGTTGCTCTTCCTATTTTATATATGCTACATTATTGAATTTTTCTGTTGAAACTTATTTACTCTGTTAGTTCTTCGATAGTTCATTTCAGTGTTTTCACTATTTTATTTCTTTGATACTTCTCTTTTATTGTTAACTATGGGATTGAAGTATATAAATATGATGAATTGTGTTTATTCCGTGATAGGTTGATTACTTATTTTTGAGAATTAATGTAGCTAATTTAGTTGATTATGCATACAGAAGGGACTATTTTGTTTGCTTATTATCTGTTATAGTTCTAAGCTTACTAGATGTAATAGTGTGCCCATCCTTTGCATCATTTTTGTTATTAAAAGAAGGATCAAGAGAAGAAGTTTAATATTAGAACGAGAAGCTATAGACACTTAAGTTTTGAATTAAAAATATATTAACTTAACAGGGTAATTATTAGTTGGGTTTCCATAATTAATTTAGATGATAAGCTTGTCGAATACGGAAGTTAGATTCAATTTATTATTTGAATTAATTTTATAGCCTAATTGGTAATTTTAGCAAGACAATTATCAAATTAATTCCCCATAGCCATAAATAGGAGATTAAAGTAGTGAAGTAAATTTCTCAAGAGTTTCCATACCAATTGATCAAATCGTTCTTTGCTTCCAATTAAATTAGTTTACATTTCAATTTAATTGCTTTATTTTCTTTAAAAACCTTCAACTTAACAAATTGAGATCAAATGTTTAGGATTGCATTTGTTTTTTTTAATTCAAATTTAATTTGAGCGAACCAATTTCACCTCTTTGAGAAGACGACCGTAAATATTCGATTACAATTACCTTGTATACCTGTGAGTAGGATAGCCTTGGTTTTAGAACTTATTTTGGCATAAAATAGACCTCCTTCTATCATTAGAAGTAGGTAATATGAAATCATCAGAATCTGAAGAGTTAGTCACTAAATTAGTTAAAGTATGATCTACTATGTTAACTGCAGGTGTATTATACTCCTTGACTAGTTGATCTACACATGATTTAGTGACATACAATATTGAAGCATTTGGAGTAGCATTAGCCTCTGAATTGTGATTCTTGGCTTGGATGGGAGTTGTCGACAATAAGCTGATAGTAGGTTGCAATCCATCCTTCTCAATTAAAACTTCATTTGTATTTAACCTTCCAAAGAGTATCAACTTAGTAGAGCTGGGATCTACAGTGTCCTGCATAGGTTGAGCCTTAACCGTAGCTTAATTAGCTTTATAAGGATGAGTTACATCAGTTGTAGAGATCACTAAATCCTCATGCCATCCAGTCTTGAACTATTTTCCACTTGGGATCCATTTTTTGTGGAATGACTCAACTTCCAAGGATATGGAAGATGAATTTTAGTTTTTCCCAACACAGTAGACTCTCCAATCTTAAGATGGATAAGCTGTCCAGACCTAAGTTTGGGCTTGTATGGATAATCAAATATAATTTAAAAGGAGCTTTAAATTCAAAATCAATTTCAAAATTATATTAATTACTTTTCTTAATATGATCAAGATTAATAATTAATTTGATTCCTATTTGAATTTTAGAAAAGTTGTTTCTAATTTATAATTAATTATTATCAATCATATGGAAATTAATTAACTAGACTCCTTAAAATTAAGAACAATATTTTCTTAAGTAATTGAAAAATATTTTTCTTAATTAATGTTTACTTAGTTCAAATTATTTGATATAAACTAAATTTATGGCTTTATATGTTTAGAAAATTATTATTCAATTTATTTATAAATTTTTTCTTTATTATGAATAATAAATTTCTTGATTTATTAGAAAAGTAATTTTCTTGGTTAATTTTTTAAAAGTGTTTTCATTTATTAATTAAGAAAATTGAGTTTTTTAATTTTTTTTAAAAATAGTTTTCTAATTATTAAAGAAAGATTTTAATTAATTAAGGAATTAATCTCTAAATAAATAATATAAAGGACTTTCTTAATTAATTTAAAAAGTATTTAATTTTGAAAGTAGTTTTTCTTTTAATATTAGAAAATAGTTTTCTAATTAAGAAAAATAACTTCTAATGAGATTGCAAATAATTTTCTAATTGGATTAGAATGTGTTACTTAGGTGAACGTCTAGAAGACTCTTGGGTGACTGGAAGACTGGACTGGGTGAAAGCTCGGAAGCTGGTGAAGTTTACTGGTGGCACAACGTGTCGACACTGGCATTGCATGTGTGCATGTGAGGCAATGCCTAATGATAGATTTGGTTCTTCAACGTTAATGTTTTATTCAACTCTTACGTTTAGCTCAGCTTACTTCATGTTATCATCGTTTGCACCCCTTAACTAGATATTGCTTTCCCAGATATCCCATTTCTAGATCTAGTTTTGTTGTTGGCTTTTACCTGATAATACAACATATCACTCTAAACACTTCTGTGTCTTTATGTTTATTATTATTTGCATCTGCTAGCTTGCTTTTTATCATTAAGACTTCTCAGTCTCTAATGGATAATGAATTTATCCCATAAATACCACCTTTTGATAGCTTGCTACACCCTCTATTACTGTGAACATTCCACCTACAAACACCAACTACTCCAAGCTAGCTACATCATTTACCACTGTGAACACTTTACCCATAAGCACCAACATCTCCAGCTAGCTGCACCCTTTATCACCTCTAACATTGTTGATTCTTTTGTTAAGTAAAATGAAGAGATAAACCAAGTTCGAAAGACACAGGTTCAGGTTGTCAAAGTTCCAAAGCTTGAAATGAAGCTAAAATTCTTTCCACCGAGTGAGGTGGTAGATTGGAAAATTGTATCTTAATTTATTAAGGCTATAAAGGTTGGCGCAAGTAGTTGCACGTCGACCTTATTGGGTTTTTTCTTGGATGAAAAGGTTGCATTTCTTGTTATGAAGCAATGGTCTCGGTGCAAGTAGTTGCGACCTTATTGGGTTTTTTCTTGGACAAAGGGTTGCATTTCTTATTATGAAGAAATGGTCTCAACATCATTGTAAACGACATGGATTATTAGATGTAGTTGTCAACAGTGATGATGTTTATCTGTTTAAATTTGCTTCTCCTAAAGATGCCAAGAAGATTATACAAGCTGGTCCATGGCATGCGCTTAATAAACCTTTACTTCTTCAACTTTGGAGGCTAGGTATCAAGCTTAAAGAGCTCAAACAAGAAAATATACTGATATAGATATCCATTCATAAAGTACCTTTGGAGCATTGGACAACAAGTCACCTAACAAGTTATGTTAGTAAGCCCATATCAATGGATTAAGCCATTGTTGAAACAAAAAGAATTAATTTGACAAGAGTGTGTGTTCTTATTACTGCTATGGATGAATTACCTAAAGTACTACCTTTCATAAGACTCAATGAAGAGTTTGCAACCTCTGGAAGACTAGCTCAAGGTATCTTATGCATGGAAACCTCAATCTGTGGTCAAGAAAACTTAGCAACCGATAGGTAAAATATTCCTAATGGGTGACTTTTAGGAATTGATGGAGAATGAATAACCTAAATCAATCCCAAACATTAATGATACCATGCACCTACAAGGTAGAAGTGAATGTGTGGAGGAGGATGTTATGGTAGATGGCATTAAGAAAGCTAATGGTCATGTAATTTTGGAAACAAATGTATAACCACTTGTTTTAGTCACGCCTAAGGAAAAACCATAAGCTAATTCTCTCCATAACAAGAGTGATCATACTAATGGCATGTAAGGGCTTAGTTCTCATGTGAAATTAATGTCTAAAGCTCCTGACATGGAGGCCTCTGGCACTTGTTCAATTAGACATGATGATACGTTATGGATGGGAGCTGCAGATCATGTAATGTGTGTCATGAATAGTGAGGCTATAACAACAATATCTGGCATGGAAAAATTTAGTACATTAGTTACAGTTTGAGATGATCAAATAGTGTATGAGCAGAACATCATGGAGTTACCAATGTTGACCAATGTTGCTAATCATTTAGGCTCAAAGGTTGATGTTTCTAATAATCAATGTGGCTATACAGATTAACACTTTGAAACTGTGAACAGGAGGAGGTCCAATAGGAAAAAAGGACTCTAAACAAGGTACCCGATTAATGATAATTCTCACATGGAATGATAATGGTGTTAATACTCCCACTAAGAAGTTACCTATTAAGAATATGGTTATCCATAATAAAGTTCAAATGGCTGGTTTTTTTGGAGACAATAATCCAAAAGGGAAGTGACAACTTACTTAATATTTCCCATCTAGTTGGAAAGAGATGAGTAATCACAGTAAGCATCAAAATAAAAGAATAATTATACTTTATGATTCATCCATGGTTTTTACATGCATAACTTACATTTATGAGGAACTAATTAATCTAGAAATTTCAGATAAACATCAATTCATTTGCATCTCCTTTATGTATGCCTTTAATACATCATACTAGAGAAATTTTTTATGGAACCAAGTAAAGAACCTAGCATCATTTATTATGATTCCTTAGATTATCATTGGGGATTTTAATTATATCTTGAAGTTGGAAGAGGTAGAAGGCTACAGATCTACAACACTTTCTTGTCCTGAGTTACCGTTCAAGAAGCTCATTTGGTTGATATTCCAATTAGTGGTAGTTATTTCATATAGAGCAATAGGCAGCAAGGAATGAATTTCATTAAAAAAAGCTTGATATAACCTTAGCTAACATTCAATGGATGGTGAGGTACACCAATTTTTATTCTGGTTATCTTACTAATAGCCTTTTAGATCATTTTCACATTATTACTCAGGTTGACGAGATTTCTCCAAAGATGCCTTTTCGATTTAACAACATTTTTTGTGAGCTGGAATATTTAATGATGTTTTATCGAAAGCTTTCAGGGCAAGGTTTTAGAGGACCAAACAATATATCCTCTGGAATATTTAATAATGTCTTCTCGAAAGCTTTTAGGGCAAGGTTTTAGAGGACCAAACAATATATCCTTTTCATGAAATTAAAGTTGATGAATTTGGAAATAAAGGTGTTGTTCAAAAGCAATTTAGGCAAGACACATGATTTATTGAATTCTGCAAAAGCCAATATGGAAAGCATTCAAAAACAAATCCATACCAATCCTAATTCTTCTCTTTTGTTGAAAATGGAAAAGATAGCTATTCATAACTACTCTAGAGCTTTATGGTTTGAATATTCTCTTATAAAGCAAAGATTTAGAATCTAGTGGATAAAATATGGGGATAAAAATACATCAGTGTTTCATAAATTAATCATTGGAAGGAAAGTGGTCAATAGAATTGTCTCTATTGAACTAGATGGTATGCAACTCAATTCATAGGAAGGGCTCTCAATTATTTTTCTTAATTCATAAATAAACCCTCAGAAGCACACTCTTTAGTACATCTTGTTCAATAGATAGTTCATCCTCTTAAGAAGCTGATTTTCTCAGTCAACCTATCACAATTGTGAAGATTGAAGAATCACGAAAGTCCCTTCATCCTAACAAAGCTCCTGGCCTTGATGGTTTCAAAATGTATATTTCTTTATGAGGTTTTGGCCATTTACAAGGAATTTGGTGATTGAAGTAATCAGGAGTTCTTTAATAATGGCTCCCTATTGAAATCCTTCAACAAAACTTTTATTACTCTTATTCCTAAGAGTGGAGAGCTCTGGTACTTTTCTAATTATCGAACTATATCTTGTTGCAACTCCATTTACAAGTTGATAACCAAGATCTTAGCTTACAAAATTTGAAAAGTTATTCCTGTTCATATTGGTGACTCATAAGGTGCTTATATCCTAGGTAGGGCAATTGGAAATAATGTACTGATACTTCAAGAGTTACTCAAATTTTATTCTTAAAAAACTGGAAAAGTTAATTATTGCATAAAAATTGATCTATAAAATGCATATAATATTGTGGATTGGGAGTTTATAAAAAATATGCCATCTGTATTGAATTTTCTAGGCTTCTTCATACAGTGAATCTCTTAGTGTATTTCAACACCTAGTTTCAATGTTCTTTTCAATGACCAACCTACAAACACATTCATAAGCTTAAAAGGAATAAGACCAGGTGATCCCATCTTGCTTTATCATTTCGATTTGGTAATGGAGACATTTAACTGGTTGCTTCAAAAGGTAGTGAAAAGTACCAAAATATTTAAATTTCATTCCAGATGTTTAGGATTAACTCACTTATGCTATAATAGCCCGTTCCTACACTTAAGGATTAATTGTTAGATTGAGCCATTATCATATGAGAATATATGAAGAGCATTTCATAGGCATGCATTATATGTACATACACAAATGAATCATGATTTAGAAACATTGTAAAGATAGTATGTGCACTCAATTGACACATCCTAAGATATGAAAGATTTTAAGTGATTGTTATGCAATTATGTGTTGGTTATGTCGTGAATCTTTTTGATGATTATAATTAGTGAATTGAGAATTTATTGAAGTGGTGTGAGGACCTAAATTTAGGAAAAATGATAAAGCGCAAGACAAAAATGATACATGGATATTTGGGTATATTAGACCTATGAAATGGTGATATTTGGCTTAGCTAATTGGATGACAAACGGCTTGAGTATAATTGTGACAAGTGGCCCTTTGAATTTATGACAAGTGGCAACTTAGACTTATGACATGTGGAGTAATAGAATGGTGACATATGTATTCTTACAATTGGTAACATGTGTAGACTTACAATTGGTGACATGTGGAGCAATAGAATAATGATTAGTATAGCCTTATAATTGGTGACATATGTAGCCTTATAAGTAGTGACATATATAAGCTTAAATGAGTTACATGTGGAGCCTAAAGTAGGTGACACATGGACCAATAGAATAGTAACATATGGACCAATAGAAGGATAATATATGTAATAATATAATGGTGACATATGGACCAATGGAATGGTGACACATGGATTAGTTTGACCTTCTTGATTTTTCTAGAGAAAATGAGTGAAAATTCAAGAGAAGTGAGAAAGAAGGGTCGGCCATAAGGTTAGAAGGGAGAGAAAAATGAAAAGGAGAAGAGAAGGAGAGAAAAAGGGGAAGAGAAGAGGAGAAGGAGAGAGGTTACTAAGGTAAGTCAAAATTCTGGTTTCAATTTCTTCTTCATCTTCCCATCTGTTTTACATATCTTTAGAGCACGAATTTGAAGAAACTCAAAGAATGAAAGTTGTAGATATAGGTCTTAAATGGATCTCTGTGATAGTTTCTTTCTAAAATAGTGACTAGATCTTGAGTTATATTCGTTTTCCTACTACTGCCTGTGATAGATCCCTGTACAAGACCCTTGAATTAATTCCTGATTTGTGAGGACCTTGGAGTTCGAATTAGTGAAAGTATAAAACATGAAAAATGATTATGGATGTCCTATTAATGCTTCTTAGAAAATTTTTGGTTAGAATATGTCTTGATAATGATCAATTGGAGATTAATTCCATGTAAGGTTGATGATGAAGTGTGCTGGAATATGTTAGATGGAGTGTTTCCACTGAACATGCATTTATATTTTAGCCATAACGTAATTTATAGATATCTAAATGGGATGATTTTTTATTTAGATTAAACTAGAGACATTGGAATACAATTTTTATGAAGGAGTCGAATTTGAATTCTGCCTCTAATGGTTTCTAAATTTGCCTTGAAGTTGAATATTAGATGTTGTCATTGTTTTAGAACAGTCTTTAGTGTTTTAGACATAACTTGTTATGTAGATGATGGATTAAAGATATGTAAGTATACTTTTGAAGAGGAACCTGATTTCTACAACTTCTATGAAGACTTTAAGGAGATATTTTATTGTTTAAAAGGTCAAAATGTCACAATTTTGTAAGTGTTCGAAGAAGGTCCGCCCAAAGGACATGACGTCCCTCCAAACGGACATGAATGGAGCTGGGAAGCTGAAAAACCCAAGAATGTCTACCCAACGGACATGAACTGGCCATTTAGACCAAAATTTGCTTCGAAAGACAATATATATAGGTATCAGTCCACCCTACAAACATAAGGTCTGCCTAACAACATAGATCTGATGAAATTATGAGAATGACAATATGAAATGAATGAAAGTGATCTTATAAATGCTAATGAAATTCAAGTGAGAAGAATGTGTATTAAGTAAACGTGAATGAGAATTGAATAATTTGTGATCTTATAACCTTGGAACAAGAATTGGAAAGAACGTATGTGATGGGAATATGATTGATGATATTAAATTAACAAAGTATTTGATCTATGTACCTGAGCATAAGCTTGACATACACAAATGATGTTATTAATGGTCAAGTGATATGATTAGAGATAAATACCTGGAATAGTCAACTGAGCATGCATTGAACATGATATATATACATGTGCATGGTTGAACAATGACATGATTGATCAACTTAGTAATACGCGGATTATGTGTGTATTGTGTGATATAGAAGCATAAGTTGATCAATAACATCTAGACATTGTTGGATCATCAAGGCAATAGCTCACCTGGAGTATACTGTGAGTCAACCTAGATGTGTAAACTCAATTATATGTTTGTTTTTATTTGAGTTATATTTTCTGTTTGAGTTATATATGTGGTGAGTTAACCTAGATGTGTTAAACCAATTATATGTGTTTTTTTGTTTGAGTTATATGTATCATGAATTGCTCTTATTTAATTTTGACATAATGAACTATTACTGGTTTGATTGTAATAATTTTGGACAATAAGTGTCGGAGGAGACTATTATTCGGAACTATATTGGAAGTGCTCATTGTATGTGAATCTGACTAACTAAGTGTTATTTAACATTATTATTGAGTGTCGGATGATGATAAATGTGAATGTGAAATGTATATGGGATAAGTGATACTCCACTGAATGTTGAATGCCGGATTTTGATTTGATATTTTTGATAAATGATTGTGTATACTGAGATAAAGTGATTGATAGCACATGTTATGGAATGATGCATTTCATGGCATTCATGTGTATGATTAGATAAAAGAGTTGTGGCCAGAGTGAGCAGCTTGAAATAAACCCGGTATCCACAAGGGATATGGGTCCAAACTTGAAATAATCCCGATATCTACAAGGGATATGGGTCAGTACCTGAAATAAGCCCTGCATCTATGAGGGACATGAGTCAATCAATAGGAACTCGGTCACAACACAATAAAAATGAAAGTGAAGTCTCATGTGCATTGCATATACATATCTTTACATGTATTTTGTGAATAATTGCAAAGAATGATTGAATTGTGAGGATAAAATGATATGCTATGTTTGTGTATATGTGAATGATATGAATGAGATATAGATGAATGATTGGATTATCCTGAAATGACTATATGAAATGCTTGTGTTCATGCTGGATTTGTTAGAACATGATGTATATTGCGATCAGGTACCAAATTATGAGTGATGTGATATATGGGATTTGATTTTATATGATGTGAAATACTAATTGAACTGTGTTATATACTTGCGATATTTATGTCTGTTTTGAGTGAGCACATCGATGATGGTTCACTCACTGAGTACACAATCTCATCAAAATTGCAACATTATTTTTCAGGTTCAGGAGAAATCTAGCTAGCCTAGTTGAAACAACTTCTGCATTCAGATATGGGTCAGTGTTGGGATCGATTGTACTTGCAAATGTCTTAATTATATTGTATCAAAAATTGTGTCTTTCAACTGTGGTAAATTATACATGCGGATTTTGGAAATGTAATAACATTTGAGACTGTATATGTTTATGAATAAAAATAGCACAATATGATTATTAAAATCTTTTATGTTATATGCGATGAATTAAAATGTAAAATAAATTGATTTAACCGTCTTAAGATGCCATCTTTATAGAGTATGTCCCCGAATATCCTTCGGTATGTCGGGTATATGCTTTATGGGAGTGGTATGTTATATGTGCTATGCTGATGATCTTACATTGTTGTCTAAAGTTGATCCTAATTCTGTATCAATACTTATGAAAGGCTTTAAAATGTTCACTAGGATGTCAGGTCTTGTTATTAATTATTCAAAGAGTGTTTTATTCTTATCTCATAAGGCATCCAATCTAGAAGCAACCTAATCTGCTATTTTGGGAATTTCTAAATAGTAACTTCCTTTTATGTATCTTAGCATACCTATGACAAATGCTAGGATGAGTGTTAAGGATTTTGCTTGCATTATTGATAAAATCACTAGTAGAATTGCTTCTTGGAGCTTTAGATATCTTTCTTTGACTGATAGAGCATAACTTATCATATCTATTTTGAATCCCATCAGAGTGTATTAAGTAGATTATATTACTTTTCCTATGAAAGTCATATAAACTATTGACATGATTCTTAATAGATTCTTGTGGCCAGGCAGCAAGGTGAAGATGAAATGGAAAGATGTTTGTATATATAGAAAGTAAGGAGGGCTTGACATTATTTCACTCCAATCACTCAATAATGTTCTACTTATGAAGAGACTATAGAGGTTACTCACAAATAAGGAATCTTTGTGGTGTAGGTGGATCCACACTTATTTTATAAAGAATAGGTGCTTATGGGACTTTAAAGCTAATTCTCTATGCTTCTACTACAGTCTGAAATAGTTTATACTTACACATGCATGGCTTAATCTTTGAGACAAGCATATGACTAGCTTAATCTTTGAGACAAGCATATGACTATTGGCAGGATCAACCAAGTAGCATTCCTTCGTGATGCCGCTTCCTTACACAATCGCCCTAGCAATTGTTGAGAACAGGTGCAGCTGTTGTTCGGCTCAAGGGACAAAGCTATGTTGGCGTGCTTAAGGAGGGTTTCTTTGCCCACTAACCTTACCACATCCAAGAACACTAGTGCCCCACATGTGGACCACAACTCCCCCAACAGAGGCATGTCTAGCATACAAAGGTCACTATGTGTTCCACCCCACATCTGCATAAATGCAAAGTGAAAACAATCGTCTAAACAATATAGTTCCACCGATATGGGTACCCATCATAGGAAACTAATTAAATGTCAACTAACTCGAGGCAAACGGGCACCAAATAAAGCAAAAAGAAGGAAGACAGTTTGATGTGCTCAGCATGGAGCCTGTTTGCCTAGGCAATCTGAACACCAATCATGCGCTTTACGTACACTAGGCGACAATTCCATCAAACCCAACATGGCCCAACATGTGTAAGTGCACCTGTCAAGCACGAGAAGTAGCCATATTTAGTACCAAGGGATAATCGATAATTTGACAATCTGGGTATCAACATGAACAACACCGACTGCTATAAATTTCACTAGGCACCACAGTACTAAGGTTGCCGAAATGTTGCCTTGCCTTCAGACTAGTTCAGCAATCGAATGCCTCTCCTATCGTTATCAACAAATCGACCCTCCAACATTCCTAAGTATGACATGGTGCACGATGCGAGTGGATGATACCCACGATCGAGCCTACTAAAGAGCAACCGTGCACCAAAACTGACTCAGCAAGAGGATGCATTATCGATGATTCCTTGCACATGATGTTATTAGGCATTCCTGAGCATGGTGTTTAGGCCCCCAAAAATCCAATAATCAGAGTATCGCCGAGCACCACATCATACTTAGGTTGCCAAAATGCTACCCTACTTTCGGACCAGTACAGCAACCAATCACCTCTCCAATCATCATCAACAAGCCAACCCTTTGGCACTCTCGAGTACGACGCAGTCTCCATGTCAACGAGGGGCTAAGATCTATGATCGAGCTTGCCCAAGTGCACCCGTGTGTTGAAACTGACTCAGCAAGGGGATGCATCATCTTCGATTCGTTGCACTTGATGCGCTTAAGCACGCTCGAGCATGGGGCTCAGCCCCCCAATGTATCGACAATCTCAGTTTTGTTAGGCACTACACCATATTAAGGTTGCCAAACTGTCGCCTTGCCTTCGAACCAATTCAACAACCAAATGCCTTGCCTATCATTATCAACAAGTCGACACTTTGGCACTCCTAAGTACAATGTGGAGCATAATGCTGGTGGATGATACCC
Source organism: Erythroxylum suave (assembly GCA_027563595.1). Lineage (NCBI taxonomy): Eukaryota > Viridiplantae > Streptophyta > Magnoliopsida > Malpighiales > Erythroxylaceae > Erythroxylum > Erythroxylum suave. The sequence continues at coordinate 34,150,104 of JAOSBN010000002.1, read as the reverse complement.
ACGATCGGGTCTATCAAAGAGCATCCACACGCTAGAACCGACTCAATAAGAGGATGCGTGGTCAATGATTCCTTACACACGATGCTATTAGGCATTCCAGAGCACAGGGTTCAGCCCTCACAATCCGAGTATCACCAAGCACCACACAATACTTAGGTTGCAAAAACGCCGCCCTGCTTTCAAACCAGCTAAGCAACCAATCACCTCTCCAATTGTCATCAACAAGCCAACCCTCCAACACTCCCAAGGATGACACCGTGTCCGCGTTGACGAGAGACTGAGACCCATGATCAGGCGTGGCAAAGTGCACCTGTGCGTTGAAACTGACTAAGCAAGGGGATGTGTCATCACCAATTCCTTGCACTTGATGCCCTTGAGCACACCAAAGCATAGGGCTCAGCCCCTTAATATATGGACAATCTGTGCTAGGCACTACACCGTACTAAGGTTGCCCAAACGTTGCCTTGCCTTCAGACCAGTTCAGCAACCGAATGCTTCACCTATCATTATCAAAAATCCAACCCTTCGGCACTCCTAAGTACAACGTGGTGCACATTGTGAGTGGATGACACCCATGATCGAGTCTACCAAAAAGTACCCACGTGCTTGAACCGACTCAGCAAGAGGGATTGTCAATGATTCCTTGCGCATGATGTTATTAGGCATTCCTGAGCACGGGTTTCAGCCCCCCAAAAATCTCACAATCTGAGTATCACTGATCACCATATAGCACTTAGGTTGCCAAAATACTGCCTTGCTTTCAAACCAGCTAAGCAACCAATCACCTCTCCAATCTTCAACAACAAACCAACCCTCCGGAAATAGGCGCGAAACTTTATTTATTGTTTTGTTTGTAAGAATTGTTAAACTTCTAATTAAAATCTTGTATTACTTACCATATATCATTATATTATATTGCTTACCATATTTCAATATTTATACGTATTATATTTTATTGTTAATAAATATTAATTAATAAGAATAGTACTCAACTTAAATTTATGATAATTTGATCTTATTAACATTAGAATTTTAGTTATGTTTATCTTTTTATATCCAAAAATATTTTTTGAAGGGTTATCCAAAAAATATTTATTTTTCAAACTTTAAATTACGTACCATGTGTTTTTCAACTATTTGTTTAAAACTTTGAAAATACTTTATAATTTTTAAATGCTCCATTCTATTTTCATGAAATATTTGTATGAATGGAAGTGTACTATATACAATAGGCATCATTAAAGAATCATTTGTGTATAAATCCATAAAGTTAAACAAATTTATGGAGTTTGAATGCATTAGCTCAAAATTCTAATTGATCCAACTTCCAACTTTTTGTGAAGATTATGACAATCATCACAAAATGCTCGACATTTATCAATGAAATTGTTAAACCATTACAAAAGGTTGCGTCTTTTGCCTTTAACGACGATTCTGCAAAACGTCGCGAAAAGCTAGACTTTTGATCACAAATTTTGAAATCGTCGCTAAAAGCTGACTAAGAAAATCATGTTAAAAAAAAACATCGCTAAAAGTCAATTTTGTTATAGTGTGAACATTCTGAATTATAATAAATCAGAAGGACTGTAGCTTTCCAATCCAATCTGATTGATCCTTCAGTACCTGGCAATTAATATGAACATGCGGTTTCTTATGTTTGGTTTGCCGAACAAGACACTAAGCTGGCAGAAAACTGCATATCACGCTATTTAAGCTTACTAGGCCATGGCTCAGGCGAGAAACCATATCAGCAATCTTGGCGTTTTTGTCTAGTTCATGTGCAAATCTAAAGTGTCTTTACCAAACTAACCTGCCGAACAAATGACACTTATCTTATTTTCCTTATTCTTAAAATATTGTAAACAAAAGCAAATCCTTTTTTTTTTTTTCATCTAATTAGTCCTTGAATACTTCTACTGGGCATCACCTGAGGGATCGCTCTCCTGGCTTTCTAAGCAGTCGTCAATGTGTCGTTCAACGAAGGAAGAGAAAAAGAGGGAAAGTGAAATGACAACTAACATAAAGAATGAAAATGATGCAATTTCTCGAGAAAAATAGTAATAAGAAGATAATAATAGACCGATCGAAAATTATAATGAACTTTGAAAGGAAATGTAGCTATCACAGAAAGTGGTAAAGGCAGCAGGCCATAATTGTCTAACGCGAAAGGAAAAATGTCAGCAAGCCTCATATACAATATCACCACGTTTTCTGCCGATTGTTTTGCAATGTAAACGAGTATGATATGTTTCCATTGTTTTACAATGGCCTTCTCGTTATGCTTTAGTTCGCATTTAATAGTTCAGCTTATGGTTGACTTATAATTTAAAAATAGCTAGTTTTTTAGGTGAAGTTAAAGGATTCATGAAAATTTCTGTCAATATGTATATTTCCAATTGAAGCACCGATTTGTACACAACAGTATTCGGATAAATGCATTGACGAAGCCGAATGAAATTGCATGCGAGAGAAGGATGCAATTCCGACTAAAAGTAAGAACGAGAGCGCTTTGCATTTTTCAGTGTACCTATGCTAGTTTTCTTATCAATTATGGTTCTTTATGTAACGATCAATTGCCAAATTAAAAATTATCTGGAAGTACAATCCTAAAAATAAATACAAAATAGTTATTATAGTTAAAATTAATTATTTGAATAGATTAGTTGATTTCAAATAATAAAAAATTGAAAAGATATAAATAATTTATAATCATTCAAGTTTTTGTTTAAAATTACATAAATTTTGTTTTGACCTTTTGGGTTTTAGGACACTAATAAAATTTTGTTTTGTTTTCTATATTAACATTATAGACTATCAAATAACAACATAATTTTGATTGATCCAACATTGAAAATATTTTACCATTAATATATTTTTCTTATAAAAATAAATATTTATACAAAAATGAATTAATTAGGAATTGATAATAATTTGGTATTATGAAATTATAAACTATTTTATCTTAATGATTGATGAGGTATAAAAACGCACAAATTTATGATGAGAATAGCCAAGAATTCATGTTTAAAGTCGGCATAACTCTATTTCAAACAAATTTCATATTTTAGCATTCTATTTCAAATAAACTTCATGTTTTGGAGCTGATTTCAATTAAAATTCATATTTTAGTTTCAGGCTGTTATTTTTCATTATAAATTACTATAGGATGACATAACTTGTTAGCTTTCCTTATTTTCATTATTCTTATCAATAGACTTGATCATTTTTCAAGTTTTCTTCAAATCTTGGATTATACTTGGTATGCTTTTAATTCCTAGATTAGAATAGGTTACTCTGCGCTACATCAAGTGGTACCAAAGCTTTTAAAAACAAAAGTTTGTCCTTCTAACAATGGGTAATTAACAACACCAATGACAAAATTCATCAATTACGTACTGAAGGTTGGAGAGCAATTGAAGAATGGATGGAGTCAAATTGTAATTGCACTTGGCAAAAATAAGGATTAGTTGCATGCATTATTGGGAGGAGATCATAATAAGAGAATTGATGATCAATATGATAGTGAAGATAGCCCTACAAAATGTCCTTAAATTCAAACTCTCATACTATAAGATTAATAATAGTTTAAGCAATAAGGAAGAAGTTGTTTATCAAAGATAAGAATATGAGTATAAACTAAAAGTAGGTATCTCATCCTTTAGTGTTAATTTAGATATAGATATATTTTCAGATTGGTTAGCAGAGGTAGAACACTTCTTTGACTATAATGTGATTCTTGAGGAGAGAGAAGTTAAGCTAGTAGCTTATAAACTGTATATCTTTGATGCTTATCAATAATTCTATCAAGGAAATAGAAGTATTCATGAATATATCACAGAGTATTTAAAGTTGGTAGCCTGCAAACATTTGAAACTCAACCTCAACAAGCTTTAACTTAAGACGATTGAACCCAAGTATAAAGGATAAGATTGTGATCTAAATGGTGCTAATAGTCCAAGATGCTAGGAATTTGGCTATAAAGGCAAAATCTATGCTCAATGAGAATTTAAGGGAGTTTAAGTGGTATGAGAATAAAAGGGCTTATGTTAAGAAAGAAAAAATAAGGTGGTGAATGCAACCCCTATAGGTGGTATTGGTAAAAAAAGTAACATCAATAGCATAAATCAATCAAAGTAGCTCCAACAACCTCTAAATTTGTTAATCCTTATACCAAACCCATCCTTTTTAAGTGTTATAGAAGCAATGAATCATGCCATAAATTTAATGAACGCCTAAAGAGAAAAATGGTAAATGTGGTGGAGAAATATAAAGATGATGATGAAGAAAATATGCATATGAAGAAAATGATTGGAACCAAAAAGAGGAAGAGGATGATGGTCATGATGCTTTTATAGGAGTGATTAAAAGGTTGATAATAACTTATGGAGAAAGATGACTTGCAAAAGCATAAACTCTTTTTACATAAGATTTATGGTATAAGGGAGCTTATGTGTGTTAATTATTGATGGAGTTAGTCAAGAAAATATTACAAGGTAATAGTAAAGAAATTGAAATTGATTATTAAGCCACATTTAGAACCTTATACAATTAGATGTATCAATAATATTGGAGAAATCTTATTAATGAATGTTGTAAGGTACCATTCTTAATTGGTAAAAATTATAATGAGAATTAATGTGATGATTTTAATATGAATGCATGTTAAATACTTTTAGGTTGACCAGGTAATATGATGTTGATGCAAAGCATTTAGGTAAGAAAAATATTAACAACTTGTGAGAGATAAGGTGAAATATACCTAAGTACCTATAGGTGAAAAAAAAGAGTGTGAACGTAATAGAGAGAGTAAAAAGCTTTAATGCTAATAAAAATTAATATAAAATTATTAGTAAGATAAAATAAATAAGGGAGCTAAATTTATTGATTATGAAAGGGAAAAAGGTAAGAAAAAAGAAGAAAGATGAAATTCTTTTTAAAATCCAACATATTTTAGAGTAGTCATATCTAAGGGGAAACCTTAGTCCGCTTCTTTTTTTGTATTTTCTTCTTCTTCTTTTATTGATATAATAATCTCAACACTCATTTTTTATCATACCATCATTTTGTTATTTTTATCATAAGATAGCTTGATAAAAACTTAGGAATAAATCTTGCATAGATGAGTCTTGAAAAAGAAGAAATATAATAAAAGCATATTTGAATCTATGAGTAAAAAGAGAATTTTGGTGAAAAGTTGAAGATTTCAGCATTTAATGAATTAGATTCAAAGTCAGTCAAGTGTTAAAAATTAATCCTTTCTGTGACTTATGTGTTAAAAACCAGCTAGAGATTTAATAATTTATTAAAGGGCCTTTAGGGTTTTGGTCCATTATAATGGGGAGTTTTGAAACTGATTAATCGTTACCAATTTATTAAAAGTACAAGGTTTCTGTCTCTATTTAATAAGTTGTCTTCTCACAAAATACCATCATAAACAAAAAGTGAGATGGAAAGTTTGGGAAAGAGATATATCGGGTAATGAGCTTACTGCAAATTGTTTTTGCATCATTGATAATAAGAAAAGGTTAGTATTTGAAAGTTTTATCTTTGTACGAGATTAGAATTCTAAATATTAATGACTATATATGAGTTTTATATATTTCTAGATCCTATGATGTTTATGAAAATTATGCCTACATGTGGTATCAGAGCTAGAGTTATAAGAAATTTATGTTTCTCCTTTAATGTAGATTTTTCATAAATTTTTAAATTTTAATTGCTCATAATTTGATGCTAATTAATTTTGATGTTTGGGTAAATTGAAACTCATTGCTATAGAATGTTTTTGAAGTTGACCAAAGGTAGTTTTATCTTATAGCTAATGATGATGAATGTAGGTAATGCATATACACAATTAGTTATGTTTAAATGTCCAAAGATAGTAATTATTTTTAGTTGGTATATATATGATTACCAAATTATGTACATATTAGTCCATTATGTTTAATATGGTATATTAATGGATCACCCAAATTTCAAAATTAATGTACAATTTATAAAAATTATTATGTGTTGTATGGAGTGTTAATGGATTGCCCAAAGGTATACATTAATATACAATTTATGAAATTTTTTGAATGTATGTAGCATGTTGTTGTATGACATAAAGCATTAATGCTAAGTCTTAATTTCAGCAGTAGCTATTGTCATACATCCAGATCTCTCATTTGTTACAATGTTTAATAGACTACTCTAAATAGAGTGAACAAGTCCAATTCTATTTGAAGTTTTAAAATTGAATTTGGCACTCAGATCTAAGAAACCAAATGCCCTAAATGTTTTGAGCATCAATGAGGAGAAAATTCATTTTAACAAATGGGAAAAATCAAACAGATTAAGTATGATGTATACGAAGATGAAAATTGCTAGCAATGTTAAATATGAATTACTTAAGTTTGTGCAAGACTACTCCCAGGTTGCTAGAGAGTCTCTGTCTGGGACTCTTATGGTACATTAGCCACCATGAAGTTTGATGGATCACGTATTATGCATGAACACATCACTGAGATAACAAACATTGTAGCAATACTTAAGTCATTAGGAATGGAAGTGGATGAAGGCTTCCTTATGCAATTCATTTTAAACTCATTACCATTTGAGTATGGAAAATAAACTAAATATCATGATGGATAAATGGCATAAGCATGAGTTACATAGTATATTAGTTCAAAAAGAGACTAGACTTAAAAATTAAGGAAGCCACTCTATTAATATGTCAAGAATGAAAGAGCTGGTAAGAAAGGTGGAAAGAAGGATGAGAAGAAAGTGAAAGGAACCTTGAAATTTAGTGGGGAATCCTTTTAGATCCATAGAAGGAACATGATGAATGCAAATGCCATTTATGTAAGACGGTTAGGCATTCCAAAAGAAATGTTTTAAAGTAAGGAATGGTTTGAGAAGAAAGTAAGCCAGTGCTTATATATGTTTTGAAACAAGCCTTACTGAAGCTCCTTTTAATACTTGATGGATTGATTCTTGTTCTACTCATATTTTTAATACCTTGTTGAGATTATTTATAAATCAAACCACAAGATCAATTGAAAAATTTTTCTTTGTAGGTAACAAAGTGAGAGCTTTAGTGGAAGCTGTCAGGACTTATCGTTTCATCCTAAACATTAGATATCATTTAGACTTATAGGAAACTTTTTATGTACCTATATCTAGGAATTTAGTTTCTTTATCTAAACTTGATATACCTGGATACTCACTTTAATTTGTTAGCAACATTATCAATTTGTATAGACATAAACACATGATCAATAATAGTGTGATGCCATTTATGGTTAAACTTTATCGACTTTGAATCCTATTATTGGTAATCAAACTTAATTTGATTAATGATACATATGTTTATTTGTAGCATAAGCATTTGGGACGCATTTCCAAATAAAGACTTTAAAGATTAGTAAAGAATGAAATACTTCTTGAATTGGATTTTTATCGATCTTAACATTTGTATGGATCGTATTAAAGATAAACAAACAAAACAAATAATAAAGAAAGGACCCATATAAAATACTCAACTTCTTGAAATAATTCACACGTATGTGTAACAATTGATGTGCCTACTTTCAATAAAGAAAAATATTTTATCACCTTTAAAAGGATTATTTACATTATAGATATGTCTATTTGCTATATGATAAATCTCAAGTTGTAAATACCTTGAAGGTTTACATTAATGAGGTTGAAAAGAAATTAGACAAAAAGGTCAAATAGTTAGGTCTGATAGAAGTGGCAAATATTATGGTAACAAAAGTGGTCAAAATACTTACCCTTATGCTAAATTCCTTAAAAGTGTGGTATTTGTGTGCAATACACAATGTCAGACACATCATAAAAAAATGGTGTGGTAGAAAGGCATGATAGAACTTTATTAGATATGGTAGGAGTATGATGGGTAATTCTTCTTTTCCCACTTCTTTGTGGATACATGCACCAAAAAATGTCAGGTACTTGTTGAATAAGGTTCCTACTAAGGCAGTTCTAAAGACTCCATTTAAAATGTGGATTGGAAGGAAACCTAGTTTAAGGCATCTGTATGTTTAAGGTTGGGAAACAGATATTAGGAATTATAATCCATTTGAAAAAAAACTAGATGCAAGAATAATCAATTACTAATTCATTAGTAATCTAAAGAAGTCTAAAGGGTTTGTAATTTATTTTCTTAACCATACTATAATAATTATGAAAATTGAGAATGTCAAGTTCATTGAATATGGTGAGATTAGTGGAAGTGAAGCACCACATATAGTGGATATTCAAGAAATAGGAGTGGAGTCTCTATGGTTGTGTAAGTCCTTACGACTTTTACTTCTACTTAAGTTGTTATTCTTTAAGTTATTGATTCAACTACTTATTATAAAGAAAAAAAATTAATGAACACAGTGTTTATAATGAAACTGAACATAAAGTGAATAAACCTACAGTATAATATCCACAACAAATAGCATTAAGGAGGTCTTAAAGAGAAAAAGACCAACTATTTATGATGAATATATGGTATATCTTTGCATATCTGAAAATGAATTGAGAAATGAGGATGACCCAGTAACTTTTACATAAGCATGAGTAATGAAAATTCTAATAAATGGTTAGATGTAACGAAACATAAGTATAAATCTATGGAACAACATGTTGTTTGGGACTTTGTGGAATCATTAGAAGGTTACAAGAGAATTGGTTGTAAGTGGGTCTTTAAGATCAAATGTGATTCTCCTCGTAACTTAGAATGTTGTAAGGTCAGACTAGTTCCTAAAGAATTTACTCAAAAAGATGACATTGATTATTAAGAGACTTTTTTACTAGTAAGAAAGATTCATTCAAAATTATTATGGACTTAGTGGCTCACTATAATTTGGAATTATGACAAATGGATTTGAAAACAACTTTTCTGAATGGGGATTTAGAGAAAGAAGTCTACATAGACCAAATAATAGGGTTTATAAAGGACTGAAGGAATGCATAATGTGTAAACTGAAGAAGTTAATATATGAACTTATACAAGTTTCTCGACAATGTTATCTTAAATTCAATAATATTATTATATCATTTAGATTACAGAAAACACCATTAACCGATGTATATATATATATTTTAGTTGGAGTAAGATTATTCTCTAGTCTTGTATATTGATAATATCTTACTTGTAGCTAATGATCTTGGTCTATTAAGTAAGAATAATAAATTTCTCTCTTCATTTGGAAATGAAAGATATAGGTTAGGCAAGATTTATGATATGAGTAGAAATATTCCATGATAGAACATAAGGATTAGGTTTGTCTCAGAAAGAATATATTCATAAAGTGTTAAAGAGATTTAAGATGGAAAAATGTTCAGCATTAGTCGTTCCAATTCAAAAAGGACATGATTTGCCTTATACAATGTCCAAAAAGTGACTCAGAATGGAAGCAAATGGAATCAATTCCATATGCATCTATAGTTAGGAGCATAATTTATGCTAAGACATATACGAGATAAGACATAGGCTTTATAGTGGGGATGTTAAGGAGATGCAAGAGTAATCCTGGTAAATAATACTAGAAGGCTGCAAAGAAAGTTTTGATATATCTACCAAGAACTAAAGAACAAATGCTTATACTATGAGGTTTGGCCACCTTAAGGTGGTTGGATACATATATTGAAATTTTGTTGGTTGTGTAGATACAAGAAAATATATTTTTGGCTATGCTTATTTGTTAACTGGAGGAGTCATCTCATGGAAGAGTGAGAATTAGTATGTAATTGTTCCATAGTATGTAATTGTTGCATACACTATGAAGGCCAAGTTTATGGAATGCTTTGAGGGCATGATTTAGGTTAAATGGCTGTGGACGTTTATTTCATGGCTTAAGATTTTTGACATTATAGCCAAACAGTTGAAAATTTACTTTGATAATTATGCATCAATTTTCTTCTTTAAGAACGATAAGTATACCAAAGACTTTAAACTTATGAAATTGAAATTCTTTGCCATTAAAGAGGAGGTTCATCAATTTAAAGTGTCAATAGAGAATATTAGTACTAATCTAATGTTAGCTTTGACAAAAGAAGTTACTACCTAAAATATTTTCTGTCCTTGTAAAAAATATGGGCATTATATGTGCTAATAATATATTAGCTTTTACTATATATTTGACAATCTTTGCACATTAATGCATGTATTATTTCTATTTTTATTTTATTCTTTATTTATTTAATTACAATGTACTTTGCTCAAAACATAACTGAATGGTATATCCCATGATGTATTTTCCATTTAAAATCATTATTAAATAGAAGGGCTAGTATAGTGGCGAATGGAAGGGAGTATGTTGAATTTATCATGTATGACAGCTATGACCCATATAAGTCTTATACTTGATTACAATTACTAATGATATCTGTCTATGTGAATGATGACTATTGTTCATTATGATTGTTTGAAATATTGATCTAATAGATTACATAAAGTCACATGAGTCAAGTAGAAGAATGCTAATAATTAATCCTTTAAGTGGGTTATGTGTTAAAAGGCAGCTAAGGGATTTAATAATTTATTAAAGGCCCTTTAGGCTTTTGGCCCATTATAATAGAGAGTTTTAAAATTAACTGATGGTTAACAGTTGACTAGGGTTGTTAAGGTTCTGTTTCTACCTAATAATTTGTCTTCTCTTAAAATACCATCACGTATGAAAATTGAGATAAAAAGTTTGAGAAAGAGACAAATTGGGTAAGGAACTTACTACCAATTATTTTCACATCACTAAGCAATGGAGAAAGGTTAGCATTCAAAAGTTTTATTTTTTGTATAAGAATTGAAATCTAAATATTAATGAATATATGTGAGCTCCATCAAATTTTAGGTTTACTTTGAGTTGACATGGATTGGATTGAGACTAATTTGGTTGGATTGAATTAAATCTCCAACTCAAATCAATTTCAATTCTGACCGCTCTTACTAAGTGTTTTTCCTTATATTTATCTCATATATATGTACAATCTTTGCCCTTGTCATATTTGGATATAACAAACCCCTAAAATAATGATTCGTATGGCTCGGTAATAAAGCAAGTAAATTATCATTTCTTCTAAAATAGAATTAACGTAATTAGAATTCATCTTTAGTTGCAGTATTGTATTGACATTTTATAAAATTTATTAAAATATTGCAAAATTATATAGACTCTCGTACTTATCAATCACAACTTTAAAAAAAGTTCAAATCGCATAAAAGTTTTTGAAATATCACCTAACCCACGTTATGTTTTCGTCTTTGTGATATTTAACCTTTTAGAATAATTTTATTCACATGAAAATTACTAATAAGCATAGCTAATTTAAAATATTTACTTGTAAATATACAAAGTATATATATCCAAGTTTTAGTTCTTAGAGATATCATTTAAATGGTATAACCATTAAACAAAAAATAAATTAAGTTTTATTTTGATATATTTATAAAAATAAATCAATTTTATTCTACTCATTAACAATAAAAATAATTTAGAATTTGGAATTCATGTCCATCTCAAACTTCATAGATTTTGAATTTAATATGTTCAGTTATTTAACACGAGTCGTAGGTGTTTAGATTTTATTGAACATGAGAAAGAGTAATAGTCTGATGACAGCTTCCCCTCTATTGTAGAAAAGAAATTGGTTCCATGTGCGCAAATCTGTAGTTTTATACTATATGTTCATGTATAGCTAGGGCATTGAGGCGGACCTAAAGATTTTTCATTTTTTTGCTAATTTCCCAAATCGTTTCACTCCATGACTTGAGTCCCTGTAAACACAAAAAGGACTTGTCAATCATCAAACAAATTAGATTTAAACAAAAGTCAAGGAAAGAATTCAGAAAGCAAACTGTGGGATTATGATTTATGACGAATAAAATATCGGGAAGAACACTATTAGCACGTGCCAAAGGAAAGCGTAAGTTGGTGTTGGATTGAGGGAGTATGTTACATAAGAAATGCATGACATGAAAAACGTACAAGGCAGAGGCAGTTCCAATTCGAAACCTCCCCGGACCCTCAAAACCTGCCCCTAATTCCACACCTTTTTGTTTCGGGTTTTTGCCTTTAGTTGTACCCCACACCCTCCACATTCCACCAACATGTGTCACTTTTCCTTTTTCTCCTATTATCTTCGCCACTTCATCCAAGTACCTAACACTATAACACCTTCTCTTCTAAACATTGCCATAAGATCATTTATCAACCTTACCATAAGCTCTCACATTTATACCAACCCTTTGGCTGCGTCCAATCAGAACAAACTTTCTGTTAAATCCAAGATTGCTAGAAGTGATTGATGGAGAGCATGGATTCGTCCTCCGGCTCGCCACACCCGCAGTTGCCACCCGGATTCCGGTTCCACCCAACGGATGAAGAGCTGGTGGTCCATTACCTGAAGAAGAAGGCTGCGTCAGCTCCTCTTCCAGTTACAATCATCGCTGAAGTTGATTTATACAAGTACGATCCATGGGAGCTACCAAGTAAGTAACGAAAATCGTAGCTTCAGTCAAATTTTTGTATTAAATAATTAACAGGATCATAAGAGCATCCTCGTAACAGTCCTAATTAAAAGTTTCAATTCTGGTACCGATATGAATTTTATGGTTAGGGAGTTTGACTAACTATGTAGGTAAGGCGAGTTTTGGAGAGCAAGAATGGTACTTTTTCAGTCCTAGAGATAGGAAATACCCCAACGGAGCAAGGCCAAATCGAGCTGCAACTTCAGGGTATTGGAAAGCTACTGGTATCGATAGGCCTATATTAGCTTCTAATGGAGGTCAAAAGGTCGGTGTTAAAAAGGCACTGGTTTTCTATGGTGGCAAGCCACCCAAAGGAATTAAAACCAATTGGATTATGCATGAATATAGACTGGTTGATAACAACAGTTCAAGTTCAAAGCCGACTGATTCAGCTAACAGGAAAGGCTCTTTAAGGGTATGCATGTTTAATTAATTTATTGCCATCTCGTAAATGTGTGCTGGTTGTAATAATTGTATGGTTGTGATATGGGGTGGTTCTTGTTTCTCTTTGACAGCTTGACGATTGGGTTCTCTGCCGGATTTACGAGAAGAACAACTTGCAAAGACGGGTAGATAGGGAAATGGAGAACTCAATGGAGGCAATGCACCAGAGGCAAAATCCAAGTATCCCTGCAACTTATTGTTCAGTGCTTCAGAACGAAGAGAATTACTTCCTTCAAAATGATTCCATTTCTCAATTACCCTCCTTAAGCTTAAAGCCTAACGTATCAGTGGCCTCAATCTCTACCACAACAAACGTGCCTTCGAAGCCCACACAGCTTCTATCTCATCAGTACTGGAACGGAGCTTCAGGATCATCATTTGGAGCATCTTCAGGGAAGCGTTGTCATACTCATCTTAATACCTATGGCACTGAGGAAAACACTTCCTTTGTTTCTTTGCTTAATCAACTTCCACACGGAACGACAGTACCTTTACATCCAAATGCACTTCTTGGCTCTCTTGGTGATGGAGTTTTGAGACAACAACATCAATTTCCCAGTATAAATTGGGACTCGTGATTTTGTTAATACTAGGTACCAATAGCATATATACATCTTTATTATGTATTGCAAGTAGCTAAATGATTAAGAGTACTCCTCAAGATCGCATTCTTCCAAGTTCTATACATATCGGTCAGAAACAAGTTTGAATCATTACAAAAAAGAAAAAAAAAACTGGAATCCTTACCATTAAAGACAATTTCTTGGACTGTACGTAAACTTGTATGCCTCAGGTGATCTTCAGGAGTTATATATAGTTTTTTTTTTTTCGAAATTGGAGGTAAATACAGTTGCATAAACGTGTATCAAAATGTATATATAGATATATATGCAAACAAAAGTAGAAAGGCACTAAGGTAAACAAGAGCAGACACGTTGTAGTAGTTTGAAAGTAGACATCACCTCCTTAAAGAAATCACAGATGGTTGTACAATATAATCTTCTATATAACGTCTTTTTAGAAGTAATTGTTGGATGCCTATATTTCCATGAGCAATAACATGATGAGTACAACTAGCGGTGGGTAACGTTTGATTATGATCCGAAGATATCGACCCCAATTTCCTATTTCTGTATCGATTCATTGTTCTTTATTATGTACTAATAATATCGAACTCTTTCTATTTTTATTGAAATTAAATCCCATTTCGCTTCTCAACAAAATCACATTAGCCTCTCCAATATTACAAACAAAATATACTCTTCAAACACAACAAAAAAACAAAATTTTATCAATATATATATTAATTATAATGATTTTTACTTTCCACTGCTTAGAAATAGCTATAATTCATGTTTGAACAAAGAAACAGTACTATATTTATCAACCGTTTCATTTGCATAAAGTACTGACTTCAATATGTTACTCAGTTCGGGTTGAGTTGGCTCTAGATAAAATTTAATTATTTATTTCAAAATTGTAAAATATGTTTGACTTAATTTAAATGCAATTTAATTAATTTCAAATATAAGTTGAATTTACTATTAAAATTTAAAAATTAATGTCATCTCATAAACCTATATCTTTTTCTAATTTATATTAATTATATACGAATTAAATAAAATATTTAATTATTTAATAGATAAAAATGTACTTATAAAGTTATTTTTAAAATAAAAATGAAAATTCTTAAAATGGTATATATAAAATAATGATCATAATTCATGAAAAAATTATATTATCTAAGTAAATATAAAAACTTACATGATTGATAAGATCCAAGTGCTATAACGTTTATCTCAATATTATTTACGATAAAGTAATTCTTAGAGGATAATTATAAGTTAAGATAAATTTTTTTTTTGAAAGAAGTTGAATAAACAATAGTTCTCCGTACATTAGCAATCATGTTTCTCTCCAAGTCGTCAACTACAAACAAAGCCCTTTACCACTTTAGTTATGAGTTGTAAGGTATAATTTAAGCCACGTGTTTGTAATTTGACGCCACGTGTCTTGTTTACGCAGACTCATCTTCGATGTTTCTAGATAACTGCAACCCCTATCAGCTGTTCCCCTCTGGATGACAGGTGGTCGGGCGGGCATGGGTCTTTAACTCCAACTCCTTTAGCTGTTTTCATTCTAACTAATTATAATTAAAAAATTTAATTCATCATAAAAATTTGAAATTTGACAATAAATAAATATATACAAATTTAGAAAATGAATAATATGAAATCAAATTTATTAGTGAAGGAAGATATAATTATAGAAAATAAATAAAAATTATAATTGAAGTGATTAATTTAATTGGTTATGGTTACGAATTTTAATTATTATCAAAATTTAAGATTTTATAAATATATAAAAACTTATATATATTGATAAATGAATAAGATAAAAGTTGTACTATCTTTATATTCCTCTTCTATTGATTTCAACTATAGTTTGTATAAAATTATTTTGATCATATCTATTTACATTTTCTCATAGCCATTTATATTTTTCCAATTTTTTTAATTTTTATTAAAATTTAACTGATATTTTCATAATGAAATATAGTTAGTTTCTAGTTCTTTAATCTTATTATCCTTTTATTTATTTTAATTTGGGATTAATTAGATTTATATAAACTTTTTATTTAGAATTTTAAATAAATAAAAAGAAAACGACCTACTTTTAACATTTGCAATACTTTTCTAGAATGTTTACTTAGAGTGAAAAAAATTATAACGAAGCTTACAAGAAATTTTAATTAAATAATTAATTAATTAAAAAAAGAAAAAAGAAAAAAGTTGTAAATTAGCTGTAAAGTAAAAATGAAAAGGGTAATTAATTATGATGAAACCAAATTCATTAATTTTAGTAACTTTAATTGTATAAAAAAGAGTATCCAAATCATTTTACAAAAAAGATACAATTTACAAAAAAATGATAAAATCATGAAGCAGACTGGAGACTAGTGACTGGCGACTAAAAAGAGTAAAGACTATATAGACTGAGGAAGCAACTAATTATTGTAGTAAGGATTATCAATAATTTACATCATTTCATCTTTATGTAAAAATATTATATTCAGTAATGTACTATTAAAATTAAAAGAATATTAAGGATATGGTAATAATTAATAAATACTTAAATATACCTTCATCTTTAAATATTTTATCAAAATAATGTTCACTTGATTGATGAGTATGACTAATCAGCTTCAAATTAATACTTGTGGCTCTATTAATTTACAAATTGAAAAAAAAAATTAAGATAGATAATATAAAACTAAAAAATAAATATATCAAAAAGAAAAGAATTTACCATCAATATGTTCATCATATATCAAACTTCTGACACACATAAAGGTTTCTAAAGTACGAGGATAAGGACGAGCATGAAGAGAACTAATAACCTAGTCATTAGTGCCGAAAGCAGACTTTGAAGCAACAGGGGGTGATGAAATTGCTAACAAGTGTTCTGCAATGAGTTGTATGATTGAGAAATTATTTTCACAACTTTTCTACCATAATAATACATCAAACTACGCACCTTTAATATTAGCCACACAATCTCTGTCAAATATTTATCTAATTCCATCATATTATACGAAGTCTTAGCCTTTTTTCCTTTCATAAATTTGAAAGTGAAAGTAACAAATTGCTATTAGAAGACGAGCTTAAACCTAAAATTGAAGCTTGAGTTAAATAACCTGAACTTTTTTTATCTTGATCATTAATTTTGTCTAGTCTAAGTTGATAATCATTAAACAATTCTAGTAAAATGACATTTACAGACTTTTGGGCTCGATCACCATACAACATATTATATAAAAAAGTAACCTCCTTCATCTTGTATCTCGGGTCTAACACATATAAGACTACAACAATATGTCTAACCATAGACCAATAAGAATTCAACTTCTCCATCATCTACTCTGTTATAACCCAAACAACCTTATTCAAATCAAACATCCAATCAGATAAAGCATTCTTTAGTTCACACATAGTGCTAAAGCAACAATGTGAAGTTGGATTTGTTCCTAAGAACAATTCAGTCATATTATAAAATAATTCCAACGTCGCACAAAGTGCGCTATAGCCAACTTCCATTGCTTTTCAGTAGGAATGTAAGAGTACTAAGAATCTCTTTGTCTTAGCTTAATAAACATATCAACATATTGGACTGTCAACTCCAACATCTTGAAAGTTGAGTTCCATTGTACTCGGAATGCATATGAATCATGCATTTTCTTCAAATTTCTTAACTCTCTTAGGTGTTACACTTCAATATACTACATTATTTTAAATCGAATCTATTCCTTCCTTTATGATATCCGATCCATCCTTTAGAATCAAGTTTATAATGTAAGGCCCCAAATTGTACCCTAGTTGAAATGTTACATATGCATGAAAGTATATGTACTATAAATTGTGATATGATTGTTAATTACATATGTCTTGAATTTTGGTTAATGGATCATACTTAGTGAGTTGGGATTAATTAATGCCATTAGAGAATTGAGGTATTAAAATGTACATTTGGACTAGGAAAATTGTCAAGTAGCAAGAAAATTTGGTACAGGAAAATTAGTATGACTATGCCTAAAATTGAGTGACACTTGGCATAGTTAAATGAGTGACAAATTGATCAATTATTATGTGACAAGTGGACCAGTCTTGTAGTGACATCTGGACTAATCATTTAATGGGTAGCATTCATTAAGTAACACATAGCCTAATAAATGTGTGACTTATGGCAGCTTAAAAGTGGACATGTGCTCCTCTAAGATGTGGACACCTAGCAACTTAAGTGTCTTACTAGAAATTTCTACAGCCTTCGATGAAGCATCAACACCGAAACCGTTCACCCTCTCTTAATTATGAATTTTGCTTTAATTTCAGTTAGGATTCTTGCAAGATATTGCATCAAGGAAGTAGAGTACATGATCTTTTATGCTGCTATCTTCTTGGTCATCTTGATTTGGAATTGTGTTTGCTTACTTGGAAGGCTAGATTGGCTTGTTCTTTGGAGTTAGAATGAATTAAACATGTAAGGGAATTCTGAACTTGATAGTATGTATTAATACAATTGTTATGAGATTTGAATTGGCATGAATATGTGTTAAGATGATGAGAATTGAATGATGGAAAAATGATGGTTATATGATAATTCTGGTTTGACTACTAAACAAACTTCGGTAGTTCAGCCATATCTTGACCTGTAGACATAAAAATGCGATGATTTTAAATTCATATGAAACTAGATATATTTAGCTACAACTTTCACTAGGGAATCAAATTTGATTTCTATCACTAAGGGCTTTGAAATTTAGTTTGAAGTTGCGTTCTGGTTGTTGTCCACGGTTGAGAATATTATGTAGTATTTTTGGCATAACTCATATAATAATGAACCAAATTGAATGAAATTTATTTATTTTTGAAACTTAAGACATAGAGGAACAGTTTTTTAGAAGAATTTATTGTCTAAAAACGTCAGTTTCTATGCCAAAATGGATATACAAATCTGACCTAAAATCTGACTGAAAAAATATGGAAAAAGTGCAGGAAAAGAATAATGGGCAAGGTTTTTACCATGAAGGTTGAATAGGACTTGGATTTGTAATTAAAGTAATAGCTTAAGTAAGGTGTTATTAGATAAGAAAATTATATAATTTTGGAACTTATAAGGAATTAAAGGAATGAAGTCTACTTATGAATGTTAGTGTGAAATAAAGAACAAGTGTAATGTGTTAGTTGTGAACGTTTGTGAATTGGGAATTTGTGTGATTACATATGTTGTGTAATTACTTAATGAATTCATTGGTGTATGATTATAAATGTTTATGTTCACAAGGCATGTTAAGTTTGATTAATTATGAATGATTATATCCTATGTGAGCGAAATGGAATAAGTCATATGATATGCATTATACCTTTCGCATACAATTCTGAAATCTGAAATGGTTTGTTTTAAAATTGCTGATTCCTAGTCGGGGGTAACAAGGCATGCCTAAAAGGGTTAGCAGATGCTTCTGTAATTAAACCCTAAGGTGTCTTCTATAACCAAACATTAAGTTGTCTTCTGATCTTAGACACTTCTATGCCTTCTGTTTCAGAGATTTAAATCTCTTCTATTTCAGATACCAAACATGGTTTCTTCTATTCTGATCCCGTTACTCACTTCTGTAAAAAGGATTAGCAGGATAATTTGTTTTGTATTTTGTTACATACTCATTTATGATATAATCAATCTCTGTTCTAAAATAACTATATTATATTATAATATAATATACAGATAAGTTCTGTTCTAGTATTTTAAAATTCAGTTCTAAAATTAGGATATTATGTTCCAATACTTGTCAGTTTTGTTCTGAAGCAAATATATCTTATTGTGATTTGGCATATTCTGTTCTGAGATACTTATTGATTAGATTGCACTTTTATATGCACAATTAAAGATTGTTTGAAATGTGATCTAATTCTGTATATGCAAATATTAGACGACTGTTAGAAAACAATAACCAAATCATATTTTGTTTAGTTATTCTCCACTAAGCTTTATGCTTAGCACGATGGTCTTGCCTCTATGTAAGTTCTGATACGAAGGTTTAAAGACTAGGACAAAGACAATTGCAATGGCCAAACAAAGATGTGTTTTGTTTTGGACAAGATGTACATTTTAGTTTGCTGTTGTGATGTAGTTAAAGTCTCATATTTTGATGTAAATGGTTTGTAATAACGTTAATACCATTTGGTTTTGGATTTGAGGCTTATATATAATAAGTACCATTTATATGTTATGTTCTGAATATGATCTAATAAATAATGAATGAAATGTTGTTCCTTGAGTTTATGAAAATGCAATTGGTATATATTTTGGTTTATTTTGGTCCTGTTGTGTGTAGCATCCACATGTCCTTCCAGGGAGTATGTAGGTGTTACATTGTTGGGTATCAAAGCATTATATAGACGATTCTAGTTTAACCAGCATTTAAGTACTGTTTGTATGCAAGTATAAGAGTTGTCTTTGGCCTAATGCAATTTATCCCACGTATTGGTTTTAGATTTAAGTATGGAAAGACCTCATGAGGTTGTTGAGAGTAATACTCCTACGCGATCTAGTCTGTTTATATCTAGACCCTCTGAGATAAATCGAAATGAATGACGATCTATCAGAGTGTGAGAAAATGAAAGTTTGTTGATATCCTAATATATGAGATACTATATGGTTCAATATGTTGGACATAGAGTCAGTGTACTTGTATTTGTGGTTATTTTAAGGAATATGGGATTAGCATTATGCTGTGGTTATATACCTTTAAATTGATGTGGGAGTAAATGTATTTTTGTGGATTTGATGGAGTAAAGAATAGAGGTGTAAGATTTGATGGAGTAAAGAATAGAGGTGTAAGCAAAAGTGATGGGATTTAAAGTGTGCAAGCAAAGTTGAAAGAAAACCAAAATTTCTATTACCTTGAAAGGTTAGACTTGGTACTGGAATAGTTATTTAGGTATCAATTATGGAAAATATGATAAAGCAAAGGAGTAGAGTGAATGCACTCAAAATGTAAATTCTATAATTATGATAAGATGTTGCATAAGAAGAAGAGGTAAATACG
>JAOSBN010000002.1:34104066-34129434 GCA_027563595.1 Erythroxylum suave | reverse complement strand
ACATTCTATTACTACCTAAAAATCCCTTCTTGAAATATTCAAAACATACTTTTTACCAACATTTTTATTATGAAAAGTAGGACTGCACGTATGCTTTTGCTCAAAAACTCTTCCTTGCATACGTCTATGTAAGTAGTTAGTTTACAATACCAATGATTTCTAATAATTATGATAATAACTAGAAAATTAAAAATAATTACCTAAAACTATTTAAATCTCTTGTAAAGATGGCTATTTATCATATTTGCAGAACCTACTCACATATTTGACTCCTATAAACAGTTAGATGTTTCTAGTGAAAACAATCTTCATTCTTTTATGAACAACAAGCTTGTGAAGTACTTCCTTGAAATTGTTAGAATCGTCAAATAGTATATTAAGCTCAATCTCATTCTTTTAAATATTAGGGTTGAATTTAGAAATTTTTTATTTATGTCTTAGTCCCTTATCAACATTTGAACTATCATTTTCTTTAAAAAATGTAGGTGTCATTTAACTTAAAATGATTTATCATATTTTTATCTTATACACCATTCCCATTGTTATTATCTCCATGTTATGTTAAATTTTTTTTTTAGGTTTCCCTTTTTCTGTTATATATTACAAACATTACTATCTATTCTTTTACTTTAGTTTTCCCCTTTTAAAAAAACAATAAAATACTTAAAGATTACCAACTCTTCATCATCTAAACCTAAGTTAAACTCCTTTCTAATCTGTAAATCAATAGATAAATTCTCTCTTTATATAGTTGGATCAGTTGTATTGTTTCTTACAACCACAATTTCTTACTTAACTACATCTTCATTGACAAACCGTACGACAATAGAATAAGTGGCATTTATAGGGACATCATCTATACTTTTAGTAATAAGCTTAGCATTAACAACATGATCAAACCGTTTAACTCCAACTTCAACATCGATATTTAGTCTAAATGTAACAAATTGGATTTATGATCAATGTAGATCTTTATCACCTCATGCTCTACAATACGCTTACATATATCCATCACAAAATCATTATTTTTCACCTTCATCAACCTATTTTAGGATTATCACCTAGAACACTGTACAAGAAACTTATTTTCTTTGGGTTCTTTAATATCTTCTACCAACATCCTCTCAAGGTCCCAATAATAGAACCTATCAATTTTAATATCCCAACTTTCAACATCTTCACCCATATATTTCACATCTTTTGAGTAGTCAAACTTTATGCAATAACATATGGAATAATAGCTAAGACATATCTAGATGACAGAAATATACCCAAAAAAATTATGGTTATATCCTGTTGCATACATTTTTAATAATTTTGGAGAAAAGTTGCTAATAAGAAATAATCAGGGTTCCAGAGAGGGAGGCACAAGAAAGATGGGTTATTTTGGGTTAAATAGTTTATGGGTTATTTTATGTCAAAAATTATTTGAGTGTTCACTTATCCACCAATTGGCACATGGGTATTTAGTTGACAGGTCAAAAATGTGTTACATAAGCTACATCTACAAATAATTAATGGAGACAAAGTTTTAATCTAGGTTATATAAAATTTGTAAATTTAGTTACTAAAGTAGAATTTTAAAATGTTAGATAATAAATCAAAAAAGTTTTTAAAAAGGCAATTTTAATTTTTTTAATCCTTGTGATTAAACTCTAACCTGAAATGGTTATACAAAATTCTATTAGAACTCTTATTGCATCTTAAAATTACAGATATTATAGGTATTCGAATTTACCCAAACTCTTAAATATTTTCTCAATCAATTTAGCAAAAAAATATAATTACAAAATAAAATCTTTAAATCTCTAAACTTTAAATTTAGATTGAAGAATTAAATTATAACAAATTACAAACCGGTGCTTCTTCAATATTGTAATACCCACTCTAACTTGAATTTAAATTGAAGAAGTAAATTAAAAAAAAAAAAAAACTTTCCCAAATCAAGAATGTGAACATCAATTCTCGTTCAAAACAAACAAACCAAAAAAGGTTCTTTATATTTAACCAGATAAAATTTCAGTAATAAGGTATTCCTTAAATTTGTCTGAATGGTGGTTGTGCCAACAGCGAATGCCAGGATGGAATTATTCTTGACGGCCTAGACTTAGTCTAAACTAAGAGAACATAATTTTAGCTAAGAAGCTAATTGAATTGGTCGAAACAAACAAATAACAGAAGCATTGGCATACCCTTTTATTGTTACTAATAAAGCTATGGTTCTAGTTGGCCACAAAGAAAAGTCTTAATAGGCAAAAATAGTTGAACTGTGACAAAACAGGAGAGCCAATTTGGAAGCAAAAATTGTAAATGGTTTTGATGTCTTTATCGTGTAGAAGGCAGAGGTTCCCCAAGAAGAAAGGCCGAGAAGAGGGCTAGTGATTCACTGGGTTTAAATACAGGCACCGCATGGCCTGCTCCTCTGAACGTTGCAAATGTAAGTCCCTCGTATTCCTGAAACCAGCCACTCACCTAATCCATTACATCAATCAATTTCTTGATTGTTCATCAATTGTTTAGGATAAAAATAAATTATATTTGGTCTAGTCCTAGTTAATTCATCCTATCCTATTTGTTTTTTTATACCTGCTTCTGGTGGTACCAGGGGCTCCACCTCTTGGTTATAGGTAGTCCCAACATACTTATGCTGTATCTTGTAGCCAGTACTGGAACTCTTCCATCTGTGTCTCCACTGAACACCAAAAGTGAAAAATTGAAGCGATGAGGTTCATATGTAATGAATTCTTGGTTAACATAATGAGGAAGGAAACCAGACCTGTAGACCCATATTCTAAGACCTCCTGCTATCAGTTTCTTGTATATGGGGAGAACTGAGAATTTTGACTGTGTCCAGTTGCCAAAAATGGCATAGCTGAATCCAAAGAAGCAAGAAAAACCTTAGCATTCTTGGAAATTCCGTAAAATTACAAACTTTTTCACACGTTCCATTACATCTAGAAAAGTGATCTTGCGAGGGAAATTTATCATAAAAGCAGACAATTACTTGCATATGCTCCAGTTCCTGAGTCGATGACCATCACTGACATGGAGGGCCTTTTGAACATCTGGTCTGTTGTAGAAAGCTTTTGCATATTCATCCAGACATGGATCATATCCAGCCATGATTCTTGGCATCTGGTATAAATATATTGACAGACAAAACATTCATTTAAAGTGCTCATCTCACCATTATTGTAAAATATTCAAGATACGGGCATTTTTAGCTACACAAATCTGTCATTTACCATAGAGGATGAGCGCTTAAACATGACACGCGGGGACTTATTATATGAACTTGCAGAATCACCCATGCAAACCGAGGTGTAAAGGCTGTATATGTCAATCTCGTGGTACTGTCTCATTAATTCATCAACAGATTCGGAACAATCTTTGTTTTCCCATGTATTGTTGTTTTGGAAGTTGCAACTTTCTCTGATTATCTTGTGGGTTTCATCGGATATAATAGCATGGCTCCAAGCATAATCCACCATTCCACTCCAGTCCTCAGCATCACTTGTTTCAGGATTCCCCAACTATAATGATAATATATAAGAATGGAAAAAGATGTTTAATTAGCAAGGCCTAAGAACATAGTAATTTTGACACTTAATAACAAAACAAAACATACCAGGATACCCTTGAGATCAATGTGAAGGGAAGGATCTCTGTTATTGTCATATATGAGCTCAGCAAGCTCTGGAACATATTTTCCTGTTAATGGATATGTTAATAGGAGTTAAATATGTAATTATTACGTGAGCAGCTAGCAGACCGTTCGTAACAAAGTACCTGCATAGCTCTCCCCTGCAATGTAAAAGGTCCTTGATCTATAGGACGGAAACATGAGATACCAGTTATGGAGGAATGCATAAGCATCGTTTGCTAACAAGATGTAGTAAAATTGAAGTTAGAAATTTCAACAATTATAAACAAATTAATATGTGAAATTACGACGGGCTATAGCATGTGACTCACCTGTAAAATCATCTCCCAGAATACCATAATCACTAGTTGTATTTGAATATGAAAAGCCTACTCCAACTGGAGATTCCAGGAATAACATGTTGGCCTCTAACTCACCAAAAAAAATTAAGTTATTTGCAAAAAGAATTATATTATTAATTATAATGGAACCATTTTGTAAGTGTGATCGATCACAATCGCATAGTATGACATGTTTTTCCATGGATCATAGCTTTTTGATGCCAAAAGGAGATGTGTGGCTTTGGAATACCTCTATTCCATGAATAGGGATTATATTTAATTCCATGTCCATCAGTGTCCACTATGAAAGGACCAATCTCTTGAGTTGCACCGTATCCAACGGAAGAGCACCCAGGACCTGGAACAAGAAGCATCTTGTCACCTCATTAGACAACATATAGAATTAAAGCACTTGGATGAGTGGATTAGAAGAACTTTCCTTAGATAAATTGGAATTAAAGTTAGAAATATTCCCTTTAAGAGCATTATCACAACATATCCTTAAAACAACTTTTAGCCAAATCCTTTACAAACTCAATCAAATTGTATATTAGTACAAGTTTGTTCTCTAGAAAGCAGGCATCATATTTAAAAGATTGCACTGATCTCCATTACAAGTACATAAGCAAGCATATATAAAAGTTGGACGACAAACTGTTAACGGATAACGTACGGCTTCAGTGATAATTGCAAGATTACGGAAGTTTTGTCCACTAATTTGACAATAATCTTACTTAGTCTCAGGCTTCTGAAATTGCTGCAATTTATATTTATATATATACATATATTCATATTTTTCCAAGGCAGACATGATTTTTTTTTTTTTAAGTCAGGCGGACATGATTTTGTTCTGTCCAATGTCTTAACGTGGAAAATATATAAAGGGCATCTTGCCATTTGTGACTATTTAGTTTCTCCACTAGCGATTAAGAACGATTGAAGTGGCTTCTTGAAGACGATGATATGTTATAACTTTATGTACGTATATTCTTACCTCCGTTTAGCCACAACACTAAAGGTTTTGCTTCAGGATGAGTTGTAGCTTCATAGAACCAGTAAAAGAGAGCTCTTCCATTCTTTTCATTCACCGTCACATAGCCTGAGTAGTGGCGGAAGTCCACCTGAGGTTGGCCAGACAAGTTGGTGACAAGATGATCATTTGCAAATGAAGTTAATCTCTTCTCCCCAACCAACTGCCGGTGTCTCGCAATACTCACAACAGGCTTAAGAGAGATAATAGAAATGAAAGTAAAACTGAGGATAGCTTTAAATCTACACACTGAGTTCATGTTGGGCAGGACTTACTTCTTTAGACAACAAGATGATAGCATAAGGAAAAAACCACTCCTCGTATTTATGCTATTGGAAAACTGGCTTGAAGATATCCAATACCATTCTACATGGAATTGTGAGCTTTATCAGGTTGGCAACCTTATTATGAATATGACGTCTACATTTAGGCAACTTTCTAGAATACAGGTATCTTGCATGAGGTCTTCCTTGGTGGAGCCTCTATATTGCGTGGGTAGTTAAATCATGTGACATTAAAATATGAATATGCAAGCCAATAACGGTTAGCAAAGTGAAATGCTGTTTTCATACTTCAAAATTCTATTCCCAATTTAATACGCAAGATAAGAGATTATTTGTCTGTGTTTCTAATTTATGAAATAAAAAGAATGTCTATAAGAGTCTCTTATTTAAAACAAATATTGATTGAACAATAGAATAAATATTAAGTTACAGTTAATACATGTTATTATCTTATGTCCTACAATATGAAAATTTTACGAAGAATATCTACTAACGCTGATTTTAATTGTTTATGTTCCTTCTTCATAATTCATTACAGCTCCATTTTGACTTTTGAGTTCCTTTAGGACAAAAATGGAACGACATATTTGACGAACATCTATTGTTGAAAAGAACGGTACTTCTATTTATAACAATCTTTTGCAGCTCATTTGCAAAAGATATGAAAATCATGTCCAACTTTCTCAATTTTATAGGATTTGTTAGATA
Source organism: Erythroxylum suave (assembly GCA_027563595.1). Classification (NCBI taxonomy): domain Eukaryota; kingdom Viridiplantae; phylum Streptophyta; class Magnoliopsida; order Malpighiales; family Erythroxylaceae; genus Erythroxylum; species Erythroxylum suave. Next base: position 34,123,428 of record JAOSBN010000002.1, on the reverse strand, counting down.
TACGTTGTATATATCTACTTATTTTATTTTTTCATATTTTTATAAATTGACATATTTTTTATTATCTTGGATTCAAAATAACTTGTTGGATAATGTTCTAGATAGTGTAGAACTCTATCTTGCATAGATGTAGATTTGGTGAATACTTGTGCACTTAACGTGAATGTACCATCAAAAAGGGTATTGCTAGAAGTTTGAGGATGAATGAAATTGATTTACATAAATGCAGTTGAAGAAGGGGTATTGTTGTAAATTTAATTGGGAATTAAGTGACTTCCTGGGAAAATATGATGGGGGGTTTTGTGTGTAAAAAATAACCTACAACTATTTTGGTGTTGTTGGGTGTGTGAGTGCCTTGGTAGGGTATGTGATTTTTGTTGGCTTTTGTTTTTATATTGAATCGTTGGAGGAACATACAGTTGGAAGGCTTTCTCCTTATGCGTGTGCATGAGTGCCTTGGCGAGTAATTATTTTGGACATAACTTGCGCTGAACCTTCATCTATTGGGGTGGTTTTCGACCAGAAGGATTTAACACTGCGTTTATGTTCTGTTAGGTGTCAATTATTAGCTGAGCAGTCGTAGTTTAATTTTGGGGCTAGCGTAGATTATTTCAGCTGGTCGACAATTATTCAGATATATTTCACGAAGCTGATAATAGGGAAGGTTATTTTATCTTAAGTTTATCGTTGTTCTTTTCTTAGTTGATAAATCACTTGAGTTATTTTTATTAATTGTCTTTCATTAAGAATAGTAGAGAAAAATCCTCTGACGAGGTTAACATGAGTTGGTTGTATGATTGGGTGTGAAAAACTTTCAAGGGAAGTGAGGTTGACAGATAGTGTCAAGGGGTGAGTGGTATCGGTTCAGTAAAATCTTGGGTAAATCTATTGCACTTTGGTGAAAGAATTAATCTGGGTGAGGGCCTCACAGACATAGGCAAGGAGTGCTGAACTACGTTACCAAATTTCTGATGTCATCTGTTATTTTTCTTTTGATTGATTTTCGTTTTTATTTGTGCCAAAGACGATTACATAAAATCAGACAATTTGTGAAATTATTGACCTGTACGGTTTTTCAAATGATATCTGAGTGGGTTATTGTTTTAGAACTTGGTAGCAAGTTAGTGTAAATCCTAGTTTCGTGAACATGGCTACAAGAGAGGGTGCATCGATCACCAAACTACCACTATTGGATGGATCTAACTATCCTGCATGGAAAGTACATATGAGAGTCTTCATCTAAGCTCAGGGTATAAAAGCTTGGCACTCGATAGTACATAGGTCGACACATCCGATGATTACTAATGATAAAGGAGAGGCAGTTTGAACCAGTTGAATTGACAAGAGTCGAAGAAGAAAGTGCGCTTGGAAACTCACAAGCGATGCATTTTATTTTTAATGTTGTTGATGAAAGACGTTTCTCAATGATATCAACTTGTGAATCAGCTAAAGAAGCATGAGATGCTTTGAAGACTATTCATGAAGGGTCTAAATCTCTGATAGTATCAAAATTATATATGTTAGGTATAAGGTTTGAAGAACTAAAGATGGATGAAAATAAGACCATTGGGGACTTTCATGAAAGATTGTGAGATATAGCAAATCAGACACATAAACTCACAAAGAAATATTCCAATCTGAAACTAGTTAAGAAGACGTTGAAATCACTACCTCTAAGGTTCATTCCGAAAATTGCAGCAATCGAGGAAGCTCATGACATCAATAATTTGTCGTTTAATAAGGTAATTAGAATTCTGACTAATTTTAAGATGAATTTGTTAAGAGATAAACCAAAAAAGGAGCAAAGGATTGGCTCTACAAGCTGAAAGTGGAAAAGCTATGAATGATGTAGAAGATGAATTCAACTAGAATGAGAATATGGAGCTATTAACACAAGAGTTCAGTAAGTGGCTGAAGAGAGTAAAAAATGATAGACTCAAGTTTAGGCAAAACGGCAGGTGCTCATTGAACAATAACTTCAAACTATAAGTCAAAACTCACAGGGGAGAAAGAAAGGTAAAGAGAATTCAATGAATGTGTTAACACTTTGAAGAAGAGAAAAGGGAAGTCCTATAGAAGCACTTGGAGTGAGAATAAATCTGGAAGTGAGTGTGGTAGTGAAGAAGAAATCGCTAATGATGTTGTGTTAGTTGTTTTATATAGTAAAAGTCTAGTTACTTGCTTAACGGTAACTAAGAAAGAAGTAACTAAAGATAAAAAAAGAAATCAAAAATTTTTGAGAGAAACGGAGACAGATCAGGTCAAGGTTCAATATCAGATTATGACAATGATGAAAGTGGTTCAGAGGATGAAAGAAAGAATATTTAGGAGGCTTATGAATGTAGGCAAAATGGGTGAAAACATGTAGAAAGAATTAAAGGTTGAAGGAAGAAAACTTCCCTGTGAAGAACATTATCCAAGATTTAGAGAAGAAATTGATAGTAGCTTTAGATGAGCTCGGTGAAGTGAGACTGAAGTTAGCAAGTATCAAAAAGGGATTGAGAATGCTGAATAGAGGCACAGAAAAGTTAGAAAAGTTGATCAAAATCGGTAAGGTTAAAGGGGATCTTCAAGGCATTGGTTACAAAGGAGAGTGCTCCAAGGTGAATGATGAGAAAATTGATGTACCCAGATTGTTCCCACATGTCACTTGTGCGGAGTTATCGGACACATAAAGCCAAAATGCTACAAGTTATTGCAAATGTTATTTCAAAGAAGTCAAAATCGAAGAAACCCTATATCCCTCATATAAATTTCAGAATTAGCCTTTAGTACCGAAATCCACGTGGGTTAGAAAGGGTCAAGGACAAGCACAAAGATGTAGTGAAAAAAAAACAAGAAAGTGTCCAGATTCACAGTTATTTACTGCTTTGAATAAACTGTTCTGACTGAGGATAAGTTAGTTACTTTAGACAAAAAAATCAATCAGACAATTGATGACCAAGATAATGTGACAAGAAATAATCCCAGGTTTGAATTTCTTCAAGAGGCACAAGGACTGTGTGCTTTACATTTTTTAAGTATAGTTTGATGTCATTTATTAAAAATAAAAATAAAAAGGAAAAGAGTAGTTATAAAAAGGATTTGTCTTCTTTAGTTTCTATGATGCCATTGTCGTCCCATCTTTTTACTAGTTTGCATTGTAACTTCTATTTGTCTCCACCAAAGACTTTTCTCCTCTCTCATCAGTATGGGTCGCTCTCTTAGGTATCTCTCTCTCTTTCAAGTATATCTCTCAGTGTTTTAAATGATAGTAAATTGTCATCTTGACGTGCGTATAATTCTTCCACTGTACCTACTGTTGATTTATATGTTTTTTTATTCGTTGAGATTGATTATGTTGAAGGCATTCTTTATTTTGACACTTTTGTTCCAAAGGGGAGACATCAGATTGGTTTTGGTGACTGTTCAATTTAGGGGGAGATTTTAAGGTACCTTCGTAATTATAAGTCTTGTTTTTTGGCATCTTTTATCCCAAAGGGGAGAAATTTGGATGATTAAATAATTGTGGGATTATTGCTTCTGTGAATGTTTCTAGAATTTGAAGACCTTAATGGATGCTCTTTGGAACTTGATTTTTGATTAAGGTGGAGTTCTTAGTTTGTATATTCAATGTTTATATGTCCAATTGTCTCCTATTGGGGGAGTTTCAAATATATAACAAATATGTCAAAAAGGAGGACATTGTTAGATATATGTCGTATATATCTATTTATTTTATTTTAGAATATTTTTATAAATTGTCATTTTTTTATTATCATAGATTCAAAAGAACTTGTAGGATAATGTTCTAGATAGTGTAGAACTCTATCTTGCATACATGTAGATTTGGTGAATACTTGTGGGCTTAACGTGAATCTAGCATGAAAAAGGGTATTGTTGGAAGTTTGAGAATAAATGAAATTGATTTACGTAAATGCAGTGGAAGAAGGGGTACTGCTGTAAATTTAATTGGGAATTAAGTGACTTCTAGAAAGATACGATAGGGGGTTTTGTGTGTGAAAAATAACCTACGACTATTTTGGTGTTGTTGGGTGAGTGAGTGCCTTGGTGGGGGGTATGTGATTTTTGTTTGCTTTTGTTTTGATATTGAATCGTTGGAGGAACATACAGTTGGATGGCTTTCTCCTTATGTGTGTGTGTGAGTGCCTTGGTGAGCTATTATTTTGGAAATCACTTGCGCTGAACCCTCATCTATTGGAGTGGTTTTCGACTGGAAGGATTTAGCACTGCATGTATGTTTTGCTAGGTGTCAATTATTATATGAGTAGTCGTAGTTTGATTCTAGAGTTGACGTACATTATTTCAACCTGTCGACAATTATTCAGATATATTTCAGGAAGCTAATAATAGGGAAGGCTCTTTTATCTCAAGTGTATTATTGTTCTTTTCTTAGTTGATTAATCACTTGAGTTATTTGTATTAATTGTCTTGCATTAAGAATAGTAGAGAAAAATCCTCTAACGAGGTTAACACGAATCGTTTGTGTTATTGGGTTTAAAAAATTTTCACGGGAAGTGAGGTTAAGAGATAGTGTCAAGGAGTGAGTAGTATCGGCTCAGTAAAGCCTTGGGTAAATCTATTGTACTTCGGTGAAAGAATTAATCTGGTGAGGGCCCCACAGATGTAGGCAAGGAATGTCGAACTGCGTTATCAAATTTTTGACGTCATCTTCTATTTTCTTTTGATTGATTTTTGTTTTTATCTATGTCATAGATGATTACGTAAAATCAAACAATTTGCGAAACTATTAACCTATGTGGTTTTTCAGGATTAATGCAGGCACGACTTACTCCCATTAAAATAAATGAAATTGATATCCAAGTTTCATATTATTCAAGTTATAACATGCATTATGCAAAAATATTATAACTAAACCGTAAAACACTACTCTTTGCTAAGAAGAGGTGATTTAACGATATATAATTCAATTACTCAATTGAATTGTACGATGTTGAAAAGATTATTCAACACCTAAAAATTAATTCTAGAGTGTCAAATTAAATGATAATATTCAAAGGAAGGAGAAGAGTCTATATCATAAACAACAAAGAAAACGAGTTCTAAAAACAAAGTTTCATTTGGTGGTGTATGATTCTATGTGCTCATTGAACTTCTTTTCTATCTGGCCTGCTTGCCGTTATGTTAACTATTGAGTTGATGAATAAGTCTTTTTGGTTCTCCAATAAATTATACTCTTACATCTTCTGGAATATGAAATAAGCTTTTTGACCTTCGTCTCTTAGTTTGTGGTCATATAATTCAGACATGACCGCAAATCTAACTCCTTTTGAAAAAATAAAGGAGTTAGATGTCTCTACAAACTTTAACTTGCCTGTGACGTTTTACAGCAAAATAACAGGAATAAGCATATATATGAACATGTTAAGAGGCTCATCAATAGTTTTATCACGTTTGTTATATAATTTGCAATGATATTAATAGATAGCGATCCACTGATGGTGGTGGAAATGGTATGATTGTGGAATGTATGTAGTCAAGATAAGGAAGATGAGAAGGCATCGATAAGAAAGACAAAGGATGCGGAAGAATATCTCTCAAATCATCAACTACAACTATCTATAAATTTCTCACATTCCATCTCCATTCAGTGCGTTCGATTGTAATTAAGACGCTGCAGGATCCATCATTTCTTTTGACTGGAAAATTCCTTCTCATGTTAAATAATTCTTGCTGACTATCACTATAACAAACTGAATTTGACTCCAATAGTAATTGTAGTAACTTATAAATTGAATTTAGGGTAATAAATATAAAAGAATTTATTTACAGTGAGAATTATAGTTTTGTTAATTTTTTGGTAATTATATTGTTTTATATGTAAGTGCTCCACCTTACTATAATGAGTGAATTTGCGAAATAGATTGTTTTACATTGTTTTATAAAAAGTAAGTATTGCTAACAATAATTATAATATGGTGAGTGATCCCCTTGTTTTAATAGAGTCAACAAGCAACATCAAATCAGAAATTTAGTCCCCTCCCGTCTCGTCACGTAAATGTTGGATTACTGTTACAGAGTCTACAAGAATGGATATGAACAATCAGATTGTCTATATAAAAAAAAAAAAGCAAAATGAACCAGGTCACAGCACCTGGCAGTATGCTTTTGTGGATTGACCGTGTTCTTGTCAGTCACAGAAGGTGTGGGCATATATTCCACTTCTCCGCAAGTGGTGCTTTCTAAAATAAACAAAAAGGTATCCACTTTTTTTAATGAGCATCTCATCATCACAAAGTAGAAAGACTGACTTTTGTGGCGAACCCTTGTTGTTTGTGACTGTTGAATCTGATGTCGAACCCTAGTTGGCGAAGGGTGTGAGAGGAACAACCAAGATGGTTTTGTTGAGCCATGACCTGGATTCCAACTTTATTAAGTTGAATAATGAGATGGAAATCATCTTTTAGATCGTTCTCCATTGTTCATTAAACGACATTAATTTGCCTTCTTTGTTATTATCTTTCCAAGAAAAGAAAGGGAGATGTTATTCTTACCAAATTTTCTTTCCAGGGTAGCTAAATTCCTAGTTCACTTGGACAAAATGGAACATAAATTTGTAAATGTATTAATTAATAGTATAGGATATTCACTTAGTTCGAAAATGATTATCACTGGTTCTGGTCTATGACTGAAGACAATATGATCCAAATCTTCTGTATATAAACGAGAAATTAACAACGATCTAAAACCATTTGATTCTCAACGACTTGTCACTACCATTAGCTCCACAATGCATTGTTTTGCCACCAGAAATGGAAACCCCAACCGGGGAATTGTAGCATCAACCTCCTCCCTCTTCAAATTCATATGCGACAGAGCCACTTTACGTTGGCCAATGGATGTCCACCTATATTTCATTACTGTTTAAGACTATTATTAGGTCATTTGCCTTCTACACTTGGGAGTTCATAGCACTAATTAGAGATAGTTAATGAAGATTTTATAGGAGATTTCAATTTATTTTTTTAATATAGGATATTTTATAATCTCTTAAGTAATCACCCTTTACAATACTCAAGTCTTTTGAGGATAATGTTGATTTTCAAGTTAGTCTATAACCTTATATTATATTAGTTCTCGCTGCTTATGCAAATTCTTATGTTCCTTTTATTTTGTATCTGTGCTGAGCAAATATAAACAAAAGTGTATTTCTATAGTTCTACGCCAATTTTCAGCAAGTAGTTTTCTTATTTTTAACTAAATACTTTGCTCTTCTTTTCTAATCTTTTTAGTTAACTTTTAGTAGTTACTAAGTTTCAACCAATGAGTTTGTAGTCAAATGTTTATTTAGCAAGTAGCTGTAAGTTTATTTTAGTAGACAGACCATTCCGTACTAAGTTTACATGCTAGAAATGTATTTCAATAGCCTAATTTTTATGTGGTGAATTTAGCAGTCTATTGTTTTCCAGTTCACAAACCAGATCTGTTGATTCCTTCACATCTTGAGTTTAATGAAAAATGTTATATCATACGAAAATCAAGTGACGATTAATGTAAAAAAAAAAGAAGTAAATATTTGATCAGTTGATTCGAGGGAATATTTTAATTGATTTAAGTATGAATTTTGTCATTATTATTGGGAATATGTTAGTCTGTGCTAAAATCATGTATCGAATATCTTATCTCTAAATGGTAACTGCCCACGTAGAGTTAGAGTTCAATATGCTTCATGTGTTTGAGATTGGTTTTTCCACTTGAGTGGCTGACTGTGGAAAGCATGTGGAATGCAAATTATGTGCTCACGTAAAGCTTAAGTTTGACCAGTAGTCTGATTGCAATAGTCTTCTGTGCAGTGCAATGAGAAAATCATTTGTGACCTGGTAATGAAGAAGGCATGTAATGTAAGCCTGATCTGGATAGCTAAAGATGTAGGTGCAATATTGGGCGCTCGACAGGTTCCATCTTCTTGTGCGAAAGTTTGAAGATAAAGTTGGTCCCTGTCAATCTGCAATAGATGTTGACCTACCCTTAACCTAACATTGCACCCATGATTACTTTGATGTAGATGATAAGCTTAATGTGTGCAATGCTCCCTCCAGCATTATTTTCTATTCTCCTTTTTTTTTAATGCATTAACAAAAATTCCTATTTTTTTAATTAATAAAAATGCATGTTACACCTTTTTTTAATTCCAGCCATTTCTAGAAGAATCTTTCACTTTAATTTACTGTTCCAACTAATCTTGCCTTTCTCTGTTTACTTGTTTTCCTTTTCTTTGCAGCCCAAATCGTGCACTTGCTGTCAAATTTTATTCTCTGCAAAAAGCTTTCAGAAATCTAGAAGAATTATCGTGTAGACGTAGTATCGAAATGGGATTCCGGTGCTTTGACGATATGTAAGAAGAAAAGCACACATACAGCCGACAAGCAATTAATTTTTTCAAGCCAACATCTTACCGTATTTTCTGATACCTATATAGTCTAGTTGATGTAGCTAGCCCATCGATTCCAGTCACATAAGCAATAGAAAAGTCAAAGTCAAAGAATCGTAAAGAAAGAAAAAGACGAAGCAAAATTATTAGGGAATTATGAAAGGTTAAAAAGCAAATGGAAAAAGATGAAAAGGATAGGTAGGCTTCTGGTCGGGTCAGTCATTTTAGGCTCAAGCTCACCCCTAGAATCACTCTCAATGATTGTCAGCGGTGCCTAAATTCGCGCCAAAATACGGTATGGGAGAGGTAACGTGCATGGGCGAGTTAACGTGTACACAACCACATCCATCCCTAATGATGATTACAGGTACCTACTATATAAGCTCTTTACCTCTTCACGCAATGAGGAGGAGCTAGAAAAAACTCTGTTATTCTGGATCCATTTACGGCTGAAACTCTCACTAAGAGACTGACTTGAGCGTCGGAGAGGCCTCCCGGGAATCCATTCCCGGCGTGCCTTCGCTGTCTTGCAGGTACGTCCGTTGCCGCAGCTGACTAATCCATGGACCATAGTAGCATCGCCCAGCCCCAACCAGATCCGGAAGAACCAGCTTCAATCAACATGTATTTGTTTGAGGTTAACCGAAGAATTGATATGGCAAATATTAATTGCTTATTTGTAGGTTACTATTCCTTGTCCGTTCTGATATAAAATGCCCCAGGTTTACGACGATTGATAAAAGTGAAGCTTAGTGTTGACAGTACCTAAGCCATGGTAAGCTTTTAATTGGATTTTAGGCGAAAAAAGGAAGAAGAAAGTATATATTTATATTACACCCCCATGAATCTCTGCTCCGTATGGTTTAACCAGATGCTTATTGACTATGGTTTATTCATTAGTTTAGAGATAAAATCCAAGTAATTGGAGACTATCTATAGTTGAAAACTTAAATACTTCAATAAGAATATCCTTTATCTCTATCTCCTTACGAAATCCCATTGACGTTAATGGAGTTGTGCAAGGGACATTAAAAAGAGGCCAAAATCTAGCAGAATTCCAGTTCTTAAAATATGCTACCCATTTGGTTTGGACCTTAAAGATTCCTGATTTATTAAATCTATATTTTTACAGAGTCAATTGTAACAAATAATTAAAATTGAAGTAAATTTAAAGTATTGATGCAAAAGAACCATATCACTATATCTATTAATCTTAGTTAAACAAATAAACTAAATAAAGCAAATGATTACGAACGATAATTTGTTCATTAAACTTCAAAAGCAAAATAAATAAATTAGTGAAGAAAATTCAATAAAAAAAGGTTAAGACTTTTGGGTTTACTTATATGAAATTTCCATTATCAAATAAAGTTAATTATAGCTTGAAATAATAATTAACCTAAAGTATTTTTTGTTGGAAAATCGGGACGGAATCTAATCCCAATCGTAGTAGAATAATTACAAATTTTGTGTGTGTTTTGATTTCATGAAAATTAAGATTATTTTAATTCTATAAAATGATTAATAAATAAATCATAATAAAGTATAAATCTTAATTCGAATTTGATTTCAAAGCTTATCTTGTAATATCACTCGAACTGTTTCCAAAATCAGTCTATTTCAACCATTGTAGCTGCACAAGTGTCCAACCTCTAATAGTATTCACAAAATTGATTAAGAGAAGTTTTCAACTCTTACAGAGAAAGTTAAGCAAGAAATGTTAGATCCATTAGATCTTAAGCCTATTTATAATAAGTTTTGAACATTTTAGTAATTTAATTGAAATTAAATTTCAATTTTAATTAAACTTTAATTAGAAATATAAATAATTATAATTAAATGGTAATTATGGCCAAATAAGATCTGATATCTCATATTGATCTTTGGTTATTAAATATATCATATTTAATAATAAAATTTCTCAAATTTTACAATTAAGGCTAACTTGATTAACATATCTTTGCTTTTTTCAACCCGTTCTTTATGTGAGATCTGTTAGATTCCTAAATTTGTTGGGATTATTATAAATAATAATTCTAATTCATAATTAGAATTAGATAAATTATTTAAAAACTCCTTTCAATTTATCTTTAATTCTCGAATTAAACAATTTACAATCATAGATCAAGATTGACATCTAGTAACACATACTTAGGAATGTCAAATTGGTTTTAACTAGCCTTTCTGTGCATGATTTTTCTATATAATTCAATAATTTAGCCAAAAATTTCTCAAATCAATACTAATCGAGAACACTAGAATATTCTCCCTAATTACATTATGAATCATATATTGATCACTCAATTACCTCCATATAGTTCATATTACATTCAATGACTACTGAATGAGCTATCCACGATTAGAATAGGTCATAATTAAGTAGTATCAAAGCATAGTAATCCCTATACAAGTAACTTTGGAGATCTCAAGTCAAATGATCACCTATATAATCATCACAATGTGAATTTCCATAGACATACAAACAATATTCCAAATGAATTTCTCATATTATGTCTATTCAATAAACTTGTTCTCTAATAAGCACCCACATGTTTGTTTAAGTATTTTTATACTTTAGTCTATGAGATTGACTACTTCCTTTATGAGGAAAAACATAACATTTGCTAGTCTTTTATGTTCTATTAATGTTGAAACTTAATAGAACAATAACTAGGAACAATTTAGGGGCAATACATAAATGCCTTATAAATCTTATAATTATAATCTCATTATAATTTCATTTGCAATATATAATTATCTCATAGATTTTATCATATACATTTACAAATGTATAAGATAAAGAATACCTTTAGATTATCTTGTCACCAAACTATAACCAATTAAATGGTTGTAGGGCATAAACCAACAATCTTCTATTTGTACTAAGCCATTTGTTTAAGTATCTTATGACGATTATCATATGACAATTATGTTACTGCTGGGATAGTGGCTTAATAAGAGAATTCTATAAGATTCTCTATAGCGAGCACTTGCTTAAATTTTACAACTTTCATCTTAATTATTATCATAATTAAGAAAATTTGCCTAAATACATCCTTGGAAATTTGATGAGACCTTAACTCCTTTTACATGCCCAATAGCTCTAATGTTCTACAATACATTACAATATTGAACAATGCAAGGAACTATATGAAGTTCATCAGAGAACTTATTGATATAGTTAATCATTTTCACTAAATGAAAAATGTATTATAGCTTAATTGGCAACCATTGCTACATTTAAACCTATCCAATATTAAATGATAATGTTTTAAATAAATATACCTTAATTATGATTCACTTCTAAAGTTATATCTTTATCATATTGAACTTAAATATCAACTCATATATAGAATAATGGATATCTTTAGTACTTTACAAGTATCTAATATCTCAAATACTAAATATATTTAGTACATTAACTATATACTTGGACTTAGAATAGGTGAACAACTTCTATTTTACCTTTATAGATCTAATCCCCAGAATTACGGCGTTACCTTTTCATATCTATCAAGATTTGTTTTTAGAAAATTATATTTTCATCAATTGAAAATTATAATTGTTTTTCTCTATGAGAATTATATCTCTATATACTCCCACTAAAGAAGACAACTACACTCCCACTAACCTTTATATAGGAATGATAAATCCACGATCATCTCTAAACAAACTATTTGAATTCATTTTAAAAAAAGTTAAATCTTTCAATGTCTTGTAACCTTTTAATTATACATTAAATGTATCAACAAAGGCATTTGTTCCAATTAGATGTATTGTCATGAGATTTAAACTTTTTCAAATTTCTTCTTACTTTTCCTACTTTTCTTGAGAACCATTCTCCTATAAGTATACGTTGAAACAAACAATTTGTTTAACAACTTTATAATATTATATTCAACCTTTCGGTTATCTCATAATCTTTTATTACCCTATTTAGTTATAACCTTATTGAATAATACATGCTTTAACTAAGCATAACATCCTTAAATCACTAACTTTGACTCTTCTAAAGACTTAACATTTCATATCTAATATGAGATCTTACTAATTGATTTAATTTTAACTATTGAAGGTAATTCATTGTATTAAGTATAACTATAGAAGAAATAATATTGCATCATACAATAACTAATATTGTATTTTCTTCCTTACACAAATCCATACTCTTATAGAATTTTGTTATGAAGGTATTCATTAGAAAATTTCATTCCCTATAGATAACAAAAAATTTAAAACTTACCACATCAATCTCACCAACGTACTTCAATGTTCGCAATGATAAATCTCTACTTAGGTTTAAACAATTTAAACTTTTCAAAATCTTAAGTCAACATTTCATTTTAATACATATATCTATATCACATAAAATCATTTGTAATATTTTGAAATATCGATATAATCCTTTTATGAATTATTATTCCTTCCAATACATCACTTATCTAAATTTAATAATTTAATACCATCATCATCCTCTCATAAAAAGGTTGATTTGGTTATTCTTCAACTTAATAAGTTTCAAATGATTCATAATCAAAAGAATATATAGTTTGTAGCTTTTTGATTCTCATTATGTTGGTTTAACCAATATGGTATAAAATGATAGTCTCAATTATCCAATTTTTATTCTTGCCTTCTGTGTTAAGCATAAGTCTAATGTATTCAAACTATTTGTGGATCAACTAATTTTACTTAACAAACTATTTCTTGTCATACTTGGAACATTATAATAATGTTAAATATAAATTTAGTATCAAATACTTATAAGCATAAATTACAAATATATATGATCTCTGTAATATTTCGTATAGGCAAGAAAAGTCGTACAATAATTGTTTCTTCTTATGAAAACTATTATCGTATTATAGAAAATGGCTTTAATTGATGTCCATGTTTATGATTTTAGTAGGCTAAATTAAGTGGAACTCCAACAAAGTACTATACCTTGCTATCATGGTGTTGACATACATCTTACATGTTATTATCAAAGTTTATGAGACATTAGTTAACTCAAAATTTCAATACCTTTTGTCAAGTATATGATTTTGACATATCTTTAAAACTTTGACACCAATTATTCCTTGCATAATTAAGAATAATTTTTTTAGAAAGCAATAGAGGACAAGGATCTGTCCTTGTTTTAACCCATCACTTGGATTTCATCGTCTAATAGTAGTTCGATAGACATTAAAGTCTTCTACAAAATTTTTAATTTGTAACCACAAAACTAAACATGCTAACATTGCCCATTGTAAAACTGGACTACATTATGTACCTTAGTAGACAAATCCCAATAATCACACTCTTTAGTAATAAAATTGATGAGAAACAACTAATAAACTATCACCTATTCATTATGTGTAAGATACATTTAAAAAACATCAGATTTTAGATAACTGTATAAAATATTACCTACTTTATTACTTATGCAGCTGTCAGGCCTAAAATAGGCGAGGATGTCACTTAATATGAGTTTAAACCTAACATTATCGACAGCCTCACTATCAATAAACCTGTAATAATATTTCAACCAACATAACTAATATTGTTAAATAATAGTTAATAGTATGCACCTCAAATGTCATTAAATTGTACCATAACAACATTAGCTGATTTTTAAACCAACATTTTTTTAAGAACTTAATTTACAAATATTTTAAAATAGGATTTCTTTTATGAGAGTTGCTTCTTACTTGCCACTAACTCTGTACATGTAGCATTGTTCACACTTGCCTTCGAAACCTTTACTGTAGGCATTGCAACATAATTGTCAAGTACTTTAAAAATATATTCCATATTTATCAAATAATTGTTCAATATATATAGTTTGCTTCAACTTCCTCTTATTCCTTTCTTTAGTAGTTGTATCCCCTTGTCTTCTCTCATCCTTTTTACTTATCATCATCATTGTCTACTTATGCTTTGAGACATCTTTAATTTTATGGAAGTCTTTTATTGGCAAATCTTCATACCTTAAGATTGATTCTTTTGTACTCATTGATAGTTATGTTTTGCATGATGTTTTAGGGTGTAATTTGTTAAGTACTTAGTATCAAATTGAGTGTTGAAAGTGTGTTTATGTGTTTAAATATGTTAATTTGTGTGTTATAAGTATTTGTATGGGTTAGTTTGAACCTTTGAGCTTAATTGCATATTTTTGAGGTACCTTGATACATGTGTTAGTGTTGCAAGGTAAACAAGGAAGAACGATGAAGATTTGAAGAGTTTCAAACCAAAAAGCATATGTCACGATCGTGCACATTGGCCCTGATCACGATAGAAAAAGAAGGGTCACCAGCAACTAGGCCACGATCATGCACTTCAGGCCACGATCGTGACAGAAAGCTTCAAGTCAGGTCACGATGGTGCATTTCAACCTATGATGGTGACAAAAAGGTCAAAGCGTTGGTCATGATCATGACATGTGGGGCTACGATCGTACCATGCATTGGGTTGATTTGAAAACTAGATTTTTGAGTTATTTTTTAGACCGTTTTGATCCCGACTTTGGATTAGGGTTGCTACAGAATAAATAGAACATTACAAGACAACATCCATGAGGTTTTTGGGAGAGTGAAAGAGTCGTGCAAAAATAGTGAGATTCTGCAAAAATCCGAGAGAGACCTATAGAGAGATCAAGCAATTGAGGAAGGAGACGAAGGAAGAGAAGCACAAAGATACGTTTGACGTGACGTGATTCTCGGAATAGGGGATTTCCCGCAGTTTCCACCTCCGAGATCCATTTTGACGGTATTTTTCTGTTTTTATTTAGATTTCATTGATGTATGAGATTTGGATATTGATTAGAAAATTTTATCGTTGAGTATTGATCTTTTGTCTAAAGTCACCTTCGAGTTTTTTGTTCTTGAGATTAATAAAGTTTATTTGATTATGTTCTATTCATTTTAATTGTGATTCAATTTTGATTCTTCATAACTTGGCAACAAATTGAGAGGGTGAGCCGAGTGAAAATCATTGGTTTAGGCTAACGAGAGTTAGGTAAACTGATAGGTAGAGAGATGAATCAAACCAATAGAGTCATGTAACAAGAGATCAAGCATAGACTCCCGGTAGGTTAATAGATAACTTAGAGCTAATTTAGGTTTTGAGTCAATCGTAAATCAAGAGATTACGATTCCATAATTTGAATTAGGGATTATCAATTAGGGTTAAGAATTATAACTCGACAGAGAGTAATTCACCCTAGGACTATCTAGACCCGTTAAATCGGAGATTGCATAATTAGGTAAATTTTCTTTAGTTTTGAATTAAATCCCCCTTTCTCTTACTTGGTCATCTCTAGGTTGATTTTCGAATTATTTGTGTGAGTTGGCTTTTTTGGTGACTTTTTGGCACTTTAATTTCTCATATTTGATTATCGATTAATTTTAATTTCTGCAGTAGTTGTTTAATTAGGTATTGCAAACTTAGCTGCCTTTAGATTTTAGGACCAGTTCCCTTCCTCGTGGGATTGATACCTAACGTAATACGCGAACGACCCATGCACTTGTGGTAATTACCAAGGTTATAAATAGTAAAACTTAGCACTAAAAAAGCGCATGTAACCTTGAGCGAACAAGTTTTTAGCGCCATTACCAGGGAAGGCAACTTAGTCCTATAGTTTAAAGCGTTAGAATAGTTTTTAAGTTTTTTTTTTCGTTTTTCTTAGTTTTACTTAGGAATCATGCTCTTGACACAAGAGTCATGAGGGGTTTGAGTCATGCAGCAGAGGTGATAGACTTAAACATAATGCGTTTAGAACGAATGCTTAGGAAAGCTCGGCGATAGTAAAAAGAAGAGATTGAGAAAGCACAAATGCCCGAGGAATTCCAAAGAAACTTGGATAAGGAAGTTAACCCTGGTAGGCAGCAATAGAGGACCTTCATAGATTTTATGAGTTCAGGGTTCAATCCTGCGAACCAAGGAGTGGATAGACCATCGATTCAAGTGATCTCATTTGAAATTAAGCCAGCCCTCCTGAACATGTTTTAACGAAACGTCTAATTTTTTAGACTAACGAATGAAGGCGTGAATGCTCACATTGTGAGTTTTCTTAAGATCTGTGATACCTTTCAGTATCACCAGATGTCGGAAGACACAGTGAGAATTAGGTTATTTCCCTTCACGCTTAGAGATAGAGCAAAGGCTTGGTATCATTCACTAAGCCCCACTAACATTACGACCTGGGGGTAGATGGTGTAAGCCTTCCTATATAAATATTTCCCATTGATAAAGACTACCAAGATAATTAAGGAAATTACAAATTTCCAACAAGAAGATGGGGAGTCTATTTACGAAGCGTGGGAGCGTTATAAGGATCTATAGAGGAAATGCCCACATCACAACTTATCGAAGGAGTTCCTACTGTAGACATTCTACAACGGAGTGAACCTATATACCAGAGGCACCATAGATGCAGCATCAAGAGAATCATTAATGAAAAAAACAGTTGATGAAGTAGAGGAGTTGATAGAGGAGATGGCCAGCAATAGTTGCTTATGGGAGAGTGAACGTATTAGGCATCCTACTAACTTTAGAAAGAAGAAAGGAGTTGTCACAGTCGATTAAATGACGGAGATGCAAGTCAAGATCGACAATTTAATGTGACAACTCAGTAATATGAAGGCATCATCCTCAGCTACAATAAAGGTTACGCAATTGAAGTGTAGCTATACGGCCAATTGAATGATGATACGGCAGACTATTATCTGATGGGGTAAGAGAATTCGGAGCAAGGCAACTATATGGGTGCTCAGTTTGGACGTGGAGGGGGTAACAATCCCTACTCCAACGTATATAACCATGAGTGGAAGAATTAGCCTAACTTCTCCTGGTCGAATAATAATAATGGAGGGCAGTTCTGACCCCAAGGTATGGAGGAGGCACATAAGTGGCTTGAGAGTAAATTCGAGCAAGTTACGAGGAATCATGCCTCGTTCATCCACATTTTGGAAGTTCAAGTGGCACAGCTTGCAGAAGTAATGTCTACTCGACATGTTGGAACTCTTCCAAGCAACATCGAGTCGAACCCTAAAGAGCGTATCATGGTTATAAGCCAGACTCAAGATGAGATGCTGGACAAAGAAAAGGAAGGAGAAGGTCAATATCTTAAAGAAAACCTTTCAAGTGAAACTATGAGCAAATTAGTACAAGTAACTCGGTGGATATTCACGCACCCATTTTTTGCTCAGAAGGAATTACATGTCAGGAAGGAAGCAGAAAAAGTTGCAAAAATTGAGTCGAAAAAAGTAGGTGAGGTGACAGAACGAATATAAGCTAAGCTTAATTTACAAGAGCCCATCACAAAAAAGGAAAGGAGCAACCACTGGAAGACACCCCCAACATAGTGAAGAAGGATGATCTAGGGGACTTTTCATCCCCTATAGTATTAAAAAGATCATCATAGATAGGGCATTCGCAGATTTAAACGCGAGCATGAATGTGATGCCCTACACTCTCAGTCTTAAATTGGGGTTATGAGGGTTAGTGCCTACTAAATTTCTGATTAAGACGGCTGATAGGACTTCACTTATGGGAATCATACCATATGTGTCGATAAAGGTCAGTAAATTCATCTTTCCCATGGATTTCTATATTGTGGATATCGGTGAAGATGAGAACACCCTGATAATTCTTAGGCAGCTATTCTTAGCCATTGTGAGTTCAATTATTGATGTGGATGGGGGCGAACTAACTTTACGAGTAGGGAAGGAGAAATTGACTTTCAAGGTGACTGGGAGAGAGTACGGAACTCCTTAACTCAAGTGGATTACAAAAGACCTGAATCTCGAGTAGAGTGGGAGGACATTGAGAATCCTGTAATTGCTTCCCGAAAGAAGTGCTCGCGACGGAGAAGGCGAAGCAAAGAAAGTTACGAAGACGGTGGAAATTGCAATATGGTAGTAAAGATTTAGACTCTGCGATTAATGGTGACGCTACCATTGGACCAGTCATTCCAACCACTGTGAGTGTAAATGGAGTGTCGAGCTACCGACGATAAAAGAAGCATTGCATGAGAGGCAACCCACGGAAACGAAGTAGTTTCGTGTTGAATTTTGCTAGATTAGTTAAATTCCGTAGTTAGGATTATTTTAGTTAAATAAAAGCGAAGGAGGAAAGGACTCAGAATCATCGGAAGGATTATGCAAGCATGTAAAGAGAAGTGAAAAAGACTTATGAAGTGAAAGAGAAAAAGAATTGGAAAAAGAACCTTGGCGTTAGGATATAGGCGCTAGCTATGATTGTGGCTTGCGATTGAAATTTCCTTTGGTAGTACGCTGCATGCCACGATAGTGGCCTACAACTATGCTTAAAAAGGGGAGGACACAATTTTTAAATGACATTTCTACCTTTTCACTCTTTTTACCACCAATATATTCCATTGTTACTTAACTTTCACCTTCACTTTGATTTTCATTTTATTTCTCTAGCTAGAATTTCAGCTTCCAAACACTTTAACATCACGATAGAATTTTTCAACCTTAAATTTTTCCAAACTTAATCCGATCATGCCTTGTATCAAGTAAATAGCCCGATAAGAGCCTTACGGACAACAATAAGTTGCGGGACATGGGAGAAAGAATCGACCAGTAGACTTTGGAGCTTCAATTCCTGTCTACGCTAAGAAGGAAGGTACTCATTTCCATTCCCTTCGCACTAGGTAAATTGTAGTTCCTAGATATTTTGGCTTTGATACCCTGGATAGGATAGAAGTGCGTGAGTGGGTAGAGAACTTAGCCGCGCGAATTCAGTGGGTCCAGTTCATTAAGTTGCACTACAAGAAAATGAACGAATAGCGGCAGAAAATTTCCGACGGAAATGTTTCCGTCGAAAAATAGCGACGAAAATAGTCATTCCGTCGCTAAAATGGGAACGTTTCTAACGAAAAAAAACGTCCGTCGGCATAGAATTTTGTTACTAATTTTTCCGACGGAATATAGCGACGCCCTCAATAAACCGTCGGTAAAAAA